>CM057841.1:22829957-23335758 GCA_030068075.1 Paguma larvata | reverse complement strand
TTGAGGAGATCAGAGGAGGCCTATCTTGGCTGCAGCTGATTCTCCACATGCATGAGCCTCACCCCAATCCAGGTCCCATGGGAACCTCTCCAGCCACGGCTCCAACTGCATCATCGGTCGGGGTGGGCTGGGACAGAAGGCAGTAACAAACGCCCCCAGCATCTTCAGGGCTTACCACAACAAAGGTTATTGCTCTTTCATAGCATGCTTCCTGCGGATTCCCCAGGAGGACTCCGGTCCTGATTGCACTCAGGGGCTCAGGTTGATGGAAGCTCCGTCGCAGCACGTGACTCCATAAAAGGTGGAGGCAGGATGTGGGAAAGCATGCAGTGACTGTGGAGCTCCGCCCAGCGATGACACACATCAGTCCGTCCACAGTGTGCTGCCAGCCAGAGTCTGTCCGTGGCCCCACTCACCCCCAGGGACTGGCAGTACAATCACCTGGTGCTCAGGGTAGAAAGTTGGGCATATTTGGTGACAGCCTAGTGACCAGCACTTGGTCTGTGTCACTATCCACAGGATAGAAGGACAGCAACAGGAGCAGTCTTAGGACAGCTACACTGTGCCTCAGTGTCCCGACTGCTCTATACACGTTAACTAGATCATTATTATCCCATGGGACAGAAGAGGAAACTGTGCAGAGAGGATGGACCTCAGCCAGGATCCTGAAAAGGAGAGGCAGAACCTCAACACTGGTGGTCCTGCCTCAGGCCCTTTGCTCCTGAGCACAGGATACAAGCCCGTGGGTGCTGCACGGATGAGGCCCTGTCTCCAGCCATCTAAGGGATCTGGTGGTGCGGCTTGCCTTCTCTGAGAGTTACATCGTCCTTCATTTGTGAGTCGGAGCCTTAATTCCTGCCTTACTCTCTACCTCAGAGTCCTCACTGGGTGGCGGGAGCTTGCACACACAAAACGAAGCCCACTCATATGGGTGATCTCTGGGAAAACTTTGGTCCTCTGGGCCAGAAGGCACCCTGTGTCCCCCCGAACAGGTGAGAGAAGGAAGCCTGCTGACAGCCTGAGTGAGGTTCTCAGGGAAGTCCAGGTGGAGCCGTGTCCCACCAACGGCAGGAGGTTGGGAGTGGACACACGGGTGAAAGCTTTTTATCATGACAAGTAAACAACTCTTCATAATCATTATCATTGCACCACAGAAAGGGCTGTGCAAGACCAGAGGGTGGAAAAGGTGTCATCCTCAGAACAAAAGAGAATCATCTAAATTGAATAAATATAGCTTTATGGAAAAATCACTTATGTCTGTTTTCCTCATTTTGCTGCACGTCACGACAAATGTCGCACAGACCAGCCCTGCGAATGAGGACCCAGAGCAGCCTGCTACCATAGATGAAGGGCCCCTCTCCAGAAAGGAGGGAACTGTGCCAGCCATGAGTGATGGCTGGGATACCAGAGTCGCACTTCCCGGACTCCAGTACCACAGCACGTCACTGTCCTGGCTACCCTGAGCTGAGTGTTCTTCCTCCCTGCTGTTCCTTCATACTGTCCCTCCCTTCCCCCTGAGAGTCCAGGCCCCTGTCTCCAGTGTCCTGGAATCTCTGAACAGGAGGCATCCACGGCCCCCTGGATGAACAACACTTAGAGTTTTCTTTGAAGAATTTCCATGAGCTTCTTCTCTTTGTTATCTGCTCTTGATTAAAAGGTCATAAAGAATTGATTTGCCAAAGACTTAATAACCAGGCACAGTGGACACATGTGTAATTTAATGACATTTCCAGACCCATCTTTCATAGCAACAGTGGTCCCAGGGCTGCTGCGTCAATGACAGAGTGGAGACAAATGAGCCCTTTTAGCACCGTGCTAATTGCTTCCAAGCCCGTCCTTATGGGGTCTTTGAGCTAGTCCTGCAAGGAAAGTAGCCGTGATTCTATCGTCAAAGAGAGGAAGCAAGAGAGTTCAGAGCCGGTTACCAGGAACTGCAGGGGGAGGCAGAGTTGACTTCTTCCGGATCTGGCCGAGTTTCCGCGCAATTACAGCACTTACTGGAGATCCCTGAATTGGTCAAGGGATTTTGGTGGTAAATGACAGAAGCCCAACTCAGTTGGCTCAAAGAAAAATGGGAATATATTGGCTTATGAAAATAAGAAGAGATTCATTTCAGCTTTGGGTAAACTAGATCCAGGTGCCTGATGATATTGTCAAGAAGCAACTTTTCCATTTGTAACTGCATTCCCAGGAAGGCTTGCCCTGGAGTCAGCAGTCCCCCACGTATAGCCACCTGGTGAGCATCTCTGGCTCTATGGAAAGTTTCCCCTTTCTACCACTGGATCCTGAAAAAGTTGGCTTGGCCTGGCTGGGGTGCCCATTCTTGGTGTATTTAACACTCAGTAGGCTCTGAGGACATGCATATGAATAAGACACACCACCTTTCCTCTAGGAGCTCATAGTCTTGCAGGAAAGACTTAGTAGCTAACAGTCATTATGGGTAACCCATGTACAATGCTGTCCCTTGTGGAGGCTGAGGAACTAATTATGGCACGAAGCCTCTACAACAAAATTAAAATTTTCTGTCAAATGCAGCCATCACTCAAGGTTCTAGCCCAAATCTCTTAATCCGGAGGAGTGATTAAAAATTCGGGGTCCTGCAGTTTGTCAGCTCTGCATTTGAATCCCGGCTCTGTCACTTACGAGCTCTGAGAACTTGGGAAGTGAATTTACCTCTCTGATCCTCTGTACAATGGAGATAAAAATATCTCCCTATTAGGTTGTTTTGAGGATTAAATGAGATGAGGCAGTTAATTCAGTGCTAACACATAATAAGAGCTGAAAATGGCATTTGTGACTGCTCCTATTCTCTGGCAACTGTGACTGCAGTTGTGGGGATTAGAGTCCTCTCCCCATGGCGGGAGGGCTCTGGAGCAGGCTAAGGCAAGAAGAGAAACATGAAAGAGGAAGCAGAGGTGAGAGAGAAAGAAAGATGCAAGCAGTAGCTGCTTGCTGGGTCTCGCCTAGTGAGGCTGGCTGGATGCCAAGCCCCACGGAGTCCCAGAGCTACCCCTCCGTCCTGTACATCCTGCAGATTCCCAGGCCCGTCATGGTTCTCAGCGGGTTCTTGGGAATACCCGTCAAGGCAGGAGCTAAGCCTCCACCACTGTAAACAAGTTTGCAATCCTTTGCACTTGGATTATCTGCCGCTTCCCCAAAGAGCCCAAGTTTAGCACCACTTGGGCCAAACACAGTGCAGGGTCTGGGGGATGAGACCCGTCCTCAGCCAGCACGGAACATAGGACACTCAGGAAACATTCCTGTGATCACAGCAGTGCATGTCGCTGGCTCCTTGATTAACAGCAGGCTTAGCAAGCAGCATATTTCACTGCCATTTGCACAGCACATCTGTGTGTGTTCTAGTCCAATAAACAGGCATGGTTTGTTTCTAGGGCCAATATTTCTTTTGTATTTACTACTTTGTTTTTGGTTTTAAAAATCAACTCATCTGTTTGTCTTATATCAATTGACTTATTTCTATGGACTTTCACTGTCCCATCCCAATCTCTTCCCCTTTATGAGTGCTCATCATATATCCTCTACCTGGAAGGAGAAAGCCATCTTGACATCCAGGCCCACTGTGTTTTCCCTTCCCTGTCTCCAGCCTGGATCCCCACCTGCTCTGTTGATAACAGCCTTTTCTTTTCCCTTATCATTGCCAGGAGTGGCTCCTGGCAGGCAGCTCACTGGAAAGGTAGCACTGTGGGCTGGGAGCTCTATGGTGTGCATCCGCTGTAACTCACTATGTGACTTTGAGCACGCCTTCTTTCCCTGGGCCTAGTGCCCTGGTTTGGAGAATGAAGGTGCTGGCCCCAGACACCTCCAAGTTCCCAAAAGTCTGGCCCACCATGTGGCTGCCTCCTTGACCTCCCACGGCTCTGTGACAATGGGCAGCCAGTACAGGTGCTTCACCCACCAACCCACCTCCAGGCACCACAGACACACCCCCATCCAGCATCTCAGCCCAGGCACAGCCTTTCCAACACATGGGAACACTCTCTAGTGTCTTGTCGCTGTCCTACCTTATGTGGTCCATGTGGGTGGGCTGTCCTCGTGTCCAATGCTCCCACTGGGCCTCAGGCCCTCTTTGTTCCAGACTGGAGATAGAAAACAAGAAGATACAACAGGTGAGGATGGGTGAGTGCAGACCTGAAGGGCTATTTGTTTTCTTTTTTTCATACATATGGTGGTTTTTAATCCATCTACAAAACTTTGACCTCCTCCCTTCAAAAACTAAACTCTAACCTAACATCCGTACTTAATGACTCACTTCTAATAAACAGAATGTGGTAGAATTATTGCTGTACAGTTTCCAGGCCTGGTCATAAGAAGGATAGCTTCTGCCTAGATTGATCTCTCTCTATCTCTCTGTCTCTCAGATCACTTGCTCTGAGGAAAGCCAGCCGTCAGGTTAGGAGGACAGTGAAGCAAGATTGTGGGGCTAAAACTATATGGGAGGAATTGAGGCCTCCCAACAACTCTTAGTACCAACCAGTCCTGTGAGGGAGCCACCTTGGAAGCCTTCCAGTGACTGCAACTGCATGAGATACCCTGTGCCAGAGCCACTTGGCCAAGCCACACTGAACTCTTGACATGTAGAAACTCTGAGGATAATAAGTGTTTGGTGTTGTTGCTGTATTTTCTATTTTTTATTGAAGTATAATTAACATACAGTGTTATATTCATTTCAGGTGTACAATATAGTGATTCAACACTTCCATATATTTCTCAGTGCTCGTCATAAGGGTACTCTTAATCCCCTTCACCAATTTCCCTGCATCCACTCTTCTCACCTACCTTCTGGTAACCATCAGCTCTCTGTATTTAAGGGTTTGGTTTTTTAAAATAAATAAATAAAATAAAATAAAAAGAGTCTGATTTTTGTTTATTTCTTTTTTCTTTGTTCACTTGTTTTGTTTCTTAAATTTCACATATGAGTGAAATCAGATGTGTCTTTTTCTGACTGACTTATTGCAGTTAACATTACACCTCTAGATCCATCCACGTGTTGCAAATGGTAAGATTTCATTCTTTTTTATGATGGCTAAGTAATATTCCAATGTATGTATACACCACATCTTCTTTATCCATTCATCTGTGGATGAACACTTGGGTTGCTTCCACATGTTGGCTATTGTAAATGATACTGCAATAAACATAGGGGTGCCTATATCTTTTCAAATCAGTATTTTTGTTTTCATTGGGTAAATATCCAGTAGTATAATTAGATCATATGATAATTCCACTTTTAACTTTTTGAGGAACTTCAGAATTTTTCCACAGTGGCTGCACCAGTTTACATTCCCACAACAGTGCACAAGGGCACCTTTGTCTCCATATCCTCACCAACGCTTGCTATTTCTTATGTTTTTTTATTTTTGCCATTCCAACAGACATAAAGTGATATCTCATTGTGGTTTTGATTTGTAGTCCCCTGATGATGAGTGCTGTTGAGCATCTTTTCATGTGTCTGTTGGCCATCTGTATGTCTTCAGAAAAATGTCTATTCAGGTCCTTTCCCTATTTTTCATCTGATTATTCGTGGTTTTTGGTGTTGACTTGTAGAAGTTCTCTATATATTTTGGATGCTAACCTCTAACAAGATACATCATCTGCAAATATCTCCTCCCAATCCATAGGTTGCCTTTTTGTTTCATTGATAGTTTCCTTCACTGTGCAAAATCTTTCATTTTGGTGAGTCCCAATAGTTTAATTTTGCTTTTTGTTTCCCTGGTGATTTCTTTGACATGGCTGTAAAAACATTTTTTTGTTTTTGTTTTGTTTTGTTTTGTTTTGTTTATTGTAAAAACAGCCAATGTCAAAGAAATCGCTGCCTATGTTTTCTACTAGGAGTTCTAAGATTTCAAGTCTCACATTTAGGTTTTAATTCATTTTGATTTTATTTTTGTGTATGGTGTAGTAAAGTTGTCCAGTTTCATTCTTTTGCATGGTGTTGTCTAGTTTTCCCAATACCATTTGTTGAAGACTGTCTTTTTCCCCATTGTATATTTTTTGCCTCTTCCATTGTAGGTTATTTGACCATATAAGTATGGATTTATTTTTGGGCTCACTCTTCTGTAGCACCAGTCTATGGGTGTACTTTCCTGCCAACACCATACTGTTTTTATTACTACAGCTCTGTAGTACATCTTGAAATCTGGGATTGTGATGCCTCCAGCTTTGTTCTTTTTCAGGATTGTTTTGGATATTTGGGGTCTTTTGTGGTGTCATATAAATTTCAGGACTATTTGTTCTATGTCTGTGAAAAGTGTTGTTATTTTGGCAGAGAGTGCATTACATCCATAGATTGCTTTGGGTAGTCTGGACATTTTAACAATATTGGTTTTTCCAATCCATGAGCTTGGAATGTCCATTTGTTTGTGTTGTCTTCAATTTTTTTTAATCAATGTTTTATAGTTTTCAGTGTATAGGTCTTTCCCCCTCCTTGATTAAGTTTATTGCTAGATGTTTTATTATTTTGGTGCAATTGTAAATGGGATTGTTCTTTTAATATCTCTTTCTGCTACTTCATTTTTAGCATATAGAAATCAACAAGATTTGTGTATACTGATTTTGTCACCCTGTACCTTTTCTGAATTCATTTATCAGTTCTACTTCTTTTCTGATAGAGTCTTTAAGGTTTTCTATATAGACCATCATGTCACCTACCCACAGTGGAAGTTTTACTTCTTCCTTACCAGTTTGTTGCTGTTTTCAGGTGTGAACTTTGGGGCAACTTGTTACACAGCAATAGGTAACTAACACAACATGAATTCCCCATTGCAGTTATGTTTGTACCACTCACTTCTGTCTCTGCAGAGAGAAAACAGGTGTGCCCTTCTATTTATGGCAGAACTGACTTTAGTAGAATTCGGAGAATGAAGCTTAACTGTGTTACTGCCCTGTGACCTCATGTTTTTCCAGTGCAGTGACCCAGATTTGGTCCACATGACCCAGGTACATTCATGTATCAATAGCCTTTAGCTGAGCCGGGCCTGGTGTACAGGCCTGTTTAAGACTCAGAATTACTACTCACTTTGTGAGGAGCACAACGGAGCCCAGGGATGCCCTGTCACCAGGCCCACAAATACCAACACTGAGGCATCCCCAAGCATCTTGATGCAAATGAATTTCCCTCCAGTGCAGGGCCAGGGCCCAAGCCACAGCCTGTGCTCTGAGAACCACAGCAGGATTATGCTGGCAGCTGGGGGCTATTGCTAATGCTGCCTGCTGGCTTCCCCAAGGCATGTCTGGGCCAAGGTGTGTGAGGCTGCACCATTCCCTCCTGACACAGGCTCTGGATGCCAAGATCTCGGTGAGAGTGAGAGGGATCACATTTGTGCTGAACCTAGGCATCTAGCCAAGAGTGCTGGAGGCAGCCCAGCCTCTCGTCCCCATAGACAATGACAGATCCATCATCTAAGCACTCAGCATGGGGCCCAGCACTGCCAAGAATGCCTGCCAGCACTCGATGTGCCCTTATGGGCCTCCCATTACAAGCAACAGACATTCAGGTCAATCCAGTTTAGCAAACATTGTCTGACCATCTAATGCATGTGGAGCACAGAAGTGGCTAGAGGAAAGAGAAGTTAATGTGATGCCTGCCTTGCAAAGCCCCACTATCCACTGAGTGGAGAAATACAGGATAACCAGTAAAAATAGAGATAAGAATTGAACCCAAGGGCCAGCAGCCTCTGCTTCTTCAGGGCACCCAACAGCTAGGGATATTAGCAGAATTTCTGTGAAAATCTACCTTGGGTCTGGGTTCTGAAGAGATCATGAACAAAGGCTTTAAATGAGGGCCAGTGGCAGATTTCCCATGGAGGGTTGGAGAGCAAGGTATGCCCAGGAGCATGGGCATCACTCTATCGGGCGGGTAAGCTTATGGGTCAGCTTGTGACCCAATAAGGCTGTGTAACAAAGAATGACAAACGAGCAACAGCCAACAACAAGCATTTGTTTGCTGCTCACAGGTTTGCAAGTTGACCGAGACATCTCCGCTGTAGACCATGGGCCAAGTTCTGCTCATGTCTTTCACTCCAGGACACAGGCTAAGGAAGCAACAGCTAGTTGGGGCAAAAGTGCAAAGCAGGAGTGCAAAAAAACAAGCCAAATCACACAACCGCATTTAAAGCCTCTGGTCAGATGTGACACATTTTACATCGACTCATATTCCACTGGTTACAGCAAGGCAAATGGCTGAGACCAAAGTCGGTGGGATTCTGCCCTGGATGAGACACAGCAAGGATGGGGTGGGAAGGAAAACTTGCAAACAAATAATGCAATCTTGTTATTAGGTGGTGGCCAAGAAGTCATAGGAGGTGAGACTGGAAACAGACTAAAGCTTCCTATGGGATAGACTAGCTGGTTGTTCACCAAACCATTTCTCTTTCTCTCCTGGACACAAAAGTAGACTACACTTCCCAGGTTCCTTTGTAGCTAGTGTCTGAATGCTAGCCAGTGGAGCATATGGTAAAAGTGATGGGCTCTGCTCCCAGGCCCAGGCAGCTCAAGTCTCCCCCGTAATCCTCTAGTCTTTCCTCACCTACTAGGCAGGTACACAGATTCCAGCCAAGAATGGGAGGCCTAGGTGATGGCAGAGCCACAATGTGGAAGGAGTATGGGTTCCTGACGCACCACTTGGAAGACAGTGCCCAGGAAAGCCACCTGACCAGGAACTCCCATGTTAGTTCATTTCAACAGTTCTGAGTAAACTGTTATAATGTTAAGTCACAGAAATTGTTACAGCAATTAATCTACTATTACCCCCTATTATAGAGGTCCTTCCTGTGTGACTAAGTGGGACACACTTAGAACTGGAATCAGAGAGGCCTGGATTGAAATATCAGCCCCAGCACATTATAGCGGGATGACCTTGAGCAAATTGCTTTACCTCTCTAGGCCTTAATTTCTCCTCTTTAAATGGGGATTCATAGCTCCCACCTCAAAAGATATATCAGTGACAAACTGTTACTGAACCAGCTGGGGTGTCTTGCTGATCTCGGCAGGGTTGCCCTATCAGCCCAGAAATTTATAAGAGGCTTTTAGGAAGTTGCAAGTTAGCTCCATGGCATGTTGAGGGTTAACTCTTACTTGGGGCTGTCTTCACTGGGGACGGGGCAAAGCGGCAGATGTGCTCCTTGGGGCTGAGGCCTGGGAAGATCCACACTGGAGGAAAGGCAGGATCCTCTGCTTTTCTAGAGGTTCCCCCTTACACAGTTACTAAGACAGCTTGCGGGAACAAGCGTGGTGATTCTGTTCTCTCAGCCTGCGGCCTGTCCTTGGCCGCCCTGTGCCCCCAAATCTGCAAAGGCCACTTTGAACCCCGGATGCTGAATCTCAAGGCCAGCCTGGTAGATAGAGATTCCCAGAGCTAGACACGTAGAGGAGGTTGGGAGGGCCCAGAGACAAACACCAGTGCAAAGAAGGGCCAGCAGCCTTGAATCTGGATGCCCAGGCATTATTGTGATTTTATTATTTATGGCTTTTTTTCTGAAAGATACAGAGGAAGAGCACAATCATTGGAGATTCTTAAACCCCAGCTATGCTACTTCCTTGCTGTATAATGTTCAGTGAGTCACTTACCTTTCTGTGCCTCAGTTTCCTCAACCATAAAACAGACAGTGGCAGTACTCTCCTCACTGGGCCTTGTGGAGACATGAGCTGATACTTGCAAGTGCATAGAGTCCCTGGACGCTGAAAGGCTGTGTGGGGCTGCTGAATGGATGGCACAAATAGAAGAGAGTGAGGTGGGGGGAGTAGCCCAGAAATGGGAGAGAAGTGGGAGATTCAAAGAGGGAAAGAGAGAGATGGACACAGACAGGCAGGCCACCGGGGGACAGATGGGCACATGGACAGGAACAGACGAGCAGGGAGAGAGGAGCAGGCATCTGCAATAAAACTAGAGAAAAAGTCCCAGTGAGTGAGCAGGAGGGAGACCAAACCCACAGAAACCCCTCAAAAATGGAATGCAGACACAGTGTTCCTGATCTAATTATGAAACGTCCATTCTCTAGGTGGCTTACAGTTAGAGGCCCTGCTGAGAGGGGCTGTCACTTGCCATGCTCCTGAGCAGAGCTGCTGTGAAGCCCCAGCTGCCCAAGGCGGCCTGCTTGACCTGTGGGCACAGAAGAATAAGCAAGTCCCAACAGTTCTCCTACACCCACAGGGGAGCCTGACTCTATCCAAAGCCCGGCCCCTGATCCCATCAAAAATCCCAGGAAGGGCTTGGGACAAATCAAAAATTTTAGTCAAATCTCGATTTCCAAATGCAGCCAAGCTGACAACCTCTCTCTCAAGTTCCAGCCTGATATGATTTCAAATGGCATTGTCATATGCACTCCGAAAACAGTTTATAATCAAGGCGCCAGCAGCTCCTTAACCATAGGGGCACTCCTGGGCTCAGCAGCAACAGCATTAGCGTGGTTAGAGCTGTCAGGGGTAATATCACTAATCCGTGTCTACGAGGGAAGTGGCAGTGGTGAATGAAAGTTATCTCCTGCCCTAATGGCCTTCGTCAGCCCAGGAGCCGATGGCTGAGTGGACCTCAAGGCCTCATCCCTGGGGTCCGGGTCTGCCTGATGGGTATGCGCAAGCACTGGACCTGGGTGGAGAAGGAACGCGTGCAGAGGCCCCGCGGTGACGTGGAGAACGCCTCAGCTGATAAATACAGCAGTGCTCAGTAAGAATTCAAGACAATTACTTGCTTGCATTCATGGGATGTGTAGACGGCCCGGCTGAGCCTAATCCCCAAAACTTCAGACTGCCATGCACATCACACACTCATTCTCTATTTTATCTTATAAGTGATATAATCAAGAGCGTATATGGACAGAGAGCTCTGTTTTCTCATTTATAAGATGCGGGTGTTACAAGGACAATAGGAAATACTGGATTACTGTGACACATGGTGCTCAGTGACTGACACATCGTCCACACTCAGCGAATGTTTGCTGTTGTGGTAGCCGTTATTATTAATAATTGCTATGACTGTGTACTATTAATAACAATCATAATAAAGTGGAGTTATGTGGCATGTTCTTCCATGCAGACTGAACTCCGATCTGCTCTCACATTTGTGCCTGACCCCAGATGCAACTAGAAAACGTACTCAGGATTTTTCCTCGCCAGCAGCTCCACCAGAACAAATTTGAGACATTCAGTGTGCGGCCACCGAAGAGACCAAAACAAGCATTTCCAGAGGAGCTGCTCTGTGCCTGACACAGCTTGACATTTGTCATCTTAAATCCAATTGCAGGGTCGTCAGAGTCCCCATTGCACAGATGAGAACATGAAGGCTCAGAAGGGTACGTAGGGGGAGGGGCTGGAGGCTGACATGGGTCTGGAAACCCAGGACCAGGAGCTCACCTCCACTCCCACATCTGGCCGTTCAGACCATTTATTAGTTTTCACAGCTAATAAGCCTTGCTTCTGCAGTGTCAGGCCTCCCGTGATGGGAGAGAAGAGCCCTACAGGACATGTGTTCCTGCACAGGTTAAGGACAGAGTTGGATGGGGGCAAAAGGTAAATTAGTGAGAGTGAGGGGAGAAAGGCGACCAGTCACGGGGAGCTGAGGGCAGCCTCTTGGGAGCGTGCACACGTGGACTCCCATGGAAACACACACAGGCAGGAGCATGGACATGGGCACACAAGCATGTGCACACACAGACACAGGTTGTGGGCACACACAGATGTGAGTGCGCACAGGCACACACGCAGACATGGGCACACACAAAGACACACAGAGGCGTGAGCACAGATGCACAGACACTCCAGTGTGAGCACACAAGACACACAGAGACATAGACATACACAGGGATACACACAATGTCACACACACATGTAAGCATATGTAACACACAAAAACAGGCATACACACATGCGCTCATGCACACACACGTAATCCTGAACCCCAAGATAAGAGCTCTGGGAACTTGCAGATGTCCTCCCTGGAGGAGCAGCCATGGACCTTACCCAGAGAGGACTGGCATGTCTTCTGCCTCCCTCCCCAGGACCCAGACCTGAGCAGGGTACTCCCTGCAGGTCTCTGAGGCTCCTTGGTTCCAGCAGCTGCAGCCTTGGGTGTTCTTGCAAATCTACCGCAGGTGCTCAGCTAGCACAGCTCCTGGACCAGGCTTTAGGGACTTCAGGAACATTCTGTGAATAGGTACTCCCTTCAACCTATAGGAGCCTGTCTCCTCAGCTTCTCTGCCTGCCTGTCTCTTGGAATTTCTGCAGGATTTCACAAACTCACTGACCTCCAGCCACTTAGATTCAGGAAATAGGTGAGTGCCAGTGGGAGCTGTACTTCGGAGCATTGCACATGGAAGCACCAAGCTAGGGATGTGCTACCCGAACTTGAAGAAGGTGAGGGAGAGAAGGAAATGCCCTTTCCACAGCCAGGGGTGAAGGACAGGTCTCCTCTGGCTGAGAGGCCCAGGGAGCCTCTGTAGGGCTGGGGTGGATCAGGAAGGGCCTAGAGTCCCTAAGCCTGGACCTTCTTCCTCTCTCCTCCACAGGGACGGGAGCAGGCCTACGGTGGACCATTGATGGGCAGATGGGGAAGCAAAGGCATAAAATGTGCCCCTTTGACCTTCTAACTCCTGTCTTCCTGCACCCTGAGGTCTGACCATTGAAATAGCAATCATGAATTTCATGAGGGCTGTGCCTCACTCTTAACTATGGGCATATCAGCATATCTCCCTAAAGCTCCTGAAAAACTCCTACCTTGGCTGTGTCTGCTCACCACCTGCCGCACCAGTGTGGGTCCCGCCTCGGGGAGACCCGGTTTTCCTTTAGGTCTGCTGATTTTCCAGGAACGAGGAAGGGATGGAAATGATGTCAAACCACTGGAAAGTTGCACAGTACACTACATGCAGAGGCATTTGTCTTTTCTCCCCTCCAGAGGGGCCAGGACTTTGTGAAGGCAGGGAACCGGCTGTCAGCAAGCTCCTCCTTCCTCAAGCCCAGGAACCCAGAGCCCCACCTATCCTGGATATGCCAATCATGCACTCATTCAACAAGCCTCCTGGAGCAGCCAGGCCCTGGGCAGCCTAGTACCAAGATGAGAAGCCAGTATCTGCCCAGGGAGGCGCACTCTGCAGAGGGAGAGATAAGTCACCACCCCACTCCACATACACCTGGGAGACAGGCACTTTAAGAGAAACTTGAACAAGAATATAATTAACTCCAGGGATTGAATCTCAAATGGTAAAACAGGAAGTATCATGAGGAAGATATTTCTGAGTCTAAACATGAATTTAAACACATCTCTCAACACACGTCCCATCAGTATAGGGGATGGGAAGAAGGGGGTTCCTGCCATACTCCAGCCCCCAACTGTCTGCCTCTAGTCCTGTACTGTGGCCTGGGGACAGACTCCCCCCTTCCAACTCAGGACAGCAGGGGCCCCTGTGCACATGATCCAGAGTAGCCTGGTCAGCCTTGTGTTTCCTGCAAAGCTAGGGACTAATGGACTCCAGGCCCAGCACATCTGCAGTGGCCTCAGAAATTCTCCCCATCACCCCCCTCCATCTGGAGGCCATGGGCAGCCCTGAAAGGCTGTGGGCTTGGGAGCCAACTAGGCCTGGTTCAAAACCTACCTCAGCCACATTCCCCTGTGAGTGGGAATCCTTACCTACAGTGAGGGAGTAAAGAACACCCAGCCCTGCCGGGGGCGTTGGGGTGCGGGTATACAGAACATGTGTAGGCACCAGCTTCCTCAGCACCTGTCTGGTGTCTCCTCCCATCTGGAGAGCATCTGGGAAGGGCATGCTGCCCAAGGTGGCCAAGCAGGGAACACCAGCGAGGGCCAGGCCAGGTCTGTAGCTCCCTTCAGACAGGATCCTCTTCCCTGGGACTGCTGCCTCCTGCCAAGCCCCGACAATTACTCAAGTTCAACAGACACCTGTGCTGATGAAGTTGGATGAGTCTGAGTCCATTTAATGACATTTAATTACACACCTCTTTCCCTGACAGGCATAGGAAGATTTACACCTGGCTGTTGACCCCTGACAGGCTGCAGTTATATATATGTTCCAGGTAGACCCTAGGGCTGTTCATTGGAGATTATACTTTTTCCCAGGGAAAAATGACTCTCCTAGAAAAGGAGATGGAGGCCCTACAGGAACCTGGGAAGGGTCCACAAGCCTGGTCTCTTAATTAACGATATTTTCTGAGCAACTCCTGCAGGCCCAACACTGTGTGAGGCTCTGGGAATAAAACCGTTAACAAGCAGTTGTATTCTAAAACTTCTGGCCATGAGGTTGCTGGCATTGTCCAGGTGCAGGGAACATAGACATGGGGGAAGGGAGGGCTTTGGGTGTGGAGAATAAATGGGCAGGCTCCAGAGGCCCATGCCCCCAAGCCCCAGCCACTGCCTACACACACTCACACTCCAGTGCTGCTGGCTCCGGCTTCTGGGCACTGGACAGCAGACACTGGACTCCTTCTCCAAGATGGTTTCTTGAGGTTTGCATCCAGAAACTGCTAGATGTCTAATCTCCCTAGATGTCAAGACCACCACAGCGTGTGGATCTGTGCACAAGCAGGCAAGCCGCTGGTAAGGTACAGCACCGACAAGCCCACAGGACTCCAACCTCTCTACCCAGACCGAATCCCATTGTGTAACACCAGAATTCGGACCCTCTCAAGACAGGTCGCTGTGGTCCTTTTCCCCTTGACCTTTAGGAGAAAGGAAAGAAGGAAGGTGGGTAGGAAAGAGGAAAGGGATGGAAGAGAGAACAAAAGGAGAGTGAGGCAAGAGATGGAGAGAGCCACTGTCAGGGTACATAAACCGGCCTCTGTTGGTCTGCCCTTCTTTGATGACAATGATTTCCTCAGTATATAGGAAAGTATGGGGTTTGCCCTCCCCCTTGGTCCCCCAAGCTTGTGGCTGTTTCCCAAGCGGTCCCAAGAGGTCGAAGCCAAGCCGTGAGCTCCATGAAAGAGCTCTTGCTGGAAGACGCCTGGACATGCAACTCCTGTCCCCACAGGCAGAAGTATTGACATCTACTTAGTCAATCTAATTGAAAATGCATCTGCAATTACTGTTCTGTTCTGTTTTGTTTTTAAGAATTGCTTTTTCTCATCTATTGATCTCCAGGCCTGAGGTACTGCTTCTTTAATCACATCAGAGCCCATCAGTCAGAGCAATGAAATGCCTGGCATGTAGTCGGCCAAGAGTGATATGACTTATATCTTGGAATTTTCCCTGGTCCTGGCATTGCAAGGCCTACTGTAACACATGATCTCCTGGGGGAGACTGTGTTTAGAAACAAAGTGTTTGCACTGCCCACAAAAGACATCAGGTTTCTAGAATTCTTGCAAAGTGCGAACAGCACAGACGGGCTAGTTGAAGCCAAATGCTGTGGTTGCTGGGGATGGCCAAGAAGACTCCCATGCCTTTGTGCATAGCAATCAGCAAGCACCCAGCTAGAGGAAGGCCTCCCAGGGCCCCAGAGCACCAACCCGTTAAGAAAAGGGCCTCCACTGTCTGCCCCAGAGGGTGGGGGCTTCTTCGTGGTACCCATCCGTTGAGCTGTGCATCCGTTCCCAACAGTTCCATGAGCTTCCCCAGACAAGACCCTGAGGTTAAGGATTTGGACACAAACTGGCTATGTAGAAGGTGATCCCAGAAAGCACTCACGTGGGAGTGCAACAGTGGATAGGGAAAGGGCAGTGGCCAGAGCAGAGTCTGATAATAAGCATGCTGCCGCTAACGGTATCAGAGAGATGTTCAGAACAAGCTTTAGAGCTGAGCCCTTAGGGTAAGCAGACTGGAGGGTGCATGGACTGCTTTATCCTACCCTTGGCTCCTGGGGAGCTGACTCACCAGCACTCCCGAGCTGCTGCACTGCATGGGTCGAGCCTGCTCGTGCTCAGGCAGACCCCTCGGGAGACAGGACCAGTGGCAGGCATGGGAACAGTGGGTGCTGAGTAGATGTGGGCGTGAGGTTGGGGTCTGCTGGTCTCCTGTATGCTGTGTGTTTGGCCTAGGGTAAGGATGAATCGGATACAGTCTCCACCTTCACAGAGCTCCCAGCTGACACAGGGAGTGGGGCGTGTCCCCTCAGGCCACCCCACAGCCTCCCCACACCGGCAGCATTACTCAAACAACCAGTCCTTGGAGGCCGCCTGGCCTCTGGACACAGGGGCAAGCAGAAATCCATGCCTACTGGCTGGACTCCTGTCACCAGCAGGAGACAGTCCCAGTAAAACACACCACAAACTGAGTCCACATGCCTCTTCCTCCCACGCAGCAAACTCCGGCTCCGGAGACGACAGAAGGTAGGAGGAGGAATGTGTTTCTCACACTGGGAGACAGGAACAGGAGGCAGGGTACTGCTCTCTCCGGGCCCGTGGGTGACTCTTCTCCCTCTCACACATGGAGCCCTGGAGCCGGGGAAAGGGGCAGTTTCACCTCTCCTAAAGCCGGAGCCTCTCTGCTGGCCCTGCACTGATTCCTCAGCCTCTCTGGGCCCCAGAGTCCCCACGGGGAAGCCCCATGTCCACCGGCTGCCAGATAGCCCAGAGCGAAGGCAGCAGAGGGGGCAGAGCCTGGGGTGCAGCTGGTCTTGTGCCATGCCCTCTGGGGGCGGAGGCCAGCCACCCCTCTCTGTGCTTGCCCATCCTCAGGGCCTCTTGCCATGACGGTGTGCGCAGAGCACAAAACTCAGAGGAGGGGCCCTCCAAGCCTGCTGCCAGGCCCTGCGTTAACAGACTCTCTTTCCATTATCCCTCCCTCCCGTCCTGCAAGATAAAATAGATTAAATCAAAAATGCTAAGATGGAGTGTCTAAGGGCTGTGTGGCGTGAATACAGATCCTGCTGGCTGCCTGCCTATTCTCACAAAGTGACTCAGCTCTTCTGGATTTCCAAAGACACTTTTCTCTAGACCAGCCAGCTTGTCAACTCTGTCTTCTTCCGCCTCCCCACCTTCTGCCTGGGAGAGACTTCTGGAAGCCTCACCTCACCCATGAGCCCAGGCCAGGGTGGTACAACTTGGCCAGGTAGGAACCTGCCTTCCTCCAGCGCCCTCCTGCCCCAGGTGAGGGAGAGGAGGTGAAAGAGCTGCCTGACCTAGAACATGAGACTTTCTTGCTCCCCCATCACAGAGGACCCTGAGTAGGGGTGTCTGGACCTGGGGGGCACCCTAGTCACTCATGCCCTTAGAGAGCTCCGGGGGGGAACCTCCTAGAATGGCCTGTCTCACTCCATCAGGAAACTCTTTGCATCTCTCTCTAACCCATGTCCATCAAGCCAGAAGGCAGCCTTCTTCCCCTCCCGCTGCTGACACCCAGATGGACTGAAGCAGGTCACCAGCCTCTGAATGGGAGCTGTTCTTGACCCAGTCATAGTCTCTCAGTTCCCAGAGGGACCCTGCTGTGAGAGTGGTAATAGTGGAAACAGTGGCCGTCAGCAAGGGCTTCCTGTGTGCTAGGGAACAATCTCGTTTATCACAAAAGTATCATCACTGCCAGGTCATAGATCAGTTATGCATCTTGGCCTTGGCCAAGAACAGAGCCAGAACACAGAACAGACCCCTGACTGCCCACCTTAGGCCCTGACCGCTGTGCCGCTCTGCCCTGCTCCCCCTACTCCCAGACACCTGCTCCCTCCATAGGGCCCTCAGCATCAGATCTCAGAAGGGACGGACTTAGTGGCCCCCAGAGTCTGTTAGGTCCCTCTCTCCTGCTCCTTCTTCCCATGCACTAGGGTCTCTAGAAGCAGTCACCAAGCCCCCATCCTTCCAATCCACTCTCCCAGCTTGTCAGCTTGCCCAATCCAGGCCTCAGTCCGTCTGTGGTGTGGAGAGGCCAGCAGCCCCATCCAGGGCCAGAGTATAAATGGCAACATGGCCTTCCCATCCACCCTCACCGTCCCCAGGAACAGATGGGCAGGGAAACATCCCCATTACACTGCAGGTCCCATGGGGCACCAGGCAGAGACAGGTATCTGTGGCCCCCAGAAGACGTGAGCTGCCCTGCAGGGGACAGCGTGGGCCCGGGGGCACTCCAGCTATCCCTCCACCACAAGCCACAGGCTCGGCTGGGCAGCAAGATTCCTGTAGCTCCAGGCAGCCTCCTGGAGTCTGTTTCTCTTTATGAAGTGGCCAGGCTCACCACCAGTAAGACTCGGCAAGATCTCAGCGAGGCCTGGCCCACCAACGGGGGCAGTGTACATCCAGCCTCAGTACCCTGCGTCTTTGAAGAGCCATGTAAATAAAACAGCCCTGGCTGCCCTCACGTTATGAGACGGCCAGATGGATCCTAGCAGATGGGAGCATGCACCTGCAGAGCTCTCACTCGAGGGGCCTGGGCATCCTGTGGGCTCACAGGGCCATCCCTGAGGCCCTCAAAGGCACCTCAGAGAGAGGCAGGGGCCTCCTCTGAAGAGGCTAAAGCTGGGCTGTTCCTGCAGGGGCCCCAGGCAAGGGAGACCCCAAGCTACAGGGCGTGCCTACCACAACCTGGGCAGCTAACTCTGTGCTGTGAGCCTCAGTGGCAGGGACAGGAACATACTGCACTTATGGGGTGTCATTCTCTGAGCACAGGAAGAAGTGAGGCTCATTCTTGGCATGTGCCCCTTTCAGCCAGAGGAAGTGTGCTGGGCCCAACGATTCCAAGAGCCCTTTGCCTCTAGGACTGGGCACTTTGACTATTTGCCTCATGGGGCCCAGGGCAATCAGGCATTATTTTAACCATACCACCCAGGTTACTCCTTGTGGGGAGACCGTGTGGGAAATTATTTGGCCACACTGCCCTTTTCTGTGCATGAGAAATAAGGCAGGTATAGCTGGGCAGGTGCTGAGGCCCACCCTGAGCCACACTAGCACTGTCCCTGCTGGAAGAGGCCAGGAAGCATGATGTGGGCCACTGGAATATGGATTTGGACAGGCAGTAGGGGGAAAGTTCTAGGTGGAGTTGTGGGGTGAGCTGTGAGCAAAGGGGGAAGCAGAAATGCACTTGGTGGTTGGAGACTTGTCTGTAGTGGACCACAAGGAGCCCCTGGGAGCAGGATGGGAACAGGAGGGAGGGAAGACAGGGGAGGGCTTCGATGCCAGGCTGGACAGCAGAGGAAGGTTTTAGAGAGAAGACAGGCCTTAAATGGGCTGCAACTCCCTCTGGAGAAGAGCAGAAAGACAGACAGACAAGGCAAGGTGGTGGCAGAGAGAGGCAGGAAGAGCGAGGCAGAACACAGAAACCAAGAAGAAAGACAGGAGCAAGCAGAGCAGGAAATGGTCCCCTGGGAATCCTCTAGACCCCAGACCATAGCTCTCACCCTCCCCTGAGCCCAGGACAAAGGTGCCTTCTGCAAGTCTTATCTTTCTGAGGACAGTAAGCCAAATATTCCTTCTCCTGGTCCGGGGGGTACTGGGGCTCCTGCCTGGGGGGCGCTGGGCCAGGATGCTGCTCTACGTAGTGCAGACTTCAATGAGCGGCTCTCTGCCGGGGTCCCAGATGCCCCATATCCTACCATGGCACGGGCCCTTACAGCCTGAGCTCCCAGACGCCTCGTGTGTTCCAGCCCTGGGTCCAGGCCAGCTGCAAGGGGCCCACTGCTTTGCACAGTGAGGGTCTGGTATGAGCCCTGCCAGGGTCTAAGCCTGCGGCACTTGCTTGAGAGGTGGGAGGGAAAGGTCAGCTTTGACAATGGGACCATCTGCCTTATCACTTTCCAACTATGTGGATACTCCTCTGTAAACCATCTTCAATAACATTCCTGGATTACATGCCAAAAAGAGAGAAAACTTTGGACTCACAACCAACAGCATAAATGCCTAATTAAGCTCATTCTTTGAACCAAACCGTATTTGTGTGCATCTGTCGGCTCTCCTTCATCTGAGGCACTGCAGGGTGCTGGGATAGCATTAACAGGAGGGCCGGAGGGTGGGAGGGAGACAGCTCAGCCTGGCAGGCAGCCGCCACCCCTCCCCCAGCACTTCCCTGTCCCTGAGCTGCCCTGGCTCAACTGCTTGATCTTACAGCCACCAAATTCAACCATAGCCCTTTTTCCTGGGCTTGCAGCCCCCACCTACCCCAGGCCCCAAGGGGCCTGGTAGGCACCTGCCTCTTGCTTTGCCTCCTCTGGTGCAGCACCTGCCAACAATGGGTCCTGCCTTGTCTGGGAAGGTGCCTGCAGCTGAGGCCTGTGTCTACTTCCTTTATGCAGGACCAGAGAAGAAAGACTTTCCCTTTTCCAGAACCTTCATCAAAGCTGCTCACACCAGAGGCTGCTGGCCACTGTCTAGGGCTCTAAGGGAAGGGGACACTGTGAGCTAGGAGACCATGTGTATGGGCTCTGAACCCATCTCTGCTGTCATCTTACTGGATGAGAGCAAAAAAATCTCCCTCTGCCTTAGTTTCCCCATCCACACCCAGAGGGCTGGACTCCAGGCTCTCTGTGTCACTTGAGGCTCTGTCTTCAGGGACCAGGTCACTCCCAGGTTGGCACCTGCCAACCTCTTCCAGGGACTGGCCTCAAATTATAAAACACGAGAATTGGGGGTGTGACCTGGCCTAAGGAGGCCAGCTGGCAACCCTCTCTGGGTCTCAGCTGAGCTGACAATTCATCGGGGGAGGGCACAAAGCCCTAAACAAAACAGAGGTGATCTCATTAACTCCCTGCCCCACACCTGTCACCCAGACCACAGGTGACCAGATCTCTAAGAGCCAGCCTCCCCAGCTCCAACTTGCAACTCTCCCCAGAGCTCCCAGCTCCTGATACAATAGCTCCACAGACTGTTACAGCCCCCATGGGCCATGCTGCTCCTGGCCTGGCCTTCACACATGTACCCGTCTCTTCTGGAAACTCTGGTTCCTGGCTCATCACTTCTCAGGCCATCACTGCTCAGGCGTCTGCTGGGGTGTCAACCCCTCTGGACCCTCCCCTCTCATTCCAGCACCTGTCACACAGAGCTGCAATTCCCTGGTGTCTTGCCTGTCTCTTCAGCTAGCCCATGGGCTCCTTGATGGCTGGGGCCTTAACCATCCTCCTGACCACTGCGTCCCCAGCACCCTGTTCTGCACTGACTTGGGTTGAGTGCTCTGCTCATATCTCTAGAATGAATGAGTGTGAATGAATGACCATTGGACCCACAAACCTTGACCTTTCACACAACTAGATCCCAGGGAAAGCACAGCCTCCCTGCTCTGGGTCTCCTGCTCTCACAGGCAGCACCCAGAGCTCCCCAAGGCCCCCAGGAGGCACCTCCCTAGGGAAGCATCAGCCTCAGCTCCCCACTGTTTCCTTCACTTTGCTTCCTTCTTGCAAACGTGTTCAAATGTTTAAATTCTGTTTGGGGAACAATTGGCCCAACATATGGTTGAATCACATTTTGTCTTCTGATGAAAAAATACACAGAAAACTTGGAAAATGATGACTGACGAGGCTTTACCGTGTTTCTTTTTTTTTCCCTTTTGTTTAATAGTGCTTTTTATGAACACAAGCATGTCGCAGATGAAAGGCTCTTAGCAACTGTCTGTCCCAACTCCCCATCATACTCAGGGGGAAACTGAAGCACAAAGAGGGGACGAGACCGACCCAAGTTTCCTCAACATGAAATCCAGATCCTCTTCCTTCTCAACAACCTCCAGAGGGCTGGACCTGACTCTTCTGGGGCCGTTTTAGGGTCCCTGTACAGTTCTGATGTCTTCAGATTCGTGGCTACAAATGTTCCCATGTTGGGGGACAGGAGATGACGGCAGAGTGGAGAGCAGGTGTGGAACCCTCTCCAGAAGCCCTCTCCCATATCTCTGGCAATAACATGGCAGGCCAGGCTCCTACCTCACTGTCCTGTGATGTCCAAAAGCCATGACCGTTTACCCACTAGTCCTGAAAGCATCCTGATGGCACCTACTAGGGAGACACTGAAAACCCATTGGGAAGCCAGAGAACCTGCCACTCCAGTGCCGTGTGAGACCCCACTCCCTGCTGCCCCCTCCTCTGTGACCCCACTGGGTCTGGGGTGTCCATGGAATTTGTTTCCCTGGGGTGGCTCTCTGGCCCCCAAGGGCCCCACTTGGGCATAGCCTGACTGGACTAAATGTGTCTGGGGTTGTTTGTCTTTTGAATGTCAGTCGCCTCCCTAGTACAGTATCAAATGTCGCAAGTAGGAACAGGACGCGCTTTGCTTGCCTTACAGCTTGTGTCCAGGACACAGAGGCGGCACGTCCTCGGTGCTCCGTGTGATGGGTGCCTGCTGACTGCTCACAGCCAACACAGTGCTGCAAGCTTGTCAGGCTGTCCGCGTTGTGCAAGATATTGTTTTGCTCACATTACCCCAGGTAGGTGTGGTCGGCGTTGCTGCTGCTCCCACTGTACGAACGAGAGGGCGGAGCCTCAGAGAAGGAAGGAGACACATCCAAGGTCACCGGGCCATAAGAGGTCGGGGCTGGGACCTGCAGAGCTCCACTCTGTCTGCAGCACAAGCCCGGGAGCTTGGACATGCTCCCTTTCCAGAGGGCAGATTCCTTTAGACACGCGTGGAGGACATCCCTGGCCTTGCGCTGAAGGGAGATGGTTCTGTCCCTTTGCCCTGTGGGTGTTGGGGTCCCTGGTTGCTGTGCTCACTGCCACATGTCAGCAGGGTGGGTGCAGGGCCGAAAGTGGGCCCTCCAAGCACCATCCCCCAGCCAGGAGGCCACGTTGAGATGCCTGAGCCCACAGTTTGAAGGTCTGCCTATGAAACCAAGGGGAGGGCCCCATGTGGGACCAGCCTAAGGCAGGAGGCAAGACCAGAGGGAGAGGAAATGGGCAGGGAGAGAACGAGGGCCCGTCCCGCCCCGAGGCCTGGGCATGCTCTTTCTCATGCTTTGGAGGCCCCACCACGTGGCTCTGCTGTGGGCCTGGCAGACGTGCCTTCCGTGGACACTGAAGCCTAGACACCCGTCACCCCAGAAGGTGTGCCATAGACAGCACAGGCTGAGGCTGCAACTGACAGGACAAGGCCCCAACAACACCGGCCAGCTGGGGGACCATGGCTCATTAGTTTCTAATTAAGAGGAAATACACGTCTGACCTTCCTTACTGAGTCGTTCCCCCTTGCAGGGCCTGGCCGGTGGCGGGTGGCATCCAGAGGCTCCCAGGCCCACTGCTGCAGGACAGGGCCTCCTGGCTGGAGGCAAGTCGGCATCTGCACCGACCCCCGGAAATGGGTGCAGGACCCTGTGGATGACACCACTGCGTGTGAGGGGGCGGGACAGGGGTGGGGTTTCCTGCTGCTCTAAGAGGATGATCGTTTGCTGTAACCAACCCTGTGGCCCCCAGAAAGCCGGGACACCACCTCCGACTGTGGGAGAACACAGGGAAGAGAAGCATGATCCAGGCATGGGTACTGGGGAGCCTACAGGACGGAAGGCTTCCCAAGAGAAGGATCCTTCTGGATCATGAAGGATGAGTAGGAGTTTGCCTCCAAGGGCAGGCAGGGTGAGAAGTTACCCAGACAGAAAAAAAAAACCAAACAAACCAGCCTTGCACAGTCACGAAGCTCAGAACCCTTCAAACCCTGGTCTCTCCGATTTTAAAGCAGGTGTCCTTACACTCTGTTCTTTGCTACTCTGTGTGTGACGAGCCTTGAATGCCATGCCAAGGCTCGAGGAAGGGCCAAGGAAGGGAGGCACATGTTCAGATGTGTTTGTGGGGAAGCTCTGCCAAGAATATGGTGAATAAAAGGGGAGGTTTGGTAAATATTTCTGAGAGAGAATCCACAAAATTCAGTCCAATCTGAGCAATTGGATACTGGGCAAGTTGGCTCACCTTTATAAACCTGAGTTTTGTCATTCATGCAAAATGCGTCACAGGGTTATCTGCTGTCCCCCTGATCTGCCCACCTGCAGGGTTTCAGGAGGAGCAGAAGGACCTCTGGGGCTGACTGCCTGACCTAGGGTCTCTACACACCCTGTACCAGCCATGTGCCTTTGGGAAAATCACCTGTCACCTGTCTCTCTAAGCCAGAGGTCAGTCATCCAGAAGACGAGGCTGCCTCCTGAGCTGTCGTGAGAACGGGGTGACAAGGTCCATGCGGATTGGTCGGTATGGGGTCTGGCAGAGCATGAACCTCAGTGAGGATCCCAGCTTGCAAAGTAGCGCATACACCACATAAAAATCCACAGCATCCGTGAGAAGATAGAAAGGAGCATCCGAATAGCAGATGAGTTGTGTTAGGAATGAGGGGAGTTACAGGGGGGAGTAAAACAGATTTTGCGTGTTACTAAGATATCAAATAGTATTTATAATATTTAATAATTTTAAAATATCGTTTATGAAGCCATGCAATATACGTAATGATTGTCGTAGAAAAGCTCTGGTCGTGAACAGCTAGGGTTGGAGTTTTCAGACACCAGGAAACACCTGGGGACATCGAGGTGTCCCCTGCCCTTTAGGAGGACAGTTCTTGGTGCTCTCTGCACTCTGGAGCTGACACCTTCAGAAGGATGCAATGTCGAGAAGCCTCTGCCTGGCTTTCTTTGGATCCTATTCCCAGTCCAGAAAACAGCACAGAAAACAAATGGCTGCTGTGGGCTCGCCATGGGCCAGACCTCATGTTGAGCTCTTTCTGTGGACTGTGGCATGTGATCTTCTTGTGCTCTCAGGGGAGGAGATCGCGTGGCCCCACCTCAGGGCTCAGAGTCTTGACACCGTGGCACCTTCCTGGTGTGTAACTCCCCAACCTGCCAAGAGAGGCAAGCCCACCATAATACAAGTGCAGTGGACTCTGTCCCTAGCCTCCCTCAGAAACCCAGGAGCATCAGCCCCACATTCTCCCTCTCCCCACCAGGCTGTGCGGCACAAGAGGAAACACCCAGACCTGGCTCTCAGAAAGAATGCCAGTCTTGGCTCTTTAGGAACAGAGGAGAGCAGGCAGGTGGCCTCCAGCCCAAAGGTGAGCAGGGCTTGAGAAGATGGGGAGACCCCAGCAAAGGTTTGGGGCATGCAGAGGCATTGGGAGGAACTGGCAGTCCATGCTCAGGGACCAGAGAGAACCAACCTTGAATGTCACACTGATGATGGACATTATCCATGAAAGGTTGGAAACAGAACATGACAAGAAAAGACCTAAAAATTGAGGAAAATTAATGCAGCCATGGTTTAGTCAGAAAATTATTGGGTAGTCCAGGAAAAGACAAGGGAAAGAGATTTCTCAATTCAATCATTGGACTCTAAAATAAAAATAATCTTCTGAGGCCACCGAGTTAAAGAAGACTAAGGCCTCACTTCTGGCCACTCAGAGCTCCGGGAAAATGCTGGAAGGTGCAAAGCCCATGGTGGAGTCACCCTTCTCACATCCTTCAAGCCAAGGCATCTCTCTCCAAGTCCCAGGTGGCGTGACTGTGGTCACAGTGGCTGTCTTGGTGAGGAGAAATGAGAAGAGCTTTCAAAGACATGAAACGTGGGCACGCAGGGATGCACCGACACACCCAAGCACACACACTCGTGCAGGAGCCTAGGGGTGGTGTGCGGGGTCTGCTCTCAATTGAGACGACACAGAGGCATCATGAAATGCAGCCAGCAGATGGGAGCCCACTGAAATGTCAGCCAGAAGAAATAGCCCACGTCAGAAAAACAAAATTTCAGTTTAGCGAAATCTTTGCCTCCTTCCTCCCTCCTCAGAGGGAAAAAAAAAAAAAAGCCCGTGGAAGGCTCTGGAATTTTGGCAATCCAAAAATGAGTTATTTATTCAGGACCACCACACCATCGTGCATGTTAAGTACAAAAAGGAAAAATGCTTTTGGATTTGGAAATGGGGTTGCAGTCACAGATGGTGCCTGAACATGCATAAATTCGGTTTCTGCGTGAACAGATGGAAACTTGAAGGAAAAAAATAAAAAACTTTAGCATTCATCTGCCAGACCACTGCCAGGCTGGAGAAGGGGGAGTTTGTCACTTGACTGGGAGGGCCTCGGTCTTCTGATCTGTGGGATGGGGGTAAGAAATTGTGTCGAGTTCAAAGGTCAGGCTAAGTGGGATCTGACTCCCGGCTCTGCCATTTACAAGCTAGGGGAACGTGGGATGGTCGCTTAACCTCTCTGAGTCCCTGCTCCTCATCTGAGCAAGGGGATAGTGAGGATGACCTCCCAGGTCTGCTGTGAGAATCGAACCAAGTAATGTGTGCAGAGCATACCTCTGCTCTGGTGCGGAGTGAGGGCTGATAAATGGTAGCGCCTTCCTGCAGGTGTCAAGTCCGAGGTAGCCTGGAGGGCAGCTGAAGCACCAAGAAAGTCCCCACGGAGAGGCTAGGGCGAGGGATTGGAGATAGAAGCTCCTCCTGCCAACATCCCCCTTCCCGAAGACTTTCAAGGTCTGCAAAGACTGTGCCACGTGTGGGCAGGCTCAGTAGGACCTAGGGAAGAAGGGCAGTTCAAATGGAAGGTTCTATCTCAACTGCTTGAAGATCCTCATTCAGGAAGCAAGTCCATCTTCAGTTCTGCCCCGAAGCAGGCATCCACCTACGGGGGATTGATTGCAAAAGTGGCCACATTCCCTCAACCCTCCCTGCGTGCAGGCGCCTTGCCATGTGACCCACCAAGAGGTGAGGTTTCCTAGTCCAGCCCACCCTTATGACTTTGGCCAGTGGCATGCCATGGAAGTGACAGTGTTCCCACTGAGGCCAGATTCCCACTCCCTTTTGCTCCTCTGCCTTCTCCAGGAGAACAGCCTTGGGGTAACCAGCTGGAGGAGACCTGCAGAACAGAGCCAAGTTGGTCCCTTGGTCCTAGCTGAGGGCCTGGATGTGGAAGAAGATCAATGGTGAAGATCAATAAAGTCACCTCGATAACCTGCAAGTGACCAGAGGCCACTGAGTGAGCCCTGCCAAGCCCAGCTCAGGTCAGCAGGACCACCTGGCCAGTCCACTGGGCAAGGACAAGCATACAAGCTTAGAACTGCATGTCAGAGCTGTCTAGTGGATGCTAGTTAGGGAGCAGTTTTGCGACAATGTGCCCCCTTTCAGTTGCTTCACTCCAAACCAACCTCCTTGCTCTACAGAGAGTGGGGAGGGGGAGGGTCTCAATACAAAATCCAGAACTGTGATTCAAAACTCATAAACTGTCAGTTCAGAGGCAAGGAGCTCCCTGTCCCACAGGCCATGCTGCCAGCCCCACAGCAAAAGGCCATGTCACCAGTCACTTGAAAGCCCCTTTGCTGGCCCAGCTGGCTTCCCTGATGAATGGCAGAGATGCTGACCAGGCTCAGCACAAGGTCAGTGGAGAGTTCCTGGCCCTCAGCTGCTATCCCAGCACCACAGAAAAAGCATCCCCAGCCCTCTAGGCACCCACAGATGGAGGGAAGCCTGAGGGTTTGGCCCCGGTCGTTGCTAGAGACCCCAGAGCTGGGCAGGAAGGCCGGCACCAGCAGCATCCCCCTTCCACAGCCTGCCGATGCTCTCCAGGGAAACCCTCTCACTAACCACCCCAACCCACAAGCCTCCCTGGTGGACACACTCAGGATAATTCTAGCTCTGGGGACCCAGCAGGCTCCTAGCCAACATTAAAGAAACAAAATACTCAAGGACACTTGTTAAAGATGGTAGGACAGACTTTATTCCAGACATTAGAGACAGGTGGAGGGAGCACTGCGATGGGGTCCGCAGTGAGGGAGAGATCACGCTTTATTCTAAATACCGCATGAGAGAATGGGAATTTATAGCCAAGGAGCGGGTCTGTGGATGAACAGTCACTAAGAGGAAACATCAGGGGTGGGGGATTCCGGCTAAGCCTACCTAACAAGATTCTTCCTGCAGACAGGCCAGTGTGATAAGACATCACTTGGGGGTGGGGGAGGGAGAAGGCAGAGGAGGACCTGATCAGGCTTTGAAGGTAAGTGGTTCTTGCTAAAACTGGATTTTACAAGGAAATGCACAGGTGTGGCTAGAAGAAGTGTCGGGAGTCTGACTAAAGCCTGGCCAAGCAAAGAATTGTGTGGCCATGACCAGTCGGGGCGGCTGAGGCAGGCAGCACAGTGAGCTCTGCGAGTCCCTGGTACTGGACAGACCCCCAGCCCAGGACTTCATGTCTATCTGGGGTGTGAGAGCTCCAGGGATGTGATTCCAGGGCAGAGATTCCCAACACAGAAAGAAGAGGTTGTCTCCTCCTCGCACCCCACTCTGCTTTCAAAACTGCCCATTGGTTGTCTATCTGAAAATATTTCCTAAAGAACCTCGCTTTAATTTTCATCTATTGTGAGTATTACTTTCCTTTTGCTACATTCAATTTTCATAACTCTGCAATTTATGAGAGTCTCATTCTTTAGAATCACTCATGTAGGGTGCTTTTGAGGTGCAGTTATCTCTGTCTGGGATGCCTTTCCCCTAGTTTTCCATCCAGCAAACTCCTGCTCATCCTTCAAGACCTGACTCATATGACACCTCTTCCATGAAGCCCCCCATGGTTTCTCTGGGAAATATAATGACACTGTATTTTGGGCTTTCTGAAATTTGGGCTGTGCATCTCCATAGTTGCTGACCACAGGTCAGAAAACTATGGCTCACAGGCCAAAACCAGCCTGTCCCCCTTTTCTGGTAAATACAGAAAGTGTTTTATTAGAACACACCATGCCCATTTGTTTACATACCGTCTATGGCTGCCTTCCTGCTACACCAGTGACAGAGACTATACGGCCCACAAAGACAAAATATTTACTATCTGGTCCTTTACAGAAAAAGTTTGCTGACCCCTGACTCAGACTATGAGTATCTCAAGAGCTAGGACAAGGACAAAGGCTGCTTCCCTCAATCCTGAAGCCTGGCCTTCAGAAGGTTGAATTAATGAATAAATGAGTGGATGAATGAGCAAATGGAGATGTTATGGATGCATCACAAACAAAGCCTATGTTTCCAATGTCATGGTTCCCTCAACCAGGTTCCCAGAGGGCCCAGCGGAACTTTCCACTGACCCCACAGTTCGACATGTGCTACTAAGAAGAGAGTTGAGGTTTCGAGAAGCTCGGGGCAACGGTGATATGTTGGATATGGCCCTGCCCCATCCCTCAGCCGGTGCGGGAGCGCCAGCTGCAGGCAGGAGTAGATGCCGGCACCTACCCCCAAGATCTCTGAATCTCTTGTTCTCTGTTCTGGGGCCTCTGCTCCCGTGCCCCGCAGTGCCCAGGAAAACTCACAGCCATTCTGGTGCATGCCACCCTAGGACGTGCAGGGGAGTTAACACCCCCGGCAACTCTTGACCAATGGGGGATGCGAGCCAGCAGATAAATTCTTCCCTCCTCTTGTACGCGTGTTCTTCACATGGCTTCGGAGGGTCCCCAGGAGACGAGAGTGCCAGTTGTCGACACTGGCTTCACCTCTCTCAGTGGGCCACTCCTGTTCTGCAGGATCACGTCCCCAGAATAAACCACCTGCACACAAGCCATCATTGTTGGCCATGAGGTTAAACAGTCCTGCCCTTGCTGTGGTGGGACCGATAATCATGACCTTCAGTGCATGTAATGCCTCTTAAGTCCCCATAGGGGACATATGGTACGTCCATTTCCTGTGGTTGCAGCTATAAAATACCACTTGCTTGGTGCCTTTAAACAACAGAAATTTATTCTCTTGCAGTTTTGAAGGCCAGAGGTCTAAAATCAAGGTGTCTGCAGGAAGCCCTCCCTCTGAAGGCTGTAAACAAGGATCTTTCCTTGTGTCTTCCAGCTTCTGAGGGCCGGCGCGGTGTTGCCTGGCTCGTGGCAGCATGGCCCCAGTCCGCCTGTTTTCACGTGGCCTTCCCCGTCCTCTCACACCTGTCACTGGATTTTGGGCATGTCGTCTCTAAAGAGAGGGAGACTCCAACTCTCCAACTAACCCACTTGGGGGGCTTTCAGGGCCATCTTCCCCTGGCCAGACGCTGATACCCTGTCACTTGGCTTCGGTGTCTTCTTGAGGAGTTTAATTTGTCAGCAAGTAATGAAATGGTTCATGAACTTTTTCAAATCTCCTCTGCTGGACAGGGAGACCCCGGGCCATAGGCGCTGGGCCTTCCAAAGCTCTGAAACCTCCATGTCAGGGACCAGGAACCTTGAGCAAAACACTTCTGAAGGAGCAAGTGACCGAACCTGCACAGGAGCCCCCCTCCCCATCTGACCCTCCCCAACCCTGAACTTCCTTTGCAGGCTTTCCCGATTCCTCTGGTCTCCAAAGAGGGGACCCTCACCCCAACAGATGGAGAAGGCAAAGTTAGGAGCCCCAAGACTCCCCACAGGGTTTCCTTGGGGAAAGGGGAGGTGTCTCGTCCTCCCCTGACCCTCCCCAAATACTGTGATGAGCACAGTGTCTCATATACAGCAGGAGCTTAGTATGGACTTACCGAATCATCAAAATGTGGCCTGCTGGGTAGGTTTTTAGGCTCTGCCTCAGGAAGCAGCCGGAACTGGGGCTGCTGGCCACCCTCACAGAAAAGACTCTGAGTCAGAGAAAATGAGGCATTTTTGTTTGATTGGATTTCTACTCTTGGCTCAGCCTGCAAACAGTAAACATTTAATTTCTTGTTCCACAATTACATTAAAAGGTAGATAAACCCCTGTAAGCCTTCATTTGGCCTTTTGGTTCTAATGGCCTTTTATCCTCTCTCTGTCCCTCTCACATGTCCTGGGGCAGGCAGGGGCAGGCCGGGCAGGGTCCTGGCCACCTGCCCTCTCTGGCAGAGCACCCAGCTCTGGGCCAGGGAGCACCCCACACGAGGCAGGGCAGCAGGGCTGCTCCCTTGGCTTCCTGGGCTCAAGCTCTGGCTGGACCCTGACTTGTGGGACCCTGACTTGTGGGACGTCTCAGGAACGTGGGCACATTCAGTGCTCTGCAGTTCCAAAGGGGACACATGGTGAGCAGCTTCTCCTAGACTTCTTTGTGAAAGGCCCAGGCCATACTAGCCAATAAAGGAAGAGACAGGAAGCAAGGTTCCATCTGCCCCTGCAAGGGCCAGTGAGTGGCATCCTGCTGTGATGTCCTGCCCTGGTGAGCAGCAGGGGGGCTGTGGAACACAGCCTGGAGTCCTCTCACTGGGGACGGGACTGTGTCTGAGGTCAGCCAGACTTGGGGGAAGCTTGAGCCACCACTGAAGGGAGAGACATGGGCTGTAAAGTTGGAACATCCACTTTCTGAACCCCGCTCGAGTCATCACTGGCTGTGTGACCTCAGCCCAGCCTTCACCCCATCTGGGCCTCACCCCCCAGCCAAGATATAAGCACAGCAAGATCCAGCCAAGATATAAGCACAGCAAGATCCAGCTGAGATATAAGCACAGCAAGATCCAATCTGCGGCCACACTGAGTCACTTCCCTGCCACCAGAGGCTGATTCCTGGGAAATGACTGTAGTTTTTAAGTACATACCCTGCCCCAGGAGAGGCTGTGGAACTGGAGGCCACTGCAGCCCGCTGGGCTGCCGTGCCAGCTCAGAGCCTCCTGCCCCCTACCCATTCTTTACCACTCCAGACCTCATTTCTCTCTCCAGTGTCCCCACCCCTACAGAGCCTCTCTTCCCAGCACCTCCCGCACCTTTCCTAGCTAGTCCAAAGCCAGGGACGGTAGGCTCCCCCTTCCAGGGTGTGGCAGGCAGGGGCGTGCCCCTGATAGTCCCCAAGACTGCGTACACATGGCTCTGTGTGCCTGTGCACTCCCAAGGCACGCGCACACATGGGAAGGCAGATATCATCTTATCAGCCCTGCACTGCTCCCTTGGTCTGGAAGTTACCTGCCATTCCGAATAAGGGGTTCACTTTGGGTCTTCTCATCAGCAGGCCTGGAAGCCCTGTGACCTGGGCCAAACCAATCAGGCTCCTGCCCTGAGACTTTTGCCACTGGGATAGGGAAGACAGGACATCCGTCCCTTCGAGCTTGTGACCAGGAGTCCTCAGAGGCCGTGTGCACGAGGACAGCTGAGCCAGCAGGCCTGAGGAAGGAGAGAAAGGGGAGCAGCCCCCAGATCTTGCACCTAAGCTTGTTTGCATCGGGCTCTGCCTCTGTTAGGGGACCCAGGTTGCCCCCTGACACCTTCTGCTCAACAGCACAGTGGGGAGGGGCCTGGGGTCAGGGAGCTGGGGGATGGTCTCACAGGAAACCTCAGACCACATTTTCCATCTCAGGCACAGTTTACTACAGTGCCTGGCACGTGCTGACAGCTGGTCTGGGAAGCTATTAGTATCCTGGTTCCTCAACTCCCATTTACTCTGACTCTAAAGTCCCCATCAACATACATACAATGGACTACTACGTGGCAATGAGAAAAAATGAAATCTGGCCATGTGCAGCAACACGGATGGAACTGGAGGGTATTATGTTAAGTGAAATAAGTCAGTCAGAAAAAGACAGATACCATATGTTTCCACGCATAGGTGGACTTTGTGAGACTAAGCAAAAATCAGGGGGAGGGGAAGAGGGGAAAGGAAAAAAAGACACAGGGAGGGAGGGAGATAAAACATAAGAGACTCTCAAAGACTAAGAAAAAACTGAGGGTGAGGGGGGTGAGGGAGGGGGGAGAGGGAGTGACAGGCATTAAAGAGGGCACGTGTTGGGATGAACACTGGGTGTTATATGTAAACCAATTTGAAAATAAACTATTAAAAAAAATAAATAAAGTCCCCATGAGTAGCTGGCAGCTCCCATGGGCCGGTGCCTCCTCTTCCCCAAATAAAGAGCCAAGACTCTGAGCTCGTGCCTTTTCCTTTTAATTGAAATACCCGTGGTATCTATCCCTACTCTGATAACCCCACCAACATGCATGCACATGCATTGTTGCACACGCTCATATGCACACACTCCCACATGCTCACACACATATACGTGTATGCTCTCATGCGTGCACACATGCTCACACATGCACACTCGGACACACGTGCCCATGTGCATGTTTGCACATGTTTACAGACTCATCCGCACATGTGCTTGCATGTACAGGTTCATATACACATGCTGACGTGTGCATGCCCACACGTGTACTCTCACATATGCACACATGCTTTCTCTACACACTCACACACACATGCTCACACCAGCACACGGACACGCTTTCACGCATGGGCACACACTATCACATGTGTACATAGACATACATACGTGCACTCATGCTCACACGCACACACACACACACACACACTCAAATACATGCTCCTCACCCCCCTTACTCCCTTCTCTGCTCAGAACATATGAGCTGTCTTTTCAGCTCAGTAAATCCACTTTTACATCCCCAGATGGAGGGGGTGGACATGAGCACAGTGAGACCTTGTACGCCAACTCCCGGCCCTGGAGCCAGTTTTTATGGCTGAGTTATAAACCTCTGTAGCGGAGGTTGGTGCTGGACGTGCAGTCGAGCTCAGCGAAAGCGGGGCAAGTGGGGCCATGATGGAGGAGGCTGCACGCAGGAGAGCAAGGGCTTGGGACGCTGGCCAGCCCATAACTCAGGACCTCCAGTGCAGGGCAATTATGACTATCAGCCACATGCTTTTCTAGCCCTCATAGAAAAACCACCACTTAGTCTTCCAATATCTGGGCTCACTTTTCTCTCAAACTGATGAAATTACCATCTTATAATGTGCAGATTTTATTCTCTGCTTGCAGTCTCCGAAAGCACAGAAGGACCCACGGACATTGGCTCTCTCCATCACAGGGGCTACTGCTCCTCTTCACCCTGCCTTTACTTTTTTAACTGCTTTGTTTAGTAAATCATGACATTTCTGGTTCTTCCAACTACCTCCAGAAGCGCTGGATTTGCTCCCAAGATGGAAGCAGGAAGCCTCCGTCCCTACTTCTGCTCCTCCCAAAACTCTGATTTTGTGGCCAGAAATGAGCTATCAAGAGGAAGGAAAGGCACAGCGTGTGGCTGGCACACCAGCCCTCAGATCTGGGTTCTGGGGAGGACGGGTCTCTCCTGGTGGCCTGCCTCTGAGGCGGGCAAGGCATGAGGCAGAGTTCTGGCTGATCCTGTGGCCAAGCACATCCAGGGACTAGAGGAGATGCACTATGTAGCTGAAGGCCTGGCAAGGCACTGCTGGAGAGCTGCTCTGTTGGGTGAAGAGCACTATCCTCTTGACTCGGCTTTTTAAGTTCCAGGGAAAGACAGAGATGAGATGTCCTGTCACTTTGCTGGGGCCGATCGGAGCAGCAACTGAAGTCAGGGTGGGTGGGAGGACCCCTGGGCAGTGCACGAACAGGACAGTGGGAATCAAGGGGCCACCTATTCAGATGGCAGTGGCCACTCATCGAGGTCTCCTCAAGGCCCCGGACACAGCTTCACCTCCTGGACCAGGACATGTCCACCCCAGTCCCTTGGAGAGATGAGGGAACTGACCCTTGCGGGGCCTGCCAGACAGGGCCTAAGCTGACCCCCACGGGAGGGGTCCCACTGCCCCAGGCCTTTTCAGCGGCCTGTCTCCAGGGGGCACACACCATCTCCACAGCTGCAGGGCCAAGAAGGCACTTCCACAGGAAGACTTTCAGACTGGCCCATGGGCCTTGCTGCCACCCTGCCCACAATTGGTCCTACATTCTTCTAGACCAGGGGTTGCAGGTAAGCAGTGCTGACCCAGATCTAGCCCCCGGAGGGGTTTTGTCCTGTGTATTGTATTTTTTTAAGTTTATTTATTTATCCTGAGAGAAAGAGGGGCAGGGGAGGGGCAGAGAGAGAGGAGGGCGGAGAGAGAGAATCCTGAGCAGGCTCCCCACTACCAGCACACAGTCCAATGAGGGGGCTTGAACTCATGAACCACGAGATGGTGACCTGAGCCAAAACCAAGAGTCGGACACTTAACCAATCGACCCACCCAAGTGCCCCCTGTGTATTGTATCTTTAATTATTGGAATTCGTTTCCAACTTTTTAGGATTGGGTTTTTACACACACACACTCACACACACACACACTTACTGCCCCTGCGATGTGACTTTTTATGGTGTGGAGGAGCCTATCGTGGTCTCATGCACGATTCTGAGCTCCAGAAGCAGATGCCTCGTGGGCCTCACCCATGCTGCCCCAGCAGGCCTGCCACAGGGCTCCCCAGTGCTTACAGGCACCCCAGCCTCACGCCCTGTGGCTTGAGAAGGGGACAGCTGTCCCCACTGCCAGTCTGATCTGGAAGTGACATATACCTGAGCAAGCCCACACACACACTGCATCCTGTCTACACCCTGGCCCAGCCGCCTGCCTGGAGCGCGGTTCCCTTGCATACTACACCTGCTCCCCTGCGGCCTATCTCCCAGGAAGACTGCAAGACCTCCTCGCTCTCTCCTCCTCTGCTAACACGAAGAAGGCCTTGCTAGATATTTATTTTTACCCTTGTTTTCCAACTTAGTCTCCCAACACCGCAGGAGCAGACACTTCGATGACCCCCATTTAACAGGGCCTCCAGGAGATGCACACCTTGGCCAAGCTCACACAGTTGGCAGGTGACAGGGCCAGGATTTCAACTCAGCCCTGAGAGCAAGCTCCCCCATCTGCACCACAGGAACTCCTCCCAGCCAGTGTCCCCATGCTTCCCTTCCTTCGTGTCCCTGCACAGGGGCCCACTCACCCCCAACTGATGGGACGTGGCCACGATCATCACCAGCAGCACCCTTACAGCCCCTCTGCGGCCAAGATCTGCCCAGGTGCGTGCCCTGTGTGACCAACCTCGGGCCTCACCAGTATTCCGAGGACTGAGCCAACATTGTCCCTCTTTGCCCAGCCGTGGGGAGTGCATGTGGCCCCACAGTCTGATGAGCCCCTGCCCCAGACCTGCACGAAGTCTGTCTTCAGGGCTAAGTGTCTCTGCCTCCCCCTCCTCCAAGGTGCTGGGCCTTGGGAACGGGGCCGCCCGTTCCCCCCCTACAGTTGGGGTGGGACACCAACATCCAAGCAGAACACACATCTCAGCTTTTGGACAAACCCTGTGGACTGCTTCAGACACTGCAAGACGGAACACAGTCACAGGAAGCCAGTCTAGCCACAAGAAGCCAGGACAACATGCCTCTGAGAAGCGCTCCGGGGAAAGTCAGCCAGAGGGTCGCCCTGCAAATCGGAAGTCCTTTTGCTCCTGGAACCCCAGTCCCTCCTTCCAGGCCCAGACTTCTGGCTCTTCGCAGAGACTTCCTATCACCTGAAAAATGCTTTAGAGAAAAGCGATACCATATATGCATGGCATCATATGTGCATATATATTTTAAGAAGAAGAGGGCTAATTGTTGCAAAGCGTATATTCAAAATAAGATTCAAAATATATTACCCCAATCAAAAATCCTGGGAGAAGATGTTACTTTTTCCTTTGAATGGAAGAACATCTAGGTTTAGAAAGATCTCAGACCCCAGTGCCCTCCCAGAGGTTGGTCAAGTTCTGTAAATGATGGCTGCAGGGCACTATAGTGTTGGCAGTAGGGAGCAGTGAGGTCTGCACACTTGACAGAAGTCCGCAATGACATAGTCGGTGTTAGCAGTGCCGCTAGAGGAGGGCCAGAGGCTATTTATGGTGACTTCATGAGAGAAACAGGCATATATCACCGGCACTTGATTTTCCAGAAGTGTGATTACTGTGGCAGATGCTCCTCAAAGATCGGCCACGGAAAGATGGTGTCTTAGAGACGAGAGGAGGCCCTTGGCACCTGGGCCGCACACACACCTGTAGGAACCACCCAGACACAGAGGAGCTGTGCCGCCCCTGTGCCACATGGCTGTTACCCGTGAGGCAGGCTTGATGGCCCAGGGACCTCTGCTAGAGCCTCAAGTCAAGAGAGTCTGGCCAGTCCCCACCCCAGCCCCCACCCCAGGCCAGGCAGTGGGTGCTGGGGTTGGCACTAGGGTTGGGCTGGAAGAGGGCTGTGCCGTGCCAGGCCCGAGGGGTGAGGCGTCAGGCGTAGCCATCTCAGCATGGCAAGGGACCGGGGGTGCTCCTAACTGGTCCTACTGGAGGCTTGTCGGGAAGCAGGCTCATTTCCCAGGGAGCTGGCAGATGGCAGTCGTGATTGGGAGCCAAGAGCTAGAGCAGGGGTGGGGAGGGGCCTCCACTCTAGTGTCTCTAGCAGGTAAGCACACCTGGGAAGCCCAGACCCAGAGAAGCGCACAAGCCCTTCCTTCTCCTGCCTGGCTAGCACCTTCTTCTGGTCTCCCTGTCCCCCAGCCACCCTCCGTGTGGTCCGTGACTGTCTCACAGGGAATGACAGGTGTTCGCTGCTCTGCCTAGAATCCTCCACTCCATGTGCGTGTCAACCTTGGGGGTCACGGCCTTCTGGTGCCTGATGCAGCCTGGCTGTCTAAGGGACCACCTAGGCCCCTCTACCCACTCTTTGCAGAGTCTGAGTCACTGTTACCCCACTGCTGAGCCCCCTCACCTAATCAGCCCCCCACCCTGCTCCCTAAAGAAATGCCTTCAAGCTCATGGGGACTCTCTCTCTGCATCAAGAAGAACCACAGGACCTGAACTGCAATCAGAGGTTGCTGGTCAGGACCTCAGGGGAATTAGGCCCAAACAAAGACAGACCCCTGCCTTCACTGTGCCTCCCTCACTCCCTGAGCTCCGGTCACCCTGACCCCTTTGGAGCTCTTCTCCAGAAGCGCCAGAATGGACAGAGCGTAGGCACACCCCGCACCCCACCTCTGTACGCACCACCCCCATCTGCATCCCCAGGTTTCCTGTCCCCCACCTCTGCACATACCACCCCCACCCCCAGCCTTCCTGACCCTCCACCTCTGCACATACCACCCCCAACCCTAGCCTTTCCTGCCCCCACCTCTGCACACACCACCCCCAACTCCAGCCTTCCTGACCCCCCACCTCTGCACACACCACCCCCACCCTCAGCCTTCCTGACCCTCCACCTCTGCACATACCACCTCCAACCCTAGCCTTTCTGACCCCCCACTTCTGCACACACCACCCCCAACCCCAGCTTTTCCTGCCCCCACCTTTGCACACACCACCCCCAACTCCAACCTTCCTGAACCCCCACCTCTGCACACACCACCCCCAACCCTAGCCTTCCTGACCCCCCACTTCTGCACACACCACCCCCAACCCCAGCTTTTCCTGCCCCCACCTCTGCACACACCACTCCCAACTCCAACCTTCCTGAACCCTCACCTCTGCACATACCACCCCCAACTCCAACCTTCCTGAACCCCCACCTCTGCACACACCACCCCCAACCCTAGCCTTCCTGACCCCCCACTTCTGCACACATCACCCCAACCCCAGCCTTTCCTGCCCCCACCTCTGCACACACCACCCCCAACCCGAGCCTTTCCTGCTCCCCATCTCTGCACAAACCACTCCCACCCTCAGGCTTTCTGACCCCACCCCCGGCCTTTCCTGCCCCCTCACCTCTGCATACACTACCCCCACACCCGACTTTACTGCCCCCCACCTCTGCACACACCACCCCCACCCCCAGTCTTTCCTGCCCCCCACCTCTGTATACACTACCCCCACTCCCAGTCTTTCCTGCTTTCCATCTCTGCACACATCACCCCGAGCCCCAGCCTTCCTGCCCCCACCCACCTCTGTATATACCCCCCCCACCCCCAAGCTTCCTGGCCACCTACCTCTATCTCCCTGGAGAATAAGGCCCATCAGTACCTCTGACCATGTGGAAGAGGTGGCAGTCAGGAAACCCCACCTTGTCCTGCCTGGTCCTCACACACCACAGCCCCATCCCACCCACCCTGGCAGAGGCCTGGCCTGAGCCTCTCACTCTCTCAGGCACCCAGGAGGGGTTGGGAAGAGGCAGCTTCATCCCACAGTGTGAAACGGGCAGGGCCCTGAGCCCTGACCAGCTGTGGGTGTACAACGGGCCAGCCACCCCAGCCTGGGTGGTGAGCATCGCGGCTCAGCTGGGCTGGGACTTCAGTGCCACAGACCCACTGGGGGCCACCAGGTCAGTCAGTGGGTCCCCAGGGCACTTCATCCTTCTTTTGTTAGTTCATTGGTGAATGCAACAAGTACTCGGTAGACATCTACCATGTGCTGCAGCTGGACAGAAGACAAACTTCCAAAGTTACCACTTGTTCCAGAGGAGCAGAGAGAGAACAGTGAGCCAGTGAATACACAGTAGTCAGTGGAAACAGCTTGGTAGTGGGGGACTCTGCATTGGCTGTGGTGGTCAGGAAGAGCCTCTTGGAGACGTGATGCATGAGGAAATGTGCAAAAGTTGAGGAGAAGCCAGTCCCAGGAAGGTCTGGGGATGGACAATTCCAGGGACAGAAACAGCAGGTGCAAAGGCCCCGAGGCATAAACAACATAGAACACTGAGGAGAGGCTCTGCTGGCATCTTAAGTGCCCTTGCCCTGGTCAGCGCACACACGTTGTGCACTCGACACTCAGTGACCATGTGGCCTTCCTGCTCTTTCACGGTGGCCTTCATACCCTGGCACAGAGACGAAGGATGGAGCAAAGGGCAGGTGGTGCCAGGGCCTTGGAAGGAAACACTCGGCCAATCAGGAATGGCTGGTAGGATGGAGGAGCAGCCCAGAGAAGGAGCTGGACGCTGGCACGGCCTCCTGCCAGCCCTGCGCCCCGGGCAGCTGCCCACCTGCTGTCCGAGTCGGCTTCATGAAAGGCTCAGCTACCCAGACAGCCCTGCTGGCATGAGGGGATATGTGCTGGAAGGGAGGGGAGAGGAAGGAAGGAGAGGAAGGTCTTCATCTCTGACCCACATTCTCTCTAACTTGCTTTCAGTTTTCAGTGAGTAGTGAGCATGTACTATGGGCGAGGCTCTTTGCTAGATCTTTCAGAGGGAGCATGGATGCAGTGATGACCACGTCCGAAGAGGAGAAACTAAGTCTTTAATGGGTCAGAGACATTTCCCCAAATTTATTATTGTTGTTAGCAGCGTCAGATACTGTTCTAAGTGCATTCCGTGTGGTAACTCATTCAGCCCAACAACAACCCTAGGAGGTAGGTACTATTTTATGGATAAGAAAATGGAAGCACAGAGAAGGTAAGTGACTTGTCCAAGGTCACACAGCCAGTGAGTGGTGGAATCTGGATTTGGACCACACATTCAGGCTGGGAGGCTGTTCTCCTACCTTCCATGCCCTGCTGCCTCTTGGAAGATGGTATTTGAGCGTGTAGGAATTTGACAGGTGGTGGCAGAGTTTGCCAGAGAGAAAGACAGCCCAGAGAATGGAGTCAGCACAGAGAAGCGGTCTGAGATGGGAAAGGCCACGTGGTCGCACCTGAGTTGGAGGCAGAGGTGGAGGCGGAGGCCAGGCTCTCTTGCGTGGACTATGAGCTAGGAGGCTCCCTGGGGTCAGGGCCTGCTGACATCCCCCACACAGGCCCTCGCTTCTCCCCTCCTGCTTTACCAGGGACTCCTGCCTTCAGGGCCAGCCACAGCAGTGACACATGCTGAGTGCTCTGCTGAGTTCCTCCCTGACCCTCCCCCTGTGGCCCTCCAACCGCTCTGCCAGGTTGGTGCTGTTCTGGTGCCTGCTTTACAGATGAGAAAACTAAGGCTCAGGCAGACAGAGAAACCTGCCCTATCACAAGGGATGCAGAGCCTGGAGCTCACAAGGACTTCTAGAGCCTCCCTCTGAGAACTGTCTCAGTGCTGCCTCCTGCACCTTCCCCTCCCTGCCCAGAACTCCTTTGCCAGCTCACGCAGCCTGGCGAAGGCTCACAGAGCCTCTCACAGCTGTAAGCGCTGCAGCCCGCAGAAATGGAGCAAAGTGATGGCCGTGTGCATCACTTTTATGACGTTGATGGGAGAGTCGTAATTAATTTCCCAAGTGCACACAAGACTCGGGGGATAGACTGGGTGCTGTTCACAGATTGCACAATCCCGTGATGATTTTAAGCAAATGAGGAGAGAGTATTATTTGCTTTTCTAACTATTGCCTGGTGCATTTTTGGTCTTGATGATGGCATTTCCAGAGCAGTTTCAGCAACAGATTGTAAAAGTAGCATTTTTAATCTTTAGCAAAAACCCAAGATGTAAGGAAAATTGTAATGTCTGGGGTTTTTTTGTTTTGTTTTGTTTTTCCTTTTTTTAGCACTATGTTTTCTAGAGTTAGGGCAAAATGTAGCATAAAATAAACCAACGATGGCAGTTACTATGTAAACAGCTACACATTATCTCCAATTACTCCTACTCAGGCTATGTCCCCCACACTCCAACCTCAAGAGAGCAAGAAAGAAAGTCCACTTATCTCCACATTCAAGGGGGCAAATCATCAGTGCACCTACCACCCACCAGGAGGATTTGGGGCACCGGGAGAAGCCCGTACCCCACTCCACTGTCTGGGATTCCACTGTGAAGAGATGGAATCTCTTCCATCACTTTCTCAAGTGATGCAACTACTCCCAGGGACAGTGGTCACTTTAGTGTGACACAGACTGGAACTTAACTGGGTGGAGAAGGATGGTCTTTCTCCCAGGTTGGTGGCACACAGCTCCTAAAATCTTTGGGGATCTTCTGAGTGGTGAGAATCTTTTGTATGCTAATGAGATGGCTGGGGCTTAGGGACCCTTAGATGGCTTCAAGATGGGGAGCTGACCAATAAAGACCAAAGCATGATTAAGGAGCTGGAAATTTCAGCCTCTTCTCCCCTTCCTCACACTTCCCAGAAGGGGAGGGAACTAGAAATTAAGTCTATCAACGGCCAGTGACTTACTAATCATGCCTATATAATGGAACCTCTATTAAGAAACAGAAAACAGGGGCCCCTGGGTGGCTCAGTCTGTTAAGCATCCAACTTCCGCTCAGGTCATGATCTCACAGCACGTGACTTCGAGCCCTGAGTCAGGCTCTGTGCTGACAGCTCTGACAGCTCAGAGCCTGGAGCCTGCTTCAGATTCTGGATCTCCTCCTCTCTCTGCCCCTTCCCTGCTCCTTCTCTGTGTCTCTCTCTCAAAAAATGTATAAACATTAAAAAAAAAAACAGAAAAGGAAAAACAAAACAAAATCAGAGAAAAAACCAAAGGGGGGAAAAAAAAAACTAAATGAAGCGGTTCAGAGAGCTTCCCAATTGGTGAAAGCATCCACAGGCTTGCAGGGCGACATGCTGGGAGTGGATGGGAGCTCCATGCCCCTCCCCCACACCTTGTCCTCTGCATCTCTTCCCCTTAGCTGTTCCTGAGGTGCATCCTTTATAATAAACATTGACAGTCAGTGAGCTAGTCAAGCACATTCAAACCCCGGAAGGTGGTTGTGGGAACTCACGGTTCATAGCCCACTGGCGAGTCCGGGTGGCCCAGGTCTTGTGACTTGCATCCGAAATGAGCACCGTCTCATGGGAGTGACCTCTTACCCTGTTAGGTCTGTGAGAACTTCAGGTAGTTAGTGTGAAACTGGAATGGAATTGTAGGGCCCCTAATTGGCCTCTGGAGAGATGGGAGATTGGTTGGTGTGGGGGGAAAAAAACCCCCACACATGTGGTATCAGAAGGGCTGGTTGTAAAACACAGTTCCCAGAAGGATAAAGAAATCCAGAACACACTCTGAAAAGACAAAAAGGGGACATGGTGGCAGTCTCACAGGAAGGAAGGGCAGGCAAGGTGGCTTAGGTTCTGCAGGTGTTGGGGAAACAGGCATGGTGCTAAGGAACATCCCTGTCCTCACCCCCACCTGTCATTCACCATTTAGCCCATGCCGACCTCTGCATCTGCACCCATGGGCAGTCTCTGCTCACAGGAGCATGCTAGGCCAGTGCCCAGAGCAGAGCAGAGCAGAAGGGTGCTGGATCAATGAGCCCAGGAGCAGCCTTCATGCAACGTGCCCAGGAGCAGGGGGATAAACAGCCCTTCCCCACTCTTCCATCAGTGCCACGCTGAGGCATATTCCACAGAATCCTCAGAGCTGCCCGGAGACACTGAGCCCAGTTTCCCACAGCAGCAACCTGTACTGTCTTCTCTCCCTTCACTCACTTCTTGTCCCTACCTGCACTTTCTGGATCAACTCCAAAGCCAACTCCGTGCACTCAGATTCTCATCTAGGTCCGCTTCTGGAGAAACCCAGCAGGACATAGCCTCTCCCAATGGCTCAACTCAGGTCACGCGCCCACCCTTCTGTGGCCGGGGAGGTACCACACTGATTTTCCAGAACTGGGCCACCTGCCCATCCCAGACCCAGATGGAGAGTGGGGTCACACCCACCTGAAACACATGGGCTGGGAGTAGGAGAGGAGAGTTCCCGGAGGAAAATCAGGGTGCATTACCAAAAGAGAGAATTCATTAGTGAGCAGGCAAAGCATGTCTCTGGTGGCCTACAATGAGAGGGCAGGGTACGTATGGATCACAAAGCACTCCAGAGGTATTCTGGAGGCTGAACACAGTCAGAGGGTGCAGGACACAGGAAGGAGTTAGCAGAGAGTGAATGCCACCCTCAGAACGCCACGTTCAGCCCTGGGGCTGGGGGTGCAGGACCACAGGAACTCCACCTCACTATGCCACAAAGCAGTTGTGCCCCAGCCAAGCCTCCGCCCTGGCACAGAGGTACATGAGAGGTTGCCCACCCCATCCTCTGGCTCATGTGTTCCTGCATCCCAGGCTGGGATAAAGCAGCCAGTGGAGAATGAGCTGAGGCACAGGACCCACACACCGCAAGCTCTCCGAGATGCTGCTGTTTATGTAACTGGGCCCAGCCTGATGCCAGGAGCCCTAGAGAGGCCTTTCCCAAAGTTTGTGCCTCAGAGTTCCTAGTTCTACAGAATGTTCTGGCACATGCTACCAGGGTGGGTGGAAGTAGGCGATGTGATTCCGCCATCAAGAAAATGTGGGAAATGGTGGATTAAATGAAGTTGGACCAGTATCCACCACAAGACTTCTCAGGGCCTTCGCCGTGTGGTATATATGTCCCTCTGCAGGGACGGCTGTCACATGCAGTGTTTCCCAAACTCCACGACCACGGAACACTTCTCAGAGCATGTGTCAGGCCCAGGGTTCAAGGAAAGTCACTTTGAAAAATGGTGACCCAGCAAGGCCACCTTTCCTTCCCCAGAGGCAGCCTCACCCTAGAATACATTCCAGATACTCTGCCAAACGGCCCTACCCTGGCTGCTCCCCCACACTCACCCATTACCCTCCAACCCCAAATCTGATATTAAATACAAAGCCGGCTAAGCCAGCAGAGCCAAATGCAGTTTGCTAAAGCCACTCCAAATGCCTGGACACAGCGGAGCCGGTGGCTGGGGGTGTGTTGTGAGAGTCCTCAGACTTTCCAAATTGCTGTGTGTCAACAATTAAGAGAGTTCTGTGCCTGAGAGCGGGGTCCATATAACCCTGGATGTACATTAATGTCAAGAATTGTCAGCAGTAAGCATCTTGTCTCGTTAACTGGAGGAGACATCTTATTATAAAAACTGCAGCAGAATCTTAATTGCTTCCCTTCTATCCCCACTATTTTAAGAGTTGTTTTAAGGCATTTTTTCCCCTTTCTTTTGGCTTTTTGGTGTGCAGCATCATTGTTGAATGCCTCATCACTTCTCTGATAAGACACTATCCTCATGCAACCATTCTTCCAGGAGTGTGCTGGGTTTACAGCCTCCACAGTAGGTACTTTTCTGGAAAATTAAGTGCTGGTGATACATGCCTACTTATCTAGTGGCACCACCATAAACAGCCTGTAACCGTTACCCTAACACACCCCCCCCCCGAGACACTGCTGAAGACTGATTGTGTATCCTCATGGCATTTTGTCTTGATGACACTTCTTGGGTCCTCATGAGAACAAGACAATATAGAAATTCCTGCTCGATGCAGTGCTCTCTGTACAAATTTGGTTGGCAGTTTTGGAATATCCCACTTGGGCTCCTAAATTTCAGGACAGTTCAGGACTAAAGGCTGCTTTGCTTCCTGGGAGTCAGACAAAAAAGCCTGCATTTGGTCCCTTCAGAAGCCAGTGCAGGCCATCACCCAGCCTTGCAAATAAGGAGAGAATTTACCAGCCCACAGCCGTGTTTACAAGCCTGCCCCCATCACTCACACTTACCAGATGCTGTACCACTTGCAAAACTCTTCTGTATTAGTATTTCATTTTATCCTCATCACAGGTCTGGGTGGTGGACAAGGTGAGCTCCTTATTTACCTGGTGTAGAGAAGAAAACCTTGGCTCTAGGGTGGGGAGCCGCTTGCTCAAGGACATCAAAGTGTTAGCAGCAGGGTGAGAGCAGTTTCATCATGGGACTCCTGGTCAGTGTTCTCTCCCTTCCTCAAATGTCATTGCTGAGAAATCAACCTGGGCTCCGGGATGGGTGAGCTGCAGTCAGGCCTGGAGGAATTCTGCTTCTTCTTGCAGTGCAGGGCCCAGGGACCTGGAGGAATTCTCCTTCTTGCAGCAGTCAGTGCAGGGCCCAGGGGCTTGGAGGAATTCTCCTTCTTGTAGCAGTCAGTACAGGGCCCAGGGGCTTGGAGGCAGCTGCACCCTGCTCTGGAGCCACACAGGGCACTCTCAGCCTTCCACTTTCTGGTTCCTTGCAGACAATACAAGTGTGTGTCCACCCTCCCCCCAACTAAAATGTCTTTTCCTATTACCCCAACTTTCCCATCTGATTGTCCATCTTGTCCTCTTCCAGCCTCTGCCTGGGACCTGAGTGGTGTTTCCAGCAGGAGGGTGGCAAGAAGCCCACCTAGCCTGAGGGGCACCTGTATAGTTGGCACCAACTAGCTGAGGCCCAGTCACCAGGGAGGAGTCTATGTACCCAGCCAAATGCCCTTTCCTGGCCAGCTCAATGCACTTCCAAAAAGTTCCAGCGATATCTCCGCAGGAGCAGCAGACATCTCCTCTCACAGCTCTCTGCCCTTCATGCCCCCAGCTGCCCACTGCTCCCCTACCCCGGGAGCTCTGTGAGGTTAGGCTATGTGTCCCTTGCCTCTCACAGAGCCAGGCACAGGTGGTGAGCACCTTCGCTGAGTGAGAACTCCAAGCTGGACGCACAAGGATGTGGTCTCACCACCCTCCCCCAACCTTGGGTACTGCATTGAAGGCCAAGGGCACAGAGGCAGACAGCCCTTACAACCAGGCCGGACCTCCCCAGCCTCCAGACAGGCACTGTCCAAGACATAGTCCCACTGACAACAGCTCTCTTCCAGGGGGTGATGCCCTTCCTGCCGGCCCAGGCCGTGGTGGGAGCAGTGGGTGCCTCTGAGTACTCAGGCTGTGACAAGGCACCTATGGTATTCTGCAAGTCACTCAGTGGGTTTGCCTCAAACTCACCCCCATCACTCTCCCTGGAGAAGAAAGATGTCCCCTGGGGACAGCCAGAGACCTCATGATGAGGAGTCAAGAAAGTGGAAGCCAAGTGCAGGATCGAATGTCTGAAAGCACAAACTTTGAAGAATCCTGGTGGGCCTACAGCATGTCCAGCAGGGGAGGGTGGCTGAGTGTTTGCACAGGGGCAGCAGGTCTCCACTCATTTGCAGAGTAGCTGATGACCACTTCGCACCAGCAGGGCCTCCAAGTACATAGCCACTGACCTTGACCCGTGGTCAAGTCCTGTCTTGTTTTAATCCACCCAGAGCATGACTGAGTTTCCAGTGAGGTCCAGTGTCTTAATTCTTCAGACTGAGTGTACATGAGCACAGAAAAAAGAATGCAAACTACCTCATTAATAATTTTTTGTGTTGATTATATGGTGAAATGATAACATTTTGACTCTGTTAGTTTAAGGAAAGTATATTATGAAAATTAATATCTCTTACTACTTTTTACTTTTTAAAAAATTTAAATCCCACTTTGGCAGTGTATTTCTATTGGTCAGCACTGTGCTCACAGGTCCAGCTTGAATCTGGGGAGAAATGGCTCTAGAGCCCTTGGCAAAGCCAGAAGACATGTTCTCTGTGGGTGACATTGAGGAGTTTGGTCTTTATTCAGCCAAAAGACACTGCAGGGTGTCTGGGTTGCAGAGACTCCTACAGGTCCTGAGGATACACAGTCAAGGAGGATGACATGGTCCCCACCTGGTGTGGCTTATGTTTTAGTAGAAAAGACAGACCACAAACAACTAAACAAGTAAATGAGCAAGACAATGTCAGGTAAAGAATAAACCTCAGTGATAAAGAGCAGAGTAACTGAGGAGCTCTTTAGGAGGAGTAGTCAGGGAGGACTTCTTGAAGGAGGTGGCATTTAAGCTGAGACTAAATGAAGACATGGAGCCAATGGAGCAGAAAGCTGGGCAGAAGGAGCAGCAAACCCCAGTGTCTGCCAGGAGTGGGGGTCAGCAGTGGGCATGTGCAGATGTATTTGACAGTCAGAGCTGGCTGACCAGGTGGAAACAAGAGTAAGATCCCCTTGACCTCAGGCAGGTGTCTCATACCTTAAAAAAAAAAGTAGCCATCCAGGAATACTGGATGATAATTTCGGTTATTCAGAAATCAGGGTACCTGGGCTGCTGTCCTCCTTCATCCACTGACTGGGGTTTTTTTCCATGGCTATTTATTTTTTTTATTTTTATTTACTTATTTATTTATTTTTAATAATTTATTGTCAAATTGGTCTCAATACAACATCCAGTGCTCATCCCAACAAGTGCCCTCCTTTGTGCCCGTCACCCACTCTCCCCCCTTCCACACCCCCTTCACCCCTCGGTTTGTTCTTAGTCTTTGAGAGTCTCTTATGTTTTGTCTCCTTCGCTCTCTGGGGGTTTCTTTAGACAAATCTTTCTTCCTGCTGAGTTCTCATATCTGAAATGGAGTAAGAACCTTGCAAGGCTGCCTTGTGGGGGCTTATTCGGACCAAATAGAGCCGTGGCTGTAGATGCTGCCCTAACTCTACACCACTGAAGGGACTCCACTGGGGTCTGGAAATGAACACTGGATTGAAATGTGGATTTGTGGATGAGAGTGTGAAAAATGTTACAACAGCAACACACACAACCTGGGGAAGACTAGGGTTTGGATAGAAGCATGGGGTGGGGAAGCCATTTTGGAGGAAGTGGGTTTTGATCTGGTCCTAGACGTCTGGCTCACAGTCAAGCAAAATGGAGGGAGATATGACTGTCGAAGGAGAGGACAGGATGGCACGGGCAAGGGTGTGGAGGTGGGGAATGGCAAACATGCTTGCAGGACAGAGCACACGGCAAAGACTACCCTCAGTAAAACCCCAAGGAAGGAAATGCTACTTACCTAAACGCTGTGAATGCTGGGAAACCACCAATGCCTCCAGGGCAGACCTTCCCACATTACCCAAGATGGCCCCACACTAGCCCCAACACCTTCCAAGATAGTGCCAAAGCTTGTCAGTAAGAGCAGACAGCACCAAACATGTAGATAAGAAATGCAAAATGAATAAACATTATTTAAAGGGACTGCGTAATGCCATGAATTTTTCAGTGGCAAAAACAGTCGAGAACTTATTAAAAAATGCATGAATTTCATATTTGATTATAAGTCAAGAGCAGCCAAAAAAGAGAGAAGGAGAGAGTTCAGAGTTGGGGGGAGGGGGTGACGGCAAAAGACACACCAGCAGCCTTGCAGACTGGAATTAATGAGGTTGTTCCTAACGGGGAAGGAGTGACATGGTGATTAGTTAATTACTATTCAGCCGCCTGTAATTAATGCACAACTGAAATTGGTGTACAATGAATTAAACTACCACATAAAGCTGCTACCCAAATTGAGCCGAGGACCTTGATTACTGATTGAGGAGGCTATTACCGCCGCTTCAGCATTGTGATTTCAACAGTGTCTCCCTCCGACAGCATGTTGTGCAACTAGCGGGAGAGTTGAGCTGAAGAAATCCACTGCCTGGGGCTGGGTGCGATCATGATGCTCACGCACAGGGCGGGGCTCCTGGTGCTGGAGCTGAGCTCTGGCTGTGCCCAGCATCCAGCCCAGAGCCGGCCCACTCTGCAGGGAGGGGGTGTTGAGGACTGGTGTGGAGGGATGGGGGGAAGGAAAGAGACATGAGACTGGACGAGGATGCAGCTAAAAAGGAAGACAAAAATCTGTTCTCTCCTTTCCAAGAGCATCCTTGTCAACCCTGGGCTTCAAGTCACCCTTGCCCCTTCCTGAGACCACTGCCCCCCCGGGGTGGGGGCTACTGCAATAGTCCAGGCTCCAGGTGCTCCCTCTAGTGCACTCTCCACACAGCAACCAGGGTGATCTTTCATAAAGTCAGGTCAAACTATGTTTCTCCCCTGCTTAAAACGCTTCTTTGGATTTCTATCATAATAAGAATCAAATGTATTCTCCAAATTATGACCTACAAGCCCTGGTGTGACCCAATCCCCAATGGCTCCCTATTTCATCGCTCCCCCTCCTCCTCATTCACATGGCCCAGCCGTGTTGGTTTTTCTTTGCCACAAAATCTTCAAGCTTAATTCCACCCCAAGACCTTTGTATGTGCTAATCTATGAGCGTAGAACTGTCTTCCCACGCTTTTCCCATCAATGAGGTCTCAGCTGAAATATCCCCAGAAAGGCTTGTCCTAACTTCCTTGTGTAAAGTAGCCTTCCCACCACCACCGTTATTTTCTGTCACATGAACCCTGATTACTTCATGGTATATCCTAGGATCTGAATTATTTTCTTTAGCTATGCTGTCCCTTGTTCATGCTCTGTTTCCCCATTAGATCATGGCATCCACAAACACAGAGGGTATCTGTTCTCTCCCATGTATACCAGGGCCCCATGACTAGAGTCCAGTGAGGAAAAGCAGCAGGGAGGCCCATCACAAAGGCCACAAAGAGGCCCCCTACAAATGATGGGCTTCATGGCTCAGAGACACTGAAGGTGGCTGCTAGGGAAGAGGAGACTCAGAAGCTCCTGGCAGAAGTCCTGGGACTGCCCGTTGTCCCATTGTTTTGTGCTATCCCCACGCCCGGTGGCTCTGAAGAAGTGGCCTGAGAGCACAGCAAGAGGGACCCCACATAGAGAGGTGACCACAGGAGTCAGAGACTGGCTGAAGCAGCCAATCCACACAGAAGGCCGCACCAAGCAGACGGTCTCTTCGGGAGCCCACCCCCCATGCCCAGAGCTCCACAAGGACTTCCTTCTCACAGACAGGGTCCTGGGAGAGTACAGTCTGTCCACCCACTGCATCTCAGGTGGCGCCCCAATTTCCTAAGCCAAATGCCCTGGAGACTGTGAGTCCCTGGGGACAGGAACCACATCTTCCTTCTCTCTATGCCTCACTCAGAGTGTCCCACCACTGACACTCCACACACACTATTGTACCAGTCAGGGCCCTGTGGCTATAAGTAACAAGACCTAACTCAAACTGACTCAATAAAAAAAGGGGGAGTTATTGACTCATTGACAGAAAAGTCCAGGGATGGCTTCAGGCATTGCTGGATCCAAGAATCAGTAATCAGGACACTACCCCTCCTCACATGTCAGCCTTGCCTTCCCCTTAGAGGACTAGACTAGGATCTCCCAAGGCAGGGGTTCTTAAAAACCATTTTTATTCCAGTCTGGTGAATCCTATGGACTCCTTCTCAAACTGATATTTTAAAATTTACAACATTTATAACAAAATAAATGGATAAATAAAATACACAAATACATAAAATAAAAGTGTAAAATTTATTTTATAAAATAAAACATATATGCATAAAATAAAATAAAAACACAGGAAACCAATTATGCTGAAATACAGTTCTACCCATGCACCTAAGTCAGGAGCCTCTGCCCTGACAGTGCTCTCCAGTGGCTCCCCATCCACACTTCCTCCAGCAGTACCCACTAAAGCTCAGGGCTGATTCTCACTGGTCAAGCCTACCTAGTCACTTGACTACCTCTGGGCCAATCACTGGCCAGGATGCTGATGGGCCAAGGCTGGGCCATGTGTCTGCTGTAGATGGGAGGAGGGTGAGGTGGGGTTCAGGCTCCTTCAAAACAGTGATTGGGAGGTAGAGAGGGAGAGTTCCAAAACGGAAATGGACAGAAATGACAGATGCCCACTACCCTGGAGACACTGGCCCAGAAGGCAGAAACAGCAGGTGTACTAAGGAAAGGCAGAAATGACGGAGCTCATGAGTGACAAGCCCAGCTCTAGCTTTCCTACCAAACAGCGATGGCTTAACCATCCTGAGCCTCGATTTCTCCGTCTCCAAAATGGGGGAAATAAACAGCACACAAGGAGCAGAGATTGAAAATGAAGATCAGTATAAACACAAAGTACTCAGTGAGTGCTCAGCTAATGTTCATGCCTTCTCCCCATGAGTATTTGCTGAGCACATACTACAAGCAAGCATCCATGCATGACAGAAGGACACAGCTGAATAAGATCCTTTCTATCAAGTCCAGCTCTGGGGTCGACCTATGACCAGCTACCAGCAAGCCCCTGTGGCTCTGCAGTGGGTTAAGTCTCTGGGGAGGAGCAGAAAGGCCCAGGTCGGGTACTGGGCTGAGGTCAGGGAGCGCTGGGCAGGGTAGGAGTTTCACGGGAGCTGCTCACAGGGCAGGGACTGTAGGCTCAGAGCAGACCTGAGGTCACCTTGCACCCCCAAGGCCAACTGTCCCCAGGGTGCCTTTCCTGTTGTGTGTCTCACATCAGAAGGCAGAGCTACTTCTCAGAGCTGCAACCCTGCCCTCCGTACAGAGGAAGAAAGGAACTAGCTCCACCCCCATCTAATGCCACACATGGAAGTCTGAGAACGTTAGCTCAGCCCCCAACTCAGTGTTCAGGGAGACAAACCAGACCACAGCGCACATGGGAAGAGAGGAACATTAACACTTGAATCTTCCCTCTGCTCAGACACTGACATGATAGGAGAGAAGCCAAGGTCCCCGACCCATCAGCCTTAAAGGAAAACAATGACTAACTTCAAGCAGAAATTTCATGAGAGGCCTTGGAGGAGTCTCTATGCCTCTGCAGGCCTCAATTCTCCCATCTGTAAAGTGGGGGCAAGAATCCTGACTTCTTGCAGTTGTCCTGAAATCATGTGGGTGGAGGAGGAGGCATTTCCCTGGGACCAATGCTCTAGTAATTCACATCTACAATGGAACCAGCCCAGGGGAGACAGGATCTTGGGGTCTGGCCCCAGGGCAGTGAGTGGACGCCTTGGGGAGTGTGCTCTGCCAGCACCACCAGGCCCCCGCTTCTGTCTGCTGCCTCTGGGGCTCTGCAGTTGTTTCCAGCTCTGACTCTCTGGGTGATCGCCAGAGCCCATTTCAGGCCAAAATTGCAAGATTTCTCAAAGAGGAGAAAATTAGATTTGTTCTGGGTCCGACTTGTCCTCCTGCTCCTTCTGAAGGTTCTCTAGCTGGCCCTGATGCCCCACAGTGGGGCTAATTCAGTCTCCACTGGGTCCTTCCACTGAGCAGCATCTCAGGCTCCCTTTGGGGGCCCCATGATGACCAAGTGGGGAGGCCACAGGGGAACCCTCCTTCCTGAGTCTGGAGGAGACCTACAGGCCATGCTTCTGCAGAAAACGGGATTCCTCAGCCTGCAGAAGGTACTGGGTGGTGTCCCCCACCTGGGATCGGGAACTATGTCCTGGTCCCATCTCTGCCACTAAGTAGCTGTATGCCCTTGGGCTGTCACTTCTTTGGGCCTTGGTTTCTTTGCCTAAAAAGTGGGTATACTTTTTCTCACCCTGACGCCCCTCATGGGAAGCTCAGTAAGCTGAGGTGAGACAGCAAGCACAGTGGGAGTGGGTACTAGGTCAGGATGAGTCCTGCTCCAGAGGGTGCAGATTATTTGTAGAAGCCCTGCCACCTGGAAGCGAATGACCATGGACCTGGAAGGCTCAGAGACCTGACCAAGTGCTTGCACCACTGCCTGCTGCCCAACTGGAGGGAGTGGAAGGCAACCCCCAGAGGGCCAGAGTGGACTCACATGGTCTGAAGGGAAGGAGGAATAAATGCCAGGGCACTGGCTCCCCATTCTGAATAGCATGGCAGGGAGCCTGAAGCCTGGCAGACTGTAGCCAGCATCACTAGCTGGAGAGAAGCCTCCATGTAGGAATCCCCCAGTTTTTTGGAGTTCCCAGGACAGTGGTTTGGGGTAGAGTTTTCTTGTCCCTCCAGGACCTGGTGCCATAGACCACACTGCCAGACCAATAGCCAAAACTGAGGATGCAAGGGCCCCCCCGGAGTTCTTCCTGGAGAATGGGGGGGGTGAAGCTATCTGACAGGCCTCTGGAATCTCAGAGGAGAGCTCCAGGGGGCTTGGAGGGGAGTTGGTGACATCCACTGGGGAGCAGGGTGACTCCTACTCCCTGTGGGAGAGGACACAAGGCCATGTCTTCAAGTAGAATTGTTGTTTATCATTTTTTGAAGTATAACACATATCCAATAAAGTTTCCCAAGTGTCCACTCAATTAAGTTCTAACTTGCATATACACTATGTAACCACCACCCAGATCAACATCTAGAACATTTCCATCACCCAGAATTTTCATCCTGCCTCCTGTTACTGACCCCTCTGCTAAGGTAACCACGATTCTAACTTCTAATACCATCAGTTTTTGAACTTCAATTAAATGGTTTTGTGTGTGTGTCCGCCGTAATGTTTTTGAGACTCACCTGTGCTTATATACATATCAGTAGCCATTTTCTATTCTATTTCTGAGCAATATTTCATTGTGCGGCAGTACTCAAAGTTAATCCATTCCTCTGTTGGTAAGTATGTGCATGGTTTTCCAGTTTGGGGCTGCTATGGGTAAAGCGTCCATGAACATTCTTGATTCTAACTTTTGTTGTACACAAGTCACTCATATTTCTTGGTATATACCCGGGAGTGCAAGCAATGGGTCAGAAGGTGTGCATATATTCAGCTTTAAGAGAAAATGCTAACAGTTTTCCAAATGATCATATACTTTTACATCCACTCATAATGCAGGAGAGTTCCAGTTGCTCCGCGTCATCACTAGTACTTGGTAAGGTCAGTCTTTTTAACTTTGGCCATCCTGGTGGGTGTGAAAGATAGCTCGTTGTAGTCTTACTTTGCATTTCTCTGGTGACTGACGATGCTGAGCATTTTTTATGTACTTATTGGCCACTTGTATATCTTCTTTGGTGAAGCACCTGTCCAAATATTTTGCTTATCTTCTTATTGAATTGTCTTTCCTGTCCTCGACTTGTAGGCATTCTTTATATATTCTGGATGGCAAGTCCTTTGTCAAATATATGCACTGTGAGCATCTCCTCTCACCTGAGAAATTTGTTGAAATGGCTGATTCCTTGGCTGTGCCCCTGAAGATTCTGATTAAGAGGATTTTTAACCAAGGCTCCCTGGGAATCTCTGCCTTGCTCACATTTTGCTTTGAGAACCTGTGAGGTGCAGGATGGAAAGGCAAGGCACAGGATGAATGCCCATCTGAACAAGTGTGCAAACTTGTGGAAGGTCGGTTGGGGGGTTCTTGGCAGTCTCTGCCCACATAAAGGTTCTAAAGCACATGATTTGAGAAATCCAGTATTCTGGAGTTCTGTATTGATTCTATCCCATCCCTGTCTACCTCCACTCTTTACTGGGGGAGGGATGAAGAAAACAGTCTCCTCCAGCCAACAGAAGGTTCCAGGTTCTGCACACAGTTTGCAGAGTCAACAGATGGCTCTGCCACTCCTGAACCTCCTTATGTCTCAATGTGAAATGGGGATAGTAACCATGTCTACTTCATAGGATCACTGAAAGAATTGAATGAGACAATGCATGCGAAGTGTTTAGCCTAGCATAGAGACAATACTCAATAAATGGTAGCCAATTTTATTTATTAAACAGCATGTGGCCTTTCAGCTTTAAATGGCCACAAGCTATCCACATGCAGGCTCAGCTTTTCCTTCCAGGAGGCATCTGCCCTAAAGCTCCATGCATAAGTTTAGGAAGGTCTGGGAAGTACTGAGCACCAAGCCCCAGCAGCCCTGTCCTGAAGCCCAAACCTGAGCCCCAGGGCTTATCATTAAACTACACTAAGAATGGATGTGGCTCTGGTCCCTCCCTGGAGCTCCCAGCTGCCAGGCCACCCTTCTCCTAGACAAACATTTCTGTCCCATTCCTTCCCAGGCAGTGTCTTTGTCCTCATTTGTGCTGGTTCTATTTTGCTGATGGCTCCAGCTACCTGCTGGTAGCAATTTCAGCCAAGGAGTTTACCCAATATAATAAAACAGCTATCACCCCAAGAAAGTAGCAATAGAGTAAATGCCTATGTGCCCTTTAGATCTCAGGAGTTACTCAATTACTTTGCCAACCCCAGAGAGGCAGCTGCCCAAGGACTGGGAACATGTCAGAAAATCTTGCCTTGTCCTGCCTGCAGTACGAGGCTCTGGGATCCTTTGGCAGGAGGGAGCTTGTATATCATTAGTACTGTGCAGTCCTCTTGTGGAATGAATGTATTAACTAATCTCAGATCCATTCATTAATTCAGTTTCAATTAAACGAGCATTATGAAGCAACTCCCATTTTCACTAAATGTGTGTGACAAGACCTGAAGAGTTCTTTTTGCAAAACACAAAGTCACCCCCTTACAATGGGATGGGATGGGGTATGATTTGGCAGAGCTGTTCACCAGCTCAAACGACTCCTCTTCTCAGGACCCCATGGGCTTTGAATCCACACCCATGATGAGAAGTTTTCCTATTTGCCTGATCTCTACCCACTCTGCTTTGGCTTAATTCAACTCATTTCCTGAATCTGTACTCTGAACTTATATAACAGCCTGGTACATCCTTCAGCCCCAGATTTCACCTCTGTCAACAGCACCTTCTCCCTCAGGCTCAAGGACTAGACCTGTCTCAGGAGCAGCTAACCTGGGAAAGAAGGAGCCACAAGATGAACAGACCTCCCCCGACGCACCCACCTCCCCACTGTGCAGAGGGACCCAGAGATAAGCAGGTAGGCCTTCTCAGTAGCCTCCTCAGTGGTTCCTTGGATCTCACTCACATTCTATCCTCTCTCTCCATATCTTTCTCTCTCTCTCTTTTTCTCTCTTGCTCCCTATCTTAGCCTCCCAGTCTCAGGCCTGGGTGAAGTAGGTGGCTGAGGTTTACATATTTGGTGGAGCTGGTGCTCCCTGGCTTCCATGCTCTGGGCTGGGAGTTCCATCTCCAAGGTGGTGTTTCAGAACCCCCATTGACCAAAGACAGGGCACGGTCAGGTCCTGTCCTGGGGATAAAGAACAATGCCTGTATTGATCACCTTCTGAGACACTACAGGGAACGCGCAACTAAAGACAGCCCCAAACCAACCTTTATGTACCAATCCCAATGGAAACTGGGCTTTCCCTGTGGACACTGGACTGTAGTTGGACTCAGTGTCCAAGGATATGGTCACCCCTGGGCATCTAAGGACAGATTTCACAGAACCCCTTGGTAGGGCTGGACAGCTTCTTCAGCAGGCACAACTGGCCAGTTCCTCTGCAACCCTCTCAATACCCCAGGCCCTCCGAACAAAAGCCTGCTAGTGTGGTGGGCAGTGGCCAGATGGGACAACATGGAGACATCCATCATCTCTTGATCCAGAGGTACAATATGTCTTATGGCAGAAGCCTCACAGTTCCATAGGCTCTCTGACACAGCAAACATGGCTGAAGTACACAAGTTGCTCACGACCCAATCCTGTAAATGTAATCATTATCAAGACCCAAGTCAGCTTCTTGATGGAGTCTTCATACAGGAAACCACATCTGACCTAGCACCTTCCACCTGGCCAAAGGATGGCCCATTATCTGACTTAGTACCAGGCATCCATACTGAAATGTGTCATCGGTTGGTATCAGAGTCAAGCCCCAGATTAGCTGGCTCATTAGACACAGTCAGAACTCCCTACCATGGAGTGTTGACCAGAGGCTGGCCATTTCCTCTGCCACCCTGCCTCTACAACTTCAGAAGCATTTTGTTTGCCATGCTTGCTTACAGATGACCCCTGGGCAAATTTGCCTGACCCAAGAACTTTTAACCCCCACCATGTCTGTTCCCTGTGTGATCTTTCAAATGACTTGGTCGTCACTACACACAGTCATGGACACAAAGCATTACAGGGCAGGAGCACACGGCCACTAGTTAATGATTTGCCAACACTTCTCAGCATATGTCTCCTTTAAGTATCTTATAATGTCAACTAATAAGAAAAAATGGCATCCACGAATAATACAAGCAGTCAGCATGCCGGAGGGGTAAGTGCTTATTCAGAGATCTTTGCTTCCTGACAGTGGGAAGGAAATTGGCCAAACCAATGGAGACTCCCCAAGGTGCAGTTTTAAGAGCCATTCTCTCCCCAGAAGTCCTCAGCAAAAAGATGGCAGATTCCATAGAGAGACAATGCCCCCTCCCGGGCAAACAAGAGGAAAGATGTGATAGTCATTCCACGATACAGAAACCTCACAGGAGCTAATGAGTGAACGCAAAGACAGTAACCACTGGTATTTATTGGGAACTTCCTCTGTACTGGACATGAGTTTCAGAATTTCACATTTATCTTCTCAGTTAATCTTTGAAGTTATAGCATGAGACGATCACTATTATTGCTTCCGTTTTACAGTGAGGAGATTGGGAGTCTGAAAGGTTAAGGAACTTGCCCAAAGTCACAGAGCTAGTAAGTGGCAAAAGTAGATTTATGCCCATGTCTGCTTGATTTTAAAATTCATTCAGCCCACTGTCCGTCTATGCCATGCCTCTGCAGCATGTCTGCTGTATTAGGACTGGCCCCCAAAGTAGTCAAGACCTGGTGCAGACCTTCCCATATAGGGCCGAGCCAGGACATCCATCAGCAAAGCCATCTTTGGACAAGACTTGAAGGCTTCCGCCTGGACCTTGAGTGGAACTGGGAGCACTGGGTCCCCAGGGCTACCCTGACCTCCTGAGGCATGAGTATCTGGACATCAGCAAAAGCACCATTTTTGCCACTTCCCAAAGGTGGACCCATTTAGCTGAGGAACCTTCTTTCCGCTCTTTAATTGATAACAATGATCACACTTCAGTTAACCTCAAAACTTGCCTTGGCCTACCCTCTGTTCCAGGAGCCAAACATGGAATTGCATCTCTAGGCCTCCCCTGAAGCCAAACAGCCTGCACACAGGCCCTGACAGCCCTCCTACCTGTCTCGCTCCCAACAGAGTTCTGAGGATTCTGGAGTCTAGTTGTGGCCCAATGTTGCCCTGGCCTCTCCCTGAAGACAGCCTGGCTCCTAGGCTGAGAATCCCCTCATGTCCAAGCTGTCTGCTCAGGACAGTCAGAAGTGCCACTGACCACTGATCAGTGACAGGGAAGCAAGGATTGGCTGGGCAGCATCTGACTCCATGACTTTGGGCAAAGCTCACATCATTGCTGAGACTTGGTTTCCTTCTGTATAAAGTGGGGCTGCTTCCAGCCTGTCTCCTACCCCCAGGTAATGAGGTAAGGTGCTTGGTGAACTCTCACTTTCCAGACAATGGCAGGGAAAGATCTTCCTGCCATGGGGGAGAAATCCTACCACTGTGCCAGGAGTTCCATCAGCAACAGCTTCAGGTAAACCATCCTGAGTCTCAGTTGAGAAATTGTGTATACAAATCCCATTATTAGTGATGTAGCCCCCTTTAATTTCACTCTGAGAGTTCTCTGTGGGACCTTAGTCAATATTTGCTGAAAATCAAATACAGACCTTGTTATGATTCAGTGCAAACACTGTACTAAACTCCATCAAAGCATGACCCAGGCTCAAGAGAGAGAACACTAAATTAATTTGCACAAGAGTCCATGGGATGAAAGGCATCTCCTGACTCCTTTTCCAATTTAGGGGACCCAGGCTCTGCCCAGACATCCTCACTGACTCAAGGACTCCACCAGCCCCACGGCAAATCAGCACCAACACTCTTGAAAATACAAGGCACAGAGCTGAGCACACTCATGGTATTCAGTTATTAAGTGAGGGAATAAAAGATCATGAAGTGCCAAGAACACCAGACCTGGCGTCACCAAGTCAGGGGCTGATCTTGCCCTTCCACTCCCTGTCTGTTATTCTCTGGCTTACTCTCTGAGTCTCCACTTTCTCACCTGGAAAATAAAGTGGAAATTGTATGTGGTAAGGATTAAATGAAATAATCTTGGTAAAGGGCATAGCAAAATGCCTGACACATAGTAGACTCCCAAAAACTATTATAATAAATCAACCACCAGATAATAATAACAAAGCCACGTACCAAAAAAGCACAGTTCAGTTGTATGCATTTAGAGACATCAATGATTTAAAAATGTAGACATTAGAGGGGCATCTGGGTGGCTCAGTTGGTTGAGCTTCCGAGTCTTGATTTCAGCTCAGGTCATGATCCGAGGGTTAGAATTCTCTCTATCTTTCTTTGCCCCTCTCCTCATCCCTCTAAAATAAGAAAAGAAAAAGAAAAAGAAAGAAAGAAAGAAAGAAAAATGTAGACATAGGAAAAGACTGGCTGGGACTCCAGTCAAGATTGGGTTGTAAATTTCTGTTTAGAGCCTGCCCTGCTTCAAACTCATGCTACTATAATAGGTAGAATATAATTCAAAAAATTGTAAAACACAAAGCTGTCTTCAAAAACTAGATAAGCATCACAAAAATGAGTGATGAATATTAGAAACACAAAGTGCCAGTCAATTGCCACATACAAACACAAAATGCCCTGGCGTGCACTGCGGAGGGGCAATGAGGACTAAGACTACCCCCACAGTGAGGCTCGGTCACGTGGGAAGCCATTGTATGAGCCTGCAGCCTGGAGCTAATTTATGAAGAGTGTGACCACTGCCGTCAGGTGAGAGGGGGTGAGCTAGATGACTGACAGATCTAGAATTGGAGATAATTGGAGGAAGTCTCAGTGATAAGATCTGTAGAATCGGTTGGGTGCTGCCATATGCTATGGATGCACTGCAGGGTCAGACAGACTTGGGTCAGCCCATTAATGACCAACATAAGGTATGGTATGACAGACAGAAGGCCTCGTGATGCTGTTTGAAGAGATCACCCCTCCTACAGTCAGAAAACAGACCAGGCCTAAAAGACACCCTAGGATCAGACTGCAAGAGCAACAAATCTTCAAAAGGACTGACACCTCCTATGCCCCAGTCAAGGCTTTGATAGGAAAAAATGGGCACCCTGAGACTCACGATAGCAGCATCTGAGTGCATGCTTGAGAACATTGAACCCCCAGACTCCCCCAGACCACTTCAGAAGTGGTCTCTTATCCCTTTCTAGAAGACAGAAGATCTCCTTGCCTGAAATATATTCAGAGCCCCCATGGTGGCGAATCCCTTGCAAGATGTTGTCTTCCCTCTTTAAGATATGCCCCTACCTCCCCTACTGGTTACTTCAGTGGCAAGTTAATTATATCCAGCTTCTTCCTCATCCTGTAAAGGAGTAATACATATTTCTGGTATGGATTTGCATTCTGTACCCATAGCATCACTATCCAAAGCAAACAGTGCATGATTTATTGTCACTGAATCCCACAGAACATCGCCTTGCATCAAGAGACCCACTTTATGAGAAAGGATACCAGAAACACACAAGGCTCATTGGGTCTGCCACATATTGTATCACCCCAAAGCTGTCATCCTGAGGCACTAGCTTGAAGATGACACTCTACGAGGTTGGCGTATAGTCCTCAAGATGCAGAATATACCTTCTCTTCTAAGAACCAAGAGAAGAGGGCATGGCTCTGCTATCCATCACTCCCAATGACCTCCTCTGTTCCTCTTGGACCCCTGAAGTAGGATTTTCACCAGGAGACACAGTAGAATCCCACTAACCATAAAAGTAAAGTAAAGCTACCACCTGGTGATTTAGGGCTCCTCATACCAGTAGACCAGCAGGAAAAGAAAGTAATTGTCATGCTGTCAGAATTACCAGAGAAGAGAGGGTTAATGATACGTGATAGAAAAAAGAAAAGTATGTTTGGGACACAGAGGACCTGATGGGGCATCTCTTGGCGCTAAGGTATGGTCATTATTAATGGTAATTATAGCAATCATAGCCTGAAATGATATAGTTCAGACCCCTCAGGGAATGAAGGTCAGGCCCACCCACCACATAAGCCACCTAGACCAGCAGAGAGTAGTCTAAAATCGGTGATTGAGGAGGGATCCACTGAGTATTAGTTATGGTCTCAGAATGAACTAGAGCCATGAAGGTCATAGCTTATCCTACTTACCTTCTTTGTCTGTTATATTTCCCCAGAAATCATACCCATCACTCACCTGAGGAAGCTATAACTGGACGGAGTGAAACTGAGGCATGAGAGGCAGTATTTCACCCAAATCCCTTTGACTATCTTTGGATACATCTCACCTATCTCCTGGACGCAAGTCTGGGTAACTATGAAGTATAACTTCCACTCCAGAGCTCCCTGTGTGACCCACAGGATGGGGAAATGTCCAAAAACACTAAGTTATCTCTCACACGAATAGTAACACTCCCATGCAGGTGCAGTAAGTCTCAGAACATTTAACAACACCTCCAAAGAGGTTGCAGAACCTAGTTATTCCTACAGAGCCTGCATACCACTCCGACATGTTCTTGTTCCGTGACCCCACACCATCACTTCAGACAGTGGATAGAAGGTAGGTCTGCAGCCACCACCTGCAGCTAAGAGGGAAAATCCCATTGGGCTCAGGTACAGTGATAAGAGCAGAGAAGATGCCCAGGAAGATATTATGCATGAACAAGACAAAATGTGTCAGTGTGGAAGCCACACAAGCACAAAACAGAAAGAAGGGAAGTGGGAACACAGAACAATGAAGACAAGATCACCAGGCAACTAGACAAGCTAAGCAAATGCATCACTCCAGGACCAGAAGAAAAAGGCTCAGAGAAAAAATTTAATAGAAACATGAATTTAATAAAATTAAAATTCAAAGATGATAGAACTACAGAAATGAGATGGACAAAGAGATTGAGAACCTTGGAAAGCAAAATTAGAGACCAAAAGGCATCATTATAGAGGAAAAGAATGGACACTGTTGATCATCTAATTAGTGACATAGAGGAAAGACTTAGGATAATAAAAATGAATGCAAAAGAAGGAAAGGAAGGAAGGAAAGAAAGAAAGAAGGAAAAAGGGGAAGAAGGAAGTGAGAAAGGAAGGGAAGGAAGGAAGGAGGAAAAAAGAGAGAAAAAAAAAAACAACGAAATCTAAACCATTACAGACACAGATACTGACTATAAAAAAGGACAGATTATGTTAGAAATAGTTGGTGTTCCTGAAGAAAAAGACCCAATAAATGAAATAGATATATATATATATGTATACACACATACACATATATACAAAGATACGAGAAATTTTCCCTATATTGAAAAAAATAACTAAAGCTGCCAAAAACAAACAAACAAAAAACAAACAAAACAAAAATAGCACAATGTATTCCAGGAAAACTTTGATACAGAAATCTCTAAACAAAAACACATTCCATCATAATTAAGTTAGTAAACTTCAAAGTTGAGAGAAAAGCCTCACGTATCTGAGCAGAAAGAGCAAAATCATACACAATAGGAAAATCAGGCCAGAATCTGGCTTCTCTGCAGTAACATTCAGCCAGAAGAAAAGGTATTCATATCTCAAGAGTTCCAAAAGAAAGAAAAAGTGAGCCAAAAATATGACACCCAGCCAAAGTCATTCTTGTATAAAAGCAAGAAGCAGCCACTTCGAAACATTAAATTCTTCAAGAAATATAGAACACATGGATCCTTTTTTTTTGGAAAAAAGAAAAAAAAAGAACTATTCACAGTTAAATCCAACCAATTAATAGATCAATAATAATAGTAATAATAAAATAAACTCATGAACTTTGACACAGGTAAAAGAGCTAGAGAGGATCAGAGATTTTATCTAAATATAGAACAAATACTGAGCAACTAAGTGAATGAGGATGACAGAACACAGTACATTAACCTGAGTAAGGTAAAAGTCATACCCTAACTAACTGCAAACACTCAGCAGATGGGAGGGAAGCTGAAAAAGATATCATCTTTTAAAGAAGAGAGTCCATTGAATAAACTTAAAACTTTGAAATAAACTTGAAACTCGAAACATACTTGTAAAAAATAATGACTAGGGGCGCCTGGGTGGCTCAGTCGGTTGAGCATCCGACTTCGGCGCAGGTCATGATCTTGCGGTCTGTGAGTTCGAGCCCCGCGTCGGGCTCTGTGCTGACAGCTCAGAGCCTGGAGCCTGCTTCGGATTCTGTGTCTCCCTCTCTCTCTGCCCCTCCCCCACTCATGCTCTGTCTCTCTCTGTCTCAAAAATAAATAAACATTAAAAAAATTTTTTTTAAAAATAATGACTATAAACTCCTGATGCTTCTCAAAATATCTTTATTTTTTAAGACCTATAAAATAATATTTTACATTAAAAATATTTAATGTTAATAATTCCCTTAGTTTCACTTCTGTTACTTTTTTCTAAGTTCTAACAAAATTAAATATATACTTTATATTTTTAAAGAACATCTAGAGATGGTCATATTTTTTTTAAATTTTTTTTAATGTTTATTATTTTTGAGACAGAGACAGAGCATGAGTGGGGGAGGGGCAGAGAGAGAGGGAGACACAGAATCCAAAGCAGGCTCCAGGCTCTGAGCTATCAGCACAGAGCCCGATGCAGGGCTCGAACTCACGGACTGTGAGATCATGACCTGAGCTGAAGTCGGACGCTCAACCGACTGAGCCACCCAGGCGTCCCGAGATGGTCATATTTTTATAAAACTAAAAGTAAAAGTCACTGCATCCATGTTGCTTCTATCACATATAGGCATAGATAAGTGTGTGGAATTATGTTTTCCCAGAGTAGTGGGACTTTTTTTTTAACAGCATGAAATTTTCAAACTTTTTTTCATTGTACATTTCTGTCTTGTTTCAAGTCTTTGTAATAAGCATATTTCATTTTTATGAAAGTAATTGAATGATTTCCTAGAAGCAAATATGCCAAAGATAAGTGATTAATTTCTGATAGTGGTAATTGAAGATTGACTTGTTTTGTGTCTTGTAACTTTAACCAATTTAAACTTTAAATATATGCTTAAGAAAAAATAAGGATAATTATTTAAAAATAGAAATAAAATCTATAATTTCCAAACTGACAGAGGAAAATGATAAATCTTTAGTAATCAAATGTGAAATACAAAGGGTTTAGAGAGAGGCAAAGAATAGACATGGCAAAGAAAAATACAAAATAAATGGTAAAATAAGTCCAAATAGATCATTTCAATATTCACAACGAATTCATAAACAGATTAAAGTTATTCATTAGAAGACAGTCCAACATACTACAATTTTCTTAATCTAGTGATTACGGTGCTTCTTACAAAAGATACACTAATACAAATAATCCAGAACAAATAAAAACAGAGGAATGAAAAAGATAATTCCTAGCAAAACAATAAAACAGGAATAGCAATATTAGTAGCAGATAAAATGAAACTTAAGACAAAAGCCCATTATAGAGATAAAAAACAATATGTAATTGTAAAAGGAAAGGACTCACCAAGCAGATATAGCAATCATGAATACTCATACCTTTCAGCTCATAGCCCCCCAAATACATAAAGCAAAACTGACAGAAATACAAAAAGAAGCTGATAAATCTATAATTGGAGTGGGAGACTCTAACTCACTGTATCAGAACCTGATCCTGCTGACAAAAATTACTTTGGTTATAGAAAACTTGTACAACACTGCAAGGTAGATCTAATAGATACATAAAGAATAATGCAGCCAACAAATAGAAAGTATGCATTATTTTACAGAAAATCAGGAATATTTACAAGTAACTATCCTTGCAGTAGAACAAAGCAGAAGTCTCAACCAATTTCAGAGAATCAAATATCAACAAATATCATTTTCAGACCCTAATGCACTTAAATTAGAAAATGCCAATTAAAAGAACTTTAAGACAAAACTATAGAATATTTTAATGATATTCCTGAACTACTTATGTGTTAAAAATGCAAATCCCAACACCAAATTAAAATATTTAGGGCTAAATGAAACAAGAGTTCTACATACCATAAGTCGTGGGATAAATCCAATATAATTCTTGATAAATCCATTTACATAAAAAATAAAAGGGAGTGAAAAATAAATGAGTTAGTCATACAACTTGAAAAAGAGTAAACTCAAAAAAGTAAGTGGAAGATCATGTGAGGTAAAGATTGGAATATGAGTAGTCTATTAAGGAAGTACTCCCAAAAGAAAGTAGTAAGTAAGGACGTAAGGAAGTGGGAAAGCGTAATTGGGAAAGAAAAGATTTATTCAGTCTCCAGGCAAAGGAGGTAAGCCAATCCTTGGCTAAAAGTTGCATGAGGATGGGAGGGATGTAAACTGCAGGGACTTCTGGTTCTCCATGCCAGCAGGTGGCTCCAGTACCCAACAGCACTCCTTTGAAGATTTCAAGTACAAACCTTTAACAGCAAAGCACACAGAAGCTGGGAGATGAGCATGCTGAGCTGGTAGATAGGATGCAAAGGCATTTGGTAAGGGCACCAACAGAGGCTTCTACAGAATTTCACTTAGGAGAAAAGCAAACAGCTCTACTAAGAGAGATGTTTAATACAACAAAAACCCAGTTATTGTAAAAGAAGAACAGAGCAAATAAATGTCTAGAATAACAGATGAAGAAAAATAATAAAACTGTACTTTTGAAAAGATAGCAGTTGTGTAGCTAAGATTGACTAAACCCAATATAACCTATCTTTCCCGTAGATCACAACTAAAATTCTGAACAAAGTAGAGAAAACGACTACCTGAAGATGTTGAGAAGTTAAAAATTCCAGAGACACTACTAAAAATAAAAGATTAACAGATTAATAAGATTCCAGAGACACTGGAAGATTAATAAGATTCCAGAGACACTACTAAAAATAAAAATTTAACAGATTAATAAATGAAGTGTAACCAAAAAATCCAAATAATCTAAAAGCATACAGGAAAGAAAGAAGAACAAAGAGTAGACAGGACACACAGAAAACAAACAATAAAATGCTTGACCTAAATCCAAACACATCAATAATTGTATTAAATATAAATGATTTAAACATACTAAAGAAAAGACAGAGATTGAATTTAAAAGGAAAACATCCAACTAAACGATCTGCAAACACTTAAGGGAGAAATAATAATGACTCTATCCAATTTATTCCAGAACATAGAAAATGAATTAGTATTTCCCAACTCATTTTATAGGTCCCACAGTTCTTTATTCCAAATCTGACAAAAGATATTATAAGAGAAACAAACAAACTACAAGTATGCAAAATATATAAAGAACTTACACAACTCAATACCAAAAAAAATCCAATTAAAAAATGGGCAGAAGATATGAACAGACATTTCTCCAACAAGACATACACATGGGCAAACAAATACATGAAAAGATGTTCAACATCATTAATCATCAGGGAAATGCAAATCAAAACCACAATGAGATATTACTTCATACCTGTTAGAATGGCTAAAATCAAAATCACAAGAAATAACAAGTGTTGGCAAGGATGTGGAGAAAAAGGAACCCTTGTGTACTGTTGGTGGCAATGCAAACTGGTGCAGCCACCATGGAAAACAGTATGGAGTTTCCTCAAAAAATTAAAAATAGAATTACTGTATGATCCAGTAATTCCACTACTATTTACCCAAAGAAAAAGAAAACACTAATTTGAGAAGATATATGCCCTCCCCTATATTATAGCAGCATTATCTATGATAGCCAAAGTATGGAAGTAGCCCAAGTGTACATCAACTGATAAAATGGAAAAAGAAGATGTGGTATCTCTATATGATGGTGTATCACTCAGCCATAAAAAAAAGAACAAAATCTTACCATTTGCAACAACATGGATGGACCTAGAGGGTATAATGCTAAGTGACATAAGTCAGTCAGAGAGAGACAAATACCATATGATTTCACTTATATGTGAAATTTAAGAAACAAAACAAATGAACAAAGAAAAAAAGGAGACAAACAAAAAAAAGACTCTTAAATAAAGAATAAACTAATGGTTACCATAGGGAGGTAGGTGAGGGAATGGGTGTAATAGGTGAAGGGTTTAAGAGTACACTGAGTAATGTATAGAGTTGTTAAATCTATATTAATATATGAATATTATGCATTTGAAACGAATATGACACTGTATGTTAGTATACTGGAATATAAATAACAAATAAATATACTACAGACTAATATCTTTCATGAGTGTAAATGTAAAAATTCTCAAGAAAATGTTAGCAAATCAATTCCAATAATATTTTGAAAGAATAATAATACATCATGATCTTGTGAGGTTTATCTTGAGAACACAAGGTTAGCTCAACTTTGTAATAAATGTAAATCACCATTTTAACAGGATGAAACATAAATAGCTTGTGATAATCTTCATAGGTGTAAAAGAAGCACCTATGAAATTCAACCATTTGTAATTTTTTAAATTTCTCAGCAAACCTGGAATTTAAGGAAACTTCCTTAATCTGATGAAAGACATCTACAAAAAACAAAAACAAAAAAAAACAAAAAAACAAAAAACTCCTACAGCTAACATCAAATTTGATGATGAAAGACGGAATGGTTTCTCCCTGATGTCAGAAGCAAATGTCTATCCTCATTATCTTTAATCAACATTATACTGGAAGTCCCAACTAATAAAACAAGGCAATAAAAGGAAATAAAATGTATACATATTGCAAAGGAAGAAATAAATATCCCTTTTTTCATAGGCCATATAACGGCCTAACCAGAAAACCCAAAAGAATCAATAAAAAATAACCCCTACATTTAATAAATGAGTTTAGCCAGGTCATGGGATACGAGACTAATATACAAAAATCAATTGTATTTCTATATACTAGCAATGAACAAAGGGAATTAAAAAAAATTAAAACAGTACCATTTTGTATTTACACCACTTACCAAAAAATGAAACACTTAGGTATAAATTTAACAAAACGTGTGTAGGACCTGTACACTGAAAACTATACAATGCTGATAAAAGAAAAAAAGACCTAAATAAGTGAAGTGATAAATTTATATTCAAGGATTGGTGTCTCAGTATTGAAATGATCTATAGATTCAATGCAATTCCAATCAAAATCCCAGGAAAGAATTTTATAGATATTGACAAACTATCTCCAAAATTTATTTGGAAAAGCAAAGAAAACAAAGTAGTCAAAAAAATTGTGAAATGTAACAACAAAGCCAGAAGTCTTCCACTATCTGATTTTAATACTTGTCATAAAGCTATAACAAGCAAGACACTGTGATTGTGTGAAGATAATGTGAAAGTATAAAAATAGACATATAGATCTATGGAACAGAATGGAATCCAGAAATGGACCCAGAGAAATGGATTTTTATGGAAGGGGGAATGCAATTAAATGGAGGAAAAAAAGCAGTTTCAACAAACAATTAAATGATAATTAAACAATTGAGTAGATATAAGCATAAAGAAAAGAAAAGAAAAGAGAGAGAGAGAGAGAGAGAGAAGAAAGAAAGAAAGAAAGAAAGAAAGAAAGAAAGAAAGAAAGAAAGGAAGGAAGGAAGGAAGGAAGGAAGGAAGGAAGGAAGGAAGGAAGGAAGGAAGAAAGAAAGAAAAAAAAACACTGCAACTCATATCTCACACTTCATACAAATATTAACTCAAAATGTATTGCAGACACAAATGTAAAACTATAGAATTTCTAGAAAAAGAAAGGATAAAATCTTTATGATCTTGGGTTAGGAAAAGAGTTCTTAGATATATCCTCAGACACGACCTACAATCAGAAATAAAAGCAAGTTGAACTTCATTGAAATAAAACTCTTTGCTTTGTGAAAGACACTTAACAGAATGACGAGCCACAGAGTGGGAGAAAGTATTTATAAATCATATATCAGACCAAAAGATAGAAATAAAAAAAAACCTGTATCCAGAATAAACAAAGAATTTCAAAACCCAACAACAGGAAAATAATACAAAGTGGGTAAAAAGTTTGAAAAGATATTTTGCTAAAGAAAATATACGGATAACAGGTAAACACATTTAGAGGTTCTCAACCTCATGAGTCATTTTAGGGAAAGCAGATTGAAACTACATAAAACAGTATTACCTACTTATTAAAACGACTAATTAAAAAAAATGTCAATGTCAAGTGCTGTCTAGGATACTAAGTAACAGGAATTTTTAAACATTGCTGGTAGGAATCTAAATTGGTGTAGCCACAATGGAGGACTGTTTGTCAGTTTCTTCTAAAATTAAACACGCACTGCCATTTCATACAGCAATCCCAGGCTTGGGTATTTCACCAAAAGTGATGAAAACTTATGTTCACATAAAATCCTGTACATAAATGTTTATAGTGACTCTATTCACAATCATTCACAAAACTGGAAAAAATGCAAATGTCTTCAACTGGTGAATGAATAACCAAACTGGTATGGACAGACAATGGAATGCTCTTGTTTATGGAGCTTAGCAATTCGGTCTTAAAATTCAAATTGAGGGGTGGAAAAAGGGTAGACAATGCAATTTGAAAAAGAAAATGTAAAAAGGGAAAATGTGCCAAGTAACAGATTTGTTATAGAGCTAACCTCATTGAGTCAATGTGGTGTTATACAAAGAGACAAATAGACCCAGGCTAATATGGAAATACAAGTGCACGTACCATCTGGGGGGAAAGGTCAATGGTTCAACAAATAGTGCTGGGACAATGGTATATCTGTCTATACATACATATATACCTATGTAAGTCTATATGAATATCCATATATAATAAAGAGAGGGCTATAGAAATACTTATATGTATCTTTCTGTGTGTATGTACATATGTAAGAATATTTACACATATACTGACATATAAATATATATTCCTACATTTTACTATTTACAAAACTGCAATCTGGGACTTGTAAAATTACAAATGTGAAAATGTAAAAAGTTTAGAGATAGATCTCTAAAACACAATACCAAGAGCATACACCACCAAAAAGAATACAACAATATGTGTGATTACATTAAAATTTAAAATATCTGTGTGTCAAAGACACCATTAGCAAATTTGAAAAAGTAAGTCATAATCGAAGACTATATATCCCAACACATATAATCAACATCTTAGTATCAAGAATATATAAAGTATTCCTACAAGGCAATTAGAAACAAATAGTTTAATGGTCAAATTCATAAGAGATGAAACCCTAATGGCCCATAAGCATATGAAGTGCTGCTTAATTTCACTAATATTCAGAAAGAATTCAAATCAAAACAATAAGATGCAACATCCCACATCAGAGCTTGCCACCAGATTGGCTGAAATGTTAGGATCCAGCAATATCAAGTGATGCTTGAGACTGAGAGGAAATAAAAACATTCACGAATTGTTGTTGGGAATTAAAATTGATATAACTACTTTCAGAAACAATTTGGCAAAATTGAATCAAGTTGAAAGTGCACACACACCCAATAGCTCAGGAAAGCCACTGCCGGGTGTGTGCTAAAAAGAAAGTTGGCCTGGGTGCTCAAGAAGATGCATTCTCGGGGATGTCTGTTGCTGTAACATCAAGTCCACCAGCAGGAGAACGGATAAATCAATGTGGTGTATTCATACCATATATATAACCCTTCCATTAAAATGAATGAACCGAATGTGTACATGTCAGCAGGGATAAATCTCAAAAGCATAATGTGGAAAAACTGGAACTCAGAGAAAAAACAAAGTGCCAGATGTGTATGAATTGCATGACACCATTCCTGAAAAATGTGGGATCACACACAACAGTCGTTCATGCATGCCTGTATATGAGGCAAAAGTGGAAAGCCTGATAAGGAAGGATGCACCCCACTTCAGCGACTAGCCCTGGGAAGATATATAAAAACAGTCTTCAGCTCTATCTGTAACCATTTCCTGAAGAAAGAGAGGAGGGGAGAGGGGAGAAGAAAGGAAAAGAGACAGGAGTGAATGGATGACTCATTTATATATGGAGGGGCTGTTGTCTATTTTACCCTGTATTTTGCTTTTTCTGTTTGAATTATTCTATAACAAACATAAGAAGGAGGGAGAGATGAGGGGGAAAGGAAGGAAAAGCCTAAATAGAAATTCACCAAAGCACTTAGAGCAACCATCTCTTTAGAGTATTACGGGCGACTGCATTCTCTTCTTTACACTTTGTCATGTTTTCTAAATTATCCCCAGTAAGCATGTATGATGACTTTCATAATCTGAACAGAAACAATACATGCTGTGTTTAAAAGCACCTTGCTAAGCTGTTTTGATTTGAAAGTCTGGATTGTGGGAGAAACGCTAGTACTTTGGACTTCCAAGCTGCCTCCCAGAGCAACTTGTCCAAGTCAGCTTTCTGGGGGAACTGATAAAGCCACCACGGAATTTAAATTTCACTATCAGTGCCACCCCCTGGGCCTCAGGGGTTGAGGGCACCAGGAGTCTCGATCCCTCTGCCAGCCTCCCTGGGGGGCAGGGGCTGCAATAAGAGATAAAAGTCAGCTTTGTTGTTCTCTCCGAAAATCTGAACATCATTCTTGAAAATCAAGGTCACTGTTCCATGGCCACGTGAGACCTTCATTGGGGAGGCCCACTTGACGCCCTTGAAACATGGCTGTGAAACCCTAAATCTCCCAGCATGGGCATGATCCTGTGTGCATCATGTGGGCATTATGCTCAACAATTTAGAGTTTATCCCCAGTGGTTTTCACATTTATTTGTCAAAACAACTCTGGGAAAGCTTGTCTTGTTTCCATTCCAGGGCGGAAAAACTGGAACTCAGAGAGGTTAATTAACTTGGAAAAGGCCATCCAGCTAAGAAGCAAAATAAAGTCAACATCCCGGGAGGCCACCCAGTACCCTAATGGTGGAATACGAGGCACTAGGAATAAGCTAAGGAGTTAAATGGTTTTGGATAGGGGTTAAACATGCCCCCAAATCCTAAACCCACATCAAGAGAGCAGCCCCAAGTGCAGGGGCAAGGTGGGGGTCTATTTGGAGATCAGATTCTGAGCATTCCCATCCCAACACCAGAGCTGCCACTCACAGGGGTCTTGGTAAGTAAAAGTCCACCCCCTTCTCCCTCCTCCCTCCTCCCTTTACCCATGCTAAATTATCAGGCACTTAATGTTAATATGTAAGACGCTGAAGTACCTTGGACAGAGATAAGAGAATGGGAATGAGGAAATTCCCAATGTTTTCTCCCATCAGTCTTTCTGATTGCTCTTTAACTCTGTTTTCTGGACAGGATCTGTTGCAGCCAAGCTCCAAACTAGTCATTTTAAACCTCCATCAGGAAAAACACACAGTACTTAGAGGCCAGCAGGGGCCCTAGAAAGATTTAGGCAGGAGGCAATCCACAGGGCATCTATTCCCCAAAACTGAAATTGACTCTCAAAAGTCCTGCAGGTTTCTGCACACCAGCCTACCCACTGAGCTCCCGAAGAGGGAGAAGAGGAGGACTGGGGCTTCCTCTTCAAGACCCTGGATCTGCCAACACCAAGCCTTATCCTCGCACCCATAGTGGGTGACTTCATCCCCTCTCCCATGGAGCAAGCTCCCCCTATATGCCAGGCTATCCTGGGGCTGAGAATGTGCCCATGAAACAGGTCTCGCCCATCAGACAGGAGATCATCTAAAAGCAGCAGAAATAGGGACGCCTGGGTGGCTCAGTCGGTTGGGCGGCCGACTTCAGCTCAGGTCATGGTCTCGCGGTCTGTGAGTTCGAGCCCTGCGTCGGGCTCTGTGCTGATGGCTCAGAGCCTGGACCCTGCTTCCGATTCTGTGTCTCCCTCTCTCTCTGCCCTTCCCCTGTTCACGCTGTGCCTCTATGTCTCTCAAAAATAAATAAACATTAAAAAAATTTTTTAAAAAAAAAAGCAGCAGAAATAATTACTCGTCTGCCTGGGACCAGGAGCCACTGGGACAGAATGCACTGCTGAAGGGGTCCGAGATTGCTCTCCTTATGCCTTGGGGACACTAGCTGGACATGTTCCCTGTTCTCAGCAGAGACTGATACCCCTGGGGCTGTCACACCATCTTGACCTAAATCCAAGCACGTTTTCTCACTCTGGTCCTCACTTAGTCCTGGAGGGGCCAGGAGGTGTGACTCCAACTGGGGGTCTCAGGGAAATGGGGGCAGTGGCCCGGAAAGCACTTGCTCCTCTAAAAGAGGAGGTCCTGCTCCTGGTATAAGTGGCTTAGAGACAACACGCCAGACAGCTACCTGTTACCAGCAACAGGAATCCAGGCACCGGCAACAGGCCAAGGAGAGAAGCAATCTGGGGAATGGTTACTGACATTGGACGCATGACTAGGAAGGCCCCATCATACCAGAGCTTTCAATTTTTTCAAGAAAAACTGGAATTCCCAATTTTATATGAAAGTGCTCAAGTTTTTAACAGTGATAACTAATTTTAAAAGGCTGTATGTCTCCCTGGGCCAAATTAAACAAGTGTACGGGTTGGATTTGGTCTCCAGGCTACCATTTGGTCTATGGGCTGGCTAGTGGCAGGTCCAAGTAATATAATACAGCCATCACCACAACAAGGATAACGGAAGGCAACTCTTTTTAATCATGCACTTACTACCATGGACAGAAGCTTACACTAAATCAACCCAACAAGGCAGGGGCACAGGAGTTTTTCATGCCTTTGCACCTTGGCCCATCTGAGATATCAGGGGCACTGTGATGGGTGGGTCCACACTACTCTACTCTCTTCCACAAAGCTTCCTTCCAGGGCTAGAGGGTGAAGTCTTCTAGCGTGGGAGCTGGGCCAAGGCAGAGGGTCAACAACCCAGGAGTGGAGGCTCCAGGAGGCATAGGATTCAGTGGACGAATACCTCCACCTGCTGTCTTTGGAAGAACAATTCTGCGGGGTGTTGTGTGAGCTACTTCAGAGGGGCCCCAACAGGAGTGAGCCACCATCGCACACAGTAGTAGCCAGCTCACTGCCTTATCTTCCTTCTTGCTCTTATCCCCTTTTCACCCTCTCACTCCTGCCTCCTGGCATCAACTCCCAAATAAGTCGTCTGCACCCAAGTTCTTCAGTCAGCCTCTGCTTTCGGGGGAACCTAAATTAAGACAGATGGCTTGAAGATAAGGACACTGAAGCTCTGAGAGGTTAAATAACTTGCCCAGGGCCACTCAGCTCATAAAGGACAGAAGTGGGATTAAATAAGGACTGGCTGGCTCTCAAGTCCTGCTCTTAACCACTGCCCACCACCTCCTTGCAGAAAACGAGCCTTTGGCCTCATTTTCACCCTCTGAATTGAGCCCTTTAGTATGCCCATGGGAAAATGCCAAGAATGTAGCATGCTCACCAAAAAAGGAGTATCTACTCTAGAACTGGGCAAAACTGGTACAATGCAGACCCCAGAGGGTCCCAGGAAGAGTGGGCTCAGGACACTGCCTCAGACACTGGGGAAGCTTACCTACCTTGCTCCTCCTCAAAAAGAGCAGAGCTGGAGGGATCTTGAGCACCCCCTAGGGGCCAAAAAGATCCCCTGGTGCCTGAGTCCTCAAAGCTGAGATGGGCATGGAGGGCACCAAAGCTGTAGGTAGGAAGGCTGGGCCCAGAGAGAAGCCATTTTCCCAAGACCCCACTGGGTTCTGTGATAAATAGAAGGCAAATAAAGAAAAGGAATGAGTTCCAAGGGCTTTGTTCTCCACTCTGAGGAAAAATGGGCCTCCAGCCTCCCAGGACCTACTACTCGGTCAAGTGGGAGGGAGGAGGCCAGGCCAGCCACAGCCTGATCTCCCCAGGGACTAGTCAGGGAGGCCAAGCAAAGTTGGAGAGAAAAGGTCTCAGGCATAAAGGATTCGTGTGTGTGAGGTTTATCTCCGTGGGAGGCAGTCAGGGTTGGGGGTCAGGACCTCTCTTCACCCCTCCCTACAAAATGGACCCAGGCTAGGACTCCAGCACTGGCTGCAGTGTCTGCTCTGTCACCTTCTGTGGGACGGTGGGCTGTGGGCTCACTTTCTGCATCTGTACAAAACAACCACCACAATATGGATTAAGCTCTCCCTCATACCCAACTTTTGCTGAATCACAGCAGCCCAGTGGCTCAGGCCCTGACTGGCAGTCTCTATTTTGGAGTTGAGGAAACTCGGGAGTGGAGAGGTTAGTAACTTGCCCAAAGTCACACAGCCTATCCACAGTCTTATGGGCCTTTTGATTTCGAAGGCTGTGTGGACTCACCAGTGCAGCACTTCCTCTACTTCCTTTATTTTTAGAAAAAATCATTTTAGAAGGAGCCTCAAACCCAACATTTCCAGGATCGTTACTCTGCCGGATGTGGAAGAAAGAACGCCCTAGAAGATCTTTCTAAGAGCCTGTACACACAAAACAGCCACCTCCGAGCAGAATGCACAGAGCCAGACCAAAGAGCAAACGTGTGGATTGGAGTAATGAGGAGCAGCCCTGGCCCGGGCCCCAGGACGCACTGGTCTGAGAACTAGGGGACATCAGAGCTGGAACCCATGGGCACGAGCCCTGGGTTTGCCTGCAGACCCCTCACCAAAGCCCCTGGGACCTGACCGGGAAAACCCCACCTGTGGGCCTGAGCCAGCACTGTAAATTAGGGACCACATGAGAGCAGGAGAGAAGCCAGCCCTGCCTTAACAGGGGATGGGAGACACCCAGAATCCAGGAAGAGGGAGGGAGAAGGAGAGAAACTGTCTGCTCACGCAAATGTCCACATCCATTCCCGTGAGGCCTGGCGGTGATCAGGGCAGCTGTGCTGTTTCGTGTTCCTGGGGAGGGATCTGAGACTCAGACAGGACAGCCAGCAAAGTTGGGCCTGGAGCCCGGGGTCCTGTCAAGCACAGCCTTCATCCCTCCATTTGTGTGCTCCAGGTAAGCACTTTGCTCTTTACACGTTCATTCCACAAAGGCTCGCCACGTACCAAGGCCAGACCCTGTTGGGCACTGTGGCCCAGTGTGGGTTCTAGCTCAAGCTTTGGGCCAACTGCTACTAGTTCCTGGATGCCCCTCCTGGTGCCCAGGAATACAGGTATGGTGGCCTCTAGACTAGAACTCTTTTCCATCGGGCCAGCAAGAAGGCTGGACTACAGACCAGGAGGCGTCTTTAAAAGCATTTGTCAGGGTGCCCCAGTAGCTTAGTCGGTTAAGCGTCCAACACTCTTGATTTCGGCTCGAGTCATGATCTCATTGTGGAATCGAGCCCTGCACTGGGATGGAGCCTGCTGGGATTCTCTCCCTTTCCCTCTCCCTCTCTCTCTGCAGCTGCTCCCCCCGCCCCCCAAATAAATAAACTTTAAAAGGAAAAAAAGCACTTGTAGGACACATGGGATAAAATGACATGGAACCAAACATGCACATTGTCATTGCATGTGTGTGGATTTCCTGGGCTTGATACTGTGCTATCGTCACATAAATGTAACTACGGGGGAAACTGGGTGAAGGCTACACCAGATCCCCACCACCACTGCAACTTCCTGTCAATCTATAGTTGTTTTAAAATGAAAAGTGTTTTCAAAAGTTCTTGTAGGGAACTGAGTGTGACCGTGTGTCCCTGCCTCACCATCATGTCTTCCTGTGACGCTGAGGTGCCAGGAAGCAGGTGCAGACCTGCAAGGAAGCCTTGGCTCTCTCTGCCCTCAGGCCTCATCTCCCCAAACAGGTCAGAGCCAGCTCTGGGAGTTCTCTCCTCTGCCTCCAGTTTGCAGAGATAACCAAAGGAGAACATCAGCTCCTCGATATAAACTGGAGAAACCCTGATTTATTCCCTGGGCAAGAAGGATCTTGGAGGCACTGCAGGGACTTTCAGGAGGAGAGCAGGGGGAACGATTTCATGTCAGGGTGTTTCATTGACTGGGGCTGCAGGACTCAGATTTACTGTTCCAGGAAGGACTGGAACAAGGACAGTGATAAACCGAGGGCCAGAGGTGACCAGGAGAGGTGTATGGAGAGAGCTCGGTATCAGGAGAGATTTGTGGAAATGGCTTGAAAACGAGAAAAAAACGGTTGTTAAAAATATACTAAAATAATTCCCACCAGCCTATTCCTTTCCACTGTGTGCCCCAGGAGCATGGCTTCACGAAACCTGGAGAGAGCAAGTCCCGAAGGCTGCCTGCCCTCCCAGGGGCCCTCAGTGCACTGTGCGGGCCAGCCCCTGCCTGGGGAAGTGCTAAGGATGATTTCCTAGCAGAGCCTTTCTGCTGAGCACTCCCCACACACTTGTCCTCTGAAGGAGGCATCGCTGAAGGAGGGCCCCCATTTTCCAGGTGAGGAAACTAAGGCTGAGAAGCTAAGGAACTTACTGGAGGTCACAAAGCCAGGTCCATCTGACCCCAAACTGATTCTCTGAAGTGCTGTGCCAGCCTGCCCCAGCGGAGGCTGAGGTGACCCGGGATAAGGGCACCACTTTCTTCTGAGCCTACTCGGGAGTGGCTGAGGGCCAGGATGGATGCTGAAGTGAGGAGTGCAGGCAGCTGGCAAGCACCCCTCTCTGCGCCACAGAGCCTCTGGGTGTTGTGCCTGACCCTTCTCAAAGTCTGTTCTCAGCTACCAGTGCACTGACCTGAGGAAGGAAAGAGGATCTGCCCAGCCCCACTTTGCAGATGAGGTAGTAGAGGCCCAGGGAGTGAAACAGCTGGCCAGGGCCTCCCGGCAGGGCTGACACCACCCCAGGCCTCTGGTTCCAGGCCACAGAGAGGAAGGTGGGGGGACTCATGTGAGACCTGGCCTGGGAGTGAGTGGGCAGGGGCCTCAGAGCAAAGGAAGCAGAGATGGGGGAGCCTAGTGTCAGCCTAGAAGATGCAGCCTACAGAGGCTCCTCACCTTCTCCTGGCCTCATCTCTGGCAGGCTATGACTTGTCCATTTCATCAGCTCTTACTACGGGCCGCTGACTGACTCTGATTTACGTGGCGTTGCCAGCTCCAGCCCTCTGATGCCCCAGAGAAATTGGGGCAGTGGAGGAAGCCTCTCCTGGACCTGGCATCCACTGAGTAGTTCACCCTGGCCCTCCCTGGGTCTGGGTGCCCAAGGAGGGCAGAGAGAGAAGCAGGACATATGGCCTGAGCCCACAGGCCTGGGAACTGAGGATCTGAGTTCCTGTCTCAGACTGCTAGCTGGCTGCATCCCTTGCCCACATCCACACGCTTCCTGCAGCAGAGACTGCCAGATCAGAAGTCCTGCCTGGCAGCCCGGCGACATGGTACTCCCAGGAGCAGATTATAGGTCTGGGCCCAGTCAGGCTGGCCTGAGCAGGACTCATAAGTCAGAGACCAAGGGAAAGCCTTCTGCATAGTGGGATTTGAGAGGCACTCCGGGAAAAGCCCCCCCAACTACTTAAATATGCCTCAAGTGCACATCTATGCATTATTTCTTTGAAGTATGCATCGGCCACCCAGGCCGTCTTGGGCAGGATGTCTGCATCATTCCACCTGCAGTGGTCTCTTACTTAGCAGGACAGAAAGGGCGGCACCCAGAGAGGCCTAGGGGAGGCGCCAGGCAGACATTCTCTCCTAACTCTCCTCTCACCCGATCCTCCCTGCAGCCTTGCCAAGTTCATGTTTCCATTCCCACTCTACAAATGGCCACACTAGTGAGGAGCAGCTGGAGCCAGAACTCAAATCTAGGTCACCCAATTCCTGAGCTTTTTCCACAAAGGACCACAAGGAAGAAAGGATGGATAGGCCCATCCCGGTCAGTCCAGCACTCCCAGGACCCACAGCCTGCCTCTCAGCCCACCTCATCCACCTTGGACAGAATGTTAGCAGAAAGCAAAATGAATAAAAATACTGAAAACTTGTTACAAATTAATACATTTCATTTCTTTTGGAGATACACATGGTTTTCCAGCACCCATGGTAGGTTTATAAAAAACAAATATTTTTGACCACCGAAATTTTTTTCTAAGATTATTTAAAATTATTTTATTATTAAAATTTTAAACTGTCCCACAGTTTATATATACAATGGAATACTACTTGGCAATGAGAAAGAATAAAATTGTGTCATTTGCAGCAATGTGGATGGAACTGGAGGGTGTTATGCTAAGCGAAATAAGTCAGTTAGAGAAATACAGATACCATGTGGTTTCACTCACTTGTGGATCTTAAGAAACTTAACAGAAGACCACGGGGGGAGGGGAAGGGGAAAAAATAGTTACAAACAGAGAGGGAGGGAGGCAAACCATAAGAGACTCTTAAATACAGAGAACGAACTGAAGATTGATGGGGGTTGGGGGAGAGGCGAAACTGGATGATGGGCATTGAGAAGGACACTTGTTGGGTTGAGCACTGGGTGTTTTATGGAAGCCAATATGACAATAAACTATATTTAAAAAAAAAAACCTGTCCAAAAAATACCCTTGGATTTGCATGCTATTTCGAAATAGAATTTGCATGCTATTTAGAAAAGAACAACAAGGCATTCATACTGCCATATCAAAGCTTAGGGGACTCATCCAAAAGTAGGCACAGAGGAAAATTAATAGCCTTGGCTTGTTTTATTACTGAACAAGAATAAAAGAAATAAACTGAGCATGCAACTCAATACATTAGGAAAAGATAGATAAAACCTATCATAAGAAAGTAGGAGAAAGGGGACGCCTGGGTGGTTTGGTCATTAAGCATCTATCATTGGCTCAGGTACTGATCTCACGGTTGGTGAGTTCGAGTTACACTTGGGGTGATCTCGAGCCCCACTTCAGGTAAACCTGTGTCCAGCTTCCAGCAAGCCCATGCCCCTGCTTTGGGTGATCACTGCTTCTTTCTTTTTCTCTCTCTCTCTCTCTCTCTCTCCCTCAGCCTCTCCTGATATTCTCCCTGCCCCTCGCTCACTTGCACCCTCTTTCGAAAGAAAGAAAGAAAGAAAGAAAGAAAGAAAGAAAGAAAGAAAGAAAGAAAGAAACAAAGAAACAAAGAAACAAAGAAACAAAGAAACAAAGAAAGAAAGAAAGAAAGAAAGAAAGGGAAAGGAAAGGAAAGGAAAGGAAAGGAAAGGAAAGGAAAGGAAAGGAAAGGAAAGAAGAAAGAGAGAAGGAAGGAAGGAACTAAGAAAGAGGGGCATCCAGGTTCCCATTCATTTACATAAGGACTGTTTGCATACATTCATTGCAAACATTCATAAATATGAATCTTTATTGTAGACCATTTTAATAACAGAGTCTGTTGAAATAAATATTGTGGGACACTTCCCTAGATTAAAAACTGTTTTCTATGTTAAACATGAAATGGGCACTGCACTTCAGTGTGAGGGGTGGACCAGAACTTATGATTGGACATCACAGACCTCGTTCAGAAAGAGCCGGCAAGTAAATCCAACCTGTGAGGTTCACAAAAACCTGATCCAGCTCTTGGTCATTCCCTGCTCCTGCGTTTTGACTCCAGCTATCAGATTCAAACACTGAAATGCCATACATATATGGCTGTTTATAACCAACTCACATTAACTGAAAAGGTGGATTAATGATGATGATGATGATAACATTAAGGTGACTTCATACTAACAATCAATAACGATGGAGTATTCAAGTTCTATTTTTTCCAAGAATGCCTATGAATGGAAAGGGCCATGATGTGGGCAGAAATTCTGAATCCGGCTGTACAGAAAGTATAAAATGAGTGACTTTGGGAGAACGCAACGTAAGGCACGCACTAAGTACTAAGGCATGCCTAAAGTAAGGGCATGTTAAAGAACAAACTCTATGAAACTTTTGGCAGAACTGGAAAAATTCTACCTCTATCGGTGAACAATTACTTCAAAAAATAAGAAGTAATGAGGTTGGAGGGGAGAAGGGGTGGGAGGAAGCAAGAGAAGAAACAACGTATTAGCTCATTATAGACAACCGGTGGTTACCAGCATTCACCTCAGACTTCTCTGCTAATCAAATCTTAGAATCATTCAGTCTCCATCTCTACATCGTTACAATCTCACATGATCTGCCCTGGGCCCACAGCGATGATTACCTGTATGATACATACATTTCTGTATTTAATGATAATTAACTTAGTAACTACTTTATTTTGTAACAACTTTATTGAGTGTAATTTACATATCATAAAATTCAACCGAAACTACTTTTAAAGAATGCATAATGAGCAATTAGGAGCTGAGCAAAGTTATTGGAGAACTTCTCAGAGTTGTTAGGAGATCTACAATTTAGACATGCACTACCTTGGGCCATCCCTGAGGAATGGCTTCGTGGACTGGACCCTTTTCTCCCCTTCCCAAGAGAGTACAAAGGTGTGTAGACTCCAGCAGGTGGCTGTGACTATGTACGCCCAGGCATCTCAGGCATTCTTGCAGCTTGAAGAGCCCCATTTCATTGCAAAAATTATTTCTCTGAAAGCTGCTGAAAGGGATTGTGGGCTATAATTAGAATAATGCCCTACAGGATTACATTCACAAATGTAATTACATAATCGTTTAGACCTAAATAGTACTGTGAACGGATGCAGTTTCCTGAGGATTGTGGTGAGGGGAGGTGTAGGTGCCCCTTGAGAAACGGAGGGTTCTGAGACCACTTCCTGATGACAGCTTAGCCTAGAAGCAGTGGAAGATGAATCTGAAGATCTCTAATTCCTCAGTAGGCTTGTCTTGGGCATCAGGTCAGCACAGACTTCATGGATGATGGGGATACAGCCAAAAATGACCCAAGCTGGAATTCTCATCTGGTTCTCATTAAGCATGGTAGAAAAGAGAAAACAGGTTTGGGATTCATCAGCGGCTTTTTATTTCCTTCATAGAAACCCTGTCTATAGCACATATGCGACTGCAGGTGTAGGGTACCCAGCCACACTAGAAAGTGCATAGAATCTGTTGTCTTACTCTCCTGAATCCGGGGAGGCACTCAGCCTTTTGAGTTCTCAAGCATCACTCAGCTAAAGATACCAGATCATCCTCTTTCATAACTGAGATCAACATGGCAACCACACACCCTGGGCTTCCAGAGAAGACCTGATCGTGTATCATTTCCTTCTATCAGACAGCGGTGATTTATTCAATGTGCTGTGCCTCCCATAAGTTTGTAAGATATTTCACGTGGTTAAATACACAACTGAGAAAAATATCTTTTGTTGGTCCAAGTGTCCTAAATTTTGGTCCAGAAAAAATGGTAGCTGTACAAGTAGACCACAGCTTTTGAAAGCCATGACAATATATCGCATTAATTTGGACACCATTAATCTGGAGTATGTGCTAATCCCATAGGCCTAGGAGGAAGCTTAGCTTTGAAGAAAGAGTTTGCTTTCTAAGCAAAGAAGGATGCAAACAAGCCACAGTAAGTGTAACCTACTTAGACACAGATGTTGTTCTTAAAGAAAAAGGTGCATATTAAGCTATGCCTGCTGGTGAGCCCTAATCTCTCACTTCCTCCTTCACTTTAGCCATTGACCAGCCCACCTGCTGTATGATACAAATTCCAAGACTTCCTGCCCCTCGCTTCTCCCACTGGTCTCATAGCCTCCTTGGGGAAACTGAGGCCCAGAGAGGGGAAGGAGTCAGCCCAAAGTCCCACATCCAGCAATTCCACCCAATGGTTAGAGCCTCCAGTCTTGCCTCACACAGATCAGGGTTGTAATCTCAGCTCTGTCTCTTAGATAACTTGGCCCTGTGGAGTCTCCATCTGTGTAATACAAATGAAGGCTAGAGCCTCCCCTTTCTCTTAGATCTAGATAAGACTGTTCCAAACTCCAACTCCACCCTCCTAATCCTTCTCCAAGATCTCTTGCAGGTCCCTATGGTCACCTCTACGCCAGGAGTCTGCTCCCCTGCGCAGTCTCTATTCCTACTTTCCTACTGCATCGACTCAGGTGGACAGCCAGCCCATCCTCAATTTGGACATCCTCCCGGGAATGTGGTAGGCTTTGCTGATGGGTTAGGTTTAGGTTAGGATCCCCAGCAGCACAGGGAGGGGGTGATGTTTTGTACCCCTGGTGTCACCCAGCCAGCTAGCGGCTAGGAGATTAGGGGATGTAATCAGCTTGGGTCAGTTCCCCAGCAAGAGGGGCAAAAATCCCATAACCAAGTCTGGTCAGGGCACCCACAGCACCCACCACAGGGAAGAGGTGGCAACGGTGCTCTGAGACTTCCATCATGAAAACACAGCTTTGCATCAGCATCAGGCACCTTGTTTCTAAAATGGCCTTGGCCCACACCCCAGACTGCCTCTTGCCCACACAATGCCACCTTAGCACCCTCCTGCCTCTTCCCACTGGTCCCTGCCCCTCTTCCTCTTATTTCCCCTCCCTCTCTGGAATGAAAAAAAAAAAAAGAAGTCTCATTTTCTTCTGCAGAACGGCTTAATGATTCTTTTATTCTTCTGTTGCCCAAGCTGCTGCCCGCACCTTCTGTATATGGGGACCGCCATCTCAAGTTTTGCCAGTTTTAGCACTGAAAGTTCTGCACCCCAGAACCCTTGCATCCCGGACAAACAGGAATTCAGTAGTCACCCTCCGAATTGCTCTTACAGCCGCTGTGACTTATCTAGGCTCCCTCTCAAATGGACAGTAAGTGTAATGTTTGCTAAGATGGCTAATCATCTTTTCTTTTTCACCAGGAATGGGTATTGCATTACATCAAATGCTGCTTCAGCCTCTGTTAAGAGACTCACATGATTTAATCTGCCAGAGGAGTAATTACATTAGTATATTTCCCAATGTTGAATCGTCTTTTGTTGCTGGAATAAGCCATATTTGAATAGACTGTATATTTCTTATGATCTCATGCTTCGTTTGATGTACTAATATTTTATAAATAACGTTTGTTTCTAAATGAGGGTTCTCCACCGTTTTCTTTGGCTTCCTTTGTCTCATGTTAATGCCTGGCATAGACTCACCTTGCAAAATGGGCTTGGGAACTTTTCTATATGTTCACCCACTTCCTGAATAACCTGAGCACAAGGGCAAAAAAATGAAAGAAGAAAGATATTCAGGGGCGCCTGGGTGACTCAGCTGAGCATCCAACTTTGGCTCAGGTCATGATCTCACAGTTCGTGGGTTCAAGCCCCACGTCAGGCTCTCTGCTGACAGCTCAGAACCTGGATTCTGCTTTGGATTCTGTGTCTCCCTCTCTCTCTTCTCCTTCCCACTCATGTTTTGTCTCTTTATGTCTCTCAAAAAATGAAATAAAACATTAAAAAATTTTATAAAGAAGAAAGATATTCAAAGACATAATACAGGAAATTTTCCTTAAGATGAAGAACTTCAGTTTTACATCCAAAAGGCACAACATCTTCAGGAACAAATGATTTAAAAGTATAGTTATCAAGAAATATAATGATTAATTAAGAAAATAACTCTTCATGCATTCACAGAGGAAAAGGAAATGGATTTTGAAGGCAGGGGAAGTTTGCAAAATCAAGCTGGGTTTCACCTTTTTCTTAGCAAGTTTCAAAGCAGCAGATAAGAGAGAAATGTACGCAAACTTGCAGTAAAAATATAAACCATTCACATTGTCATTCGAATGAAAAGGCAGCAGGGAAACATTATCAAAGAACATGAAAGAACCCTGGGAACACAACTCCCAGGAACTTTTCTTTAAGAGACTCTCAAAGACTAAGAACAAACTGAGGGTGAGGGGGATGGGGGGGGAGAGGGGGTGATGGGCATTAAAAAGGGCACATGTTGGGATGAACACTGGGTGTTTTATGTAAACCAATTTGAAAATAAACTATTATAAATTAAAAAAAATTAAAATAAAAATTGAATTGATGGTTATGGGGTACCTGGGTGGTTCAGTCAGTTAAGTGTCCAACTTTGGCTGAGGTCATGATCTCACTATTTGTGAGTTCAAGCCCCACTTCAGCTCTGAGCTGTCAGCTGGAGCCTGCTTCAGATTCTGTGTCTTCCTCTCTCTCTCTGCCCCTCCCCCCTCTTCCAAAAATAAATAAACATAAAAAATAAATAAAAATTTAAAAAATCTAACTGATAGTTAAATCCATGAAAAGTATATCAAAATGTAAAGAAAATTGGCAAAATGATAGCATTTAGGAAAAAAAATGGAGCGGTCAGGGTATGGAATCCTCGAACCTGGAAAGTCTCTAAAGCAAAGCTGGATGAAAGGCAGTTTTTTAAAGGCAAAACTAGGCATGTCTCCAGTTGTCCTTGAAATCTACAAATCAGGAGACAAGCATTCTCTAGCATGAAGAAATCGGGCAACACAGAACCCATGATTCTCAAAAAGAAAAACAGCTATTTCACAATAAAACAGAACATCAAAATAGAAAAAAAAACTTTGAAATGGAAAAGTCATCAAAAAAAATGACAACCACTGAATACAATAAAACACAGAAAAAAGAAACCCTGTGGAAGAGACCCAAGCATTATAAACTTAGACAAGGTAAAAGAATAATCTGGTGAACAAAACAGACAAAGAATCATTTGAAAAAGAGAAGGAAGCCCTGCTAATTCCCTCATCTTTCAGAGCACAGAGCCAGTTGAAATTGTCTGGAATTGAAACATCCTTAAAATGACTCTCAGTTCACATTGTTTTTCATAATCTTTTTTCTTAATCTTAGGGACTCTTTAAGAATGACATTTTTCTGGGGTGTCTCGGGGGCTCAGTCGGTTGAGTGACTCTTGAGAATCAACTCACATCATGATCCCAGGGTCATGGGATAGAGCTCTGCATCAGGCTGAGCTTGGAGCCTGCTTAATTCCCTCTCTCTCTCCCTTTGTCCCTCCCCAGGTTTCACGCATGCTCGAGCGTGCGTGCAATTTCTCTCTCTGTTTAAAAAAAGAAGAAGAGGGGCGCCTGGGTGGCTCAGTTGGTTAAGTGGCTGACTTCGGCTCAGGTCATGATCTCACGGTCTGTGAGTTCCAGCCCTGCATCGGGCTCTGTGCTGACGGCTCAGAGCCTGGAGCCTGCTTCGGATTCCATATCTCCCTCTCTTTCTGCCCTTCCCCTGCTCATACTCTGTCTCTATGTCTCTCAAAAAATAAGTAAACGTTAAAAATTTTTTTTTAAAAAAAGAAGAAGGCTTTACTAAAGTAAAGACACATCTCTCTACTGCTGTCAAATTCAAGCAAAACTTGACAATTTTATTTTTGAAGAGCTGTGTGAAAGAATCCCATTTTATCAAACTGATTCCATTTATATATCTGCATATACTCTTAAAGAGATATCTGGAATGACCACCACCTAGTTTTTTTTTTCTTTTTGCTTCTCTATTTTGCTTGAATTATTTGATGACACATTTTTAATAAAATCAATAAATTCATTTTTCCTAAAGGGAAGAAAGAGAGATAAAGAGAGTGAGCGGGGGGACGAAGGGAGGAAAGAAGTACTCAGGTACAAAAATATGACTCAGGTGGGTTGATGGCACTCACTCCTAAGACTTTCGCTAGAACCACTGGGGCTGGTGAGGATTCTCTTTTTGCCTGGGCTGCTAAACTATTCAGATGACAACCTATAGACAGCAAGGGCATCCACATGGGAGAGACTGTGAGGGGATTAATGTCAAAGAAAAGCAAACACGTGGAAATCCAGAGAGGTTGAGGCCCTGGATCAAGCCATGCCTGAAGCCTGAGCCTTTTAGTACTGAGTCAACAAACTACCTTCTTTGCTTAATCCACGTATGTAATGATCTTCTATTACCTGCAACTACAAGCATTCCAACAAAGGGCCCTCCAAAGGCCCTTCTAGTTGCAATTCGGGATTTCCTATAAATGTTTACCTGCTAAGCTCTTGCCAATACTCCTGAGTAAGTCTCAGTTGCACATCCTATTCCCAAGGCTAATTGTCAGAGCCCACTGAGCCAACCCGGAGGTAGAACCACATGCTGCACGCGACAGTTCCCATGTGACCAAGACGCACGTCCATCCGTTCACCAGACTTGTGCTTCGGAGAATCTGCCCCAGCTGCTCTCATCATCCAGGCCTATATCTGTTTCAAAGGATGTACACGAGAGAGCTGCGACTCTCCCACTAATTTCCGGGAAGGAAAATTCTGGGGTACAGAGCAGGGAAAGTTTAGATCAAGTGTCAGCTTAAAGGGAAATTTGATTAAAAATAGAACTACCTTATGATCCAGCAATTACACTATAGGTATTTACCCAAAGGATAAAAAAAAATATTCATTCAAAGGGGCACATGCACCCCGATGTTTGTGGCAACATTATGAAGAGTAGCCGAACTATGGAAAGAGCCAAAATGTCCATTGACTGATGAATGGATAAAGAAGATATTAGATACAATAAAATATTACTCAGCCATCAAAAGAATGAAATCTTGTCATTTGCAATGACAAGGATGGAGCTAGAGAATATTTTGCTAAGTGAAATAAGTCAGTCAGAGAAAGACAAATACAACATGATTTCACTCGTATGTGGAATTAAACAAATAAAACAGAGGAACATATGGGAAAGGGGAAAAACATAGAGAGGGAAACAAACCATAAGAGGCTTTTAAGAATAGAGAACAAACTGGGGGTTGATGGAGGGAGGTGGGTGGGGGATGGGCTAAATGGGTAATAGTTTAAAGGAGGACACTTGTTATGACAAGCACGGGTGTTACATGTAAGCGATGAATCACTGAATTCTACTCCTGAAACTAATATTGCACTGTACGTTAACTAACTAGAATTTAAATTAAAATTTAAAAAGAAAAAAATAAATATGGGAACTTTGATAAAAATCCAGGCTGACTTCCCCAAGGAAGGTGGTCCTGTGGGAGAGCTGTGTATGGTCAGCTGCAAAGGCTGCTGTTGACGAGGACAGTGAGTTAGGAGCTCGAAGTGAGTTAGGGCCCCAGAAAACAAGGTGGGGTGCAGGTGAGAGGCTCCAGCCAGCACCTCCTCCGTTAGCCTGACAGGGGCCCACACTAGAATTCCTGGCTCACTCCCAGCTTCCCTTGGCTTGTCATGGGGGTCTACCTCTCCCCAGCCAACCATGATCTCAAGGGAGGAGCTGAGTGTGGCTTATCTCTGATAGGCCCAGATTCCAGCCTGGCCCAGTGTTCAGAACTGAATGAACAAATGAATGAGTGACTGAAAGAAGCATATTCTGTGTGCCTGGCACTATTCTTGGGTCTGGGGGTTCTAGGAACTTAAGGCAAGCAGGGCCCTTGCTCTGTGGTTCTCACATTCCTTCAGATTATGCCTCTAAACCAGAGAAAGAAGAGACCATCTGGGCAGAAGCAGGCATTCGGGACATCAGACCACCTCATGCAATCTCTGTCAGTTAGAATTGCCTGACCTTGTAACTGGTGCTAAATGTCTCCTGTCCAAGCCAATTTCTTCAAGTGTCTGCACCAGGCATGGCATTTTCAGGTTTCCCTGAGCAGAAGAACTAACATAGGGTAGCACAGGGAGGAGTCTTGGGGACAGGAACCCAGGAGAGGAAGCCTCCCTCTCCTCTCCTGAGTTCCTGAAGTGACTGAATTCAAGCTGGTCCCTAAATATCCACTTTTGAAATGGGCTTTCCCATAGATTCCTCCTCTGAAGATTAATGTTGCAATCCATTTTATTGGAATCTAGAATTCATTGCTATAGCCTAGACCTTGGGGTGACATTCCAGGGGACTAGGGACTGCGGGTCTATGCACATAAGCCCCCATCTTCCCCAGCAACCAGCCCTGGGGCTCTGAGAGGACAAAACAGGAGGTCTTGGGGGAGCCCTTCTGCAGGGCCATGGGACCTCCCTCATCCTCTGTTTGCATGACAAGGAGGGCCACTCAGATGCTCAAAGTCAAATAAGTCCAGGGACTTGATGTCCAACAGAGAGACAGAGAGCAAGCAAGCTGGCCAACTCTCCCTTTAAAAAACAGTAGGTCAATACATCTAGGCACCTGGGATGTAGAAAGGAAAGGGACCATGCTCCCTGTGTCAGCAATGGAGCAACTGAGGCCCGAAGAGGGGAAGTGACTTGCCCCAAGTCACAGAGAGCCCCCTGTGGACCCCTGACCCCGAGTTCCTCCCTGTGCTGCTACACAGAAGTTGGTCAATCTTTGCCTCCCATGCTGAAGTTACTAAAACACATCCCAATTGTCAAAATATCAGGTGCAAGAAGAGACAAAAAGATTATACGTGAAAAAGAGCAACAATTTGGGTATTCTCCAAAATTCTCCAATTGCTTGAAAAACAGTGCCTTCTCTGAAACTTCCCCCATGTCTCACATGTTACCAATATTTTTTATTTTATAAAGTCACAGATCAAGTTGTTTCTGATGTTTCCAGGAGCTACATGTCAAAAGCTGATGTTAATATTTTGTAAGAGACAGGCATGGTGGAACAAATGCAAAATCAATGCCATCTGTCTCCAGGAAACTACTCGAGATTCCAGACATCAGAGAGGCCTGACGCAAGCAGATTTAGGAGCCAGAGGCCCCACCCAAGGCAGAGAAAGATGGGAAATAAAAAGATTCCTTTTTGGTCAAGGGAAATACTTTGTTAAAAGACAAAGTTAATGAGATTGGGCCATTTCTGGATGATTCTTCCTTCTTTAAAACCCTCAACCCCAACACAAGTTTATAATACAATCATCACACTTTGCAGCAGGAAGGCATGTGGTCGGATAGCAAGGAGGGACTTCCTCGGTAAGCAATGTGAAGCTTGGGAACAAGTCAACCAGTGAGGCCGATCTTTGTAAATGCCCATTAGCCCAGAGGCATTTCACCTGTCCAAAGACAGGGGACTGATAAAATGACTTGCGAAAGTGCTTAGAGACCTAAGCTTCTGAGAAGACTTTAGCAGGTACACGATCGGAAGCTGGCTCTGGGAAGTCAGGCAGAGGGCGTGGTTGGGGAGAAGACTTCAGAGACTCACAGGCAGACTCCCAAACAATGTGGGCTTGAGAAATGGGCCAAGGAGGCTCCAGAAGTCCAGGCTGCAGGACACACTGTAACACTGAGTCAGCCATCAGCTGGCCATGTAGCAGAGCCCAACAGTGGTCCTTCCATGTGGGCATTTGCGATTCCTTGCAAATATGGCCACATCAGCACTGGGGTCCCTGAAGACTTGAGAGCCTTTAGAGTAGCTTCCCCTCCCACCTGGCATCACAGTGACTTGTGTACATCTTGCCTCCATGGTGGCCCCATGTCCATGAGGTAAGGTCTGATGACCAGATGTGTGAGGATGGGGACAAACAGGCGGGCTTAAAATCCAAAGTCCAGCCCAAGGTTTGTCCTTATCACTGCCTGTCACTGCCATGCATCATCGTAGCGGGCCACGCAGCACGCTCCCTAGCTGCCCAGGCATCAGTAATGCTTGCTGGCCCAGAGCACAGGCCACTCACCCCACCATCCCACCTCCTCCCTCTGCTCAGATCAGGGTCTCTCCTCCCAGATGGTGCTGTACAGATGCCATGGAGAGTTAGCCGAGGGCTCCCCGGGACACCGTTTCCTCTAACCCTGTGCCCCATGATGACTGAAGGGGCCACACCTCATGTCCCATTCATTCTCTCTGCAGCCTGGCTTCCTGAGGACCGCCTCAGCCTCTCGTCTGGTTGGCTAGGGAATTGCCGCAGTCGGAGGAACTCAGTGGGAAGTAACTTTCACTGGACGGTGGAATCAGAGCAGATCTGCCGGAGGATGAGGTGCATGGCCGCTGCGGTCAGTCATTAAGTTTAAAAGTGAGGGGTCCCGGTGGCTGGACAAATGTGACTTAATGTGGGTATGACAGTCAGAATGCTTGACGACAAGTGGCAGAAACAACCCAAGATGGATCAGGCAGGGGCTGGGGGAGTTAATGGACTCAGGAGACAAACCCCAGGAAGGGTGGAATCCTGGGGGTCAGCGGACAACTGGGGTTGTCAGGACTCTCTCTCCTCTCATCTCCAGCTCCTCGAATGCGAGCAGCATCCGGTCAGACACACTTCCTCGCAATGGCTGGAGGCTGGCAGCCACAGAACCAGGGCTCACAAGTTCCTGGCTTCCTGGGGAAAGAAGCGGGCATAAGAATGGGGCTACTCCCTTGGCTCCACCGATTTGCTGGCCTGGATCACACGCCCCTCCACTGGCAGCAGCCTCGCCCTCCCTCAGAATCACATGGTTGAGCAAGGGATAACATGTCCCAAAGAGGAGGGATGCTGAGGTTACAGGAGAGGCAAAGGTACCATTCCAGCAGAGTGAAGGATGCTCAGGCCAGGAACACTTAGAAACTCTGTTCACCTGGGACTCCTGTACTGGCAAGAGCTAACCCTGTGTGAGGGTTATATACCTTCTATTATCTGTATGGAGCCCTTTCCTGGCTTCATCCCAAACTGCAGCGAAGCTGGCAGGCAGTGGAGAGCGTTGGTGGGGCAGAGGCTCCCCTCTCCAGAGAGACGTGCTCTGAACAGGGCCCTCAAAGCTTCGGCCTCAGAGAAACACACAGTTGCCTCAATGAGTGTATGTACTTGTCCACGAGGGCTGCCATAACAAAATACCACAGGTCCAGTGGCTTAGACAACAGACATTTATTTTGGGACAGTTCTGGAGGCCAGATGTCCAAGATCGAGGTGCCAGCAAGGTAAGTTTCAGGCTGAGGCCCCTTTTCTAGGCTTGCAGGTGGCCACCTTCTCTCTACTTGCTCACATGACCTTTATTCTGTGCATGGGGATGAGGATGGGGAAGATGGCTCTTCCTCTTCTTATAAGGACACCAGTCCTGTCAGATTAGGACTCCACTCTTAAGACCTCACTTAACCTTATTACCTCTTAAGGACCCCATATCTTGAAGATAGGGCTTCAGCTTACAAAATTGGGGGGTACAGTTCAGTCCACAGCACTGTGCCAGGCGCTATGATGAGTTGGGGTGGCAGCAGAAGCCTGCAGGCTGTGTGTCGGTCAGCAGGCACTGCCCAGCCCTGATGCACAGTCAAGCAGAGGCAGGGTGTGCTGCAGCCAGGCCCCAGTCAGGCCCCCTGACCTCGCCCTTTGAGCTTTCCTCCATCCTCTCTGCTACTCTGACCACCCCAAGAAGCAGACCCTGATACAGACTTTAAGCTCCAGGAGTTTGATTAGGAGACTGGGAAGAAACAGTGTAGGATGTGGCAGTAAGCAGGTTCCTGCTAGGAGCAACTCACTGGGCAGCCCTGGAACACCACAGACCACATCTCAGAGTTGCCCCAACCACAAGGTGTGGAAGCTGGAGTCCCATTCATCACTGCTGAAAGCTGCTCCTGGGGTGTCAGCTCCCTTATACAGGGATGTGCTCCATAGCCAGGGGACATGCAGGTGGAGTTGCAGTTACAAATGGTAAGATGCTGTTGGTATGGGGGCATGCTGCATGGTATGCTGCATGACTTGGGAACACAGGCAAACCAATGGAAATTGTTACACTCCCCAAGCAGGTACTTCCATTGGGCGGTGAGCAACCCCAAGTGACCAGAGAAGGAGGACCCCAAGCAGGGCTTGGACAATGGACAAGCCTGGGGCTCGTTCAGAAATGACCAGAAGCCACCAAGGGGTGGTGGTGTCTCCCGCCAGGCTCCTGCCTGCCTCCTGTGAGCACATGAAGCTACACGCCCAAGAAGTAGCACTGCCCCAGAGTAGAATCCCCCTCCCAGGTCTGTGTCTACAGCAGAGCCGGGACGCAGACTCAGTCTGCCGTGTTAAATCAAGTCAGATAATTCTACTGTCTGCATCATAATTAACTTTACTTTCTTCAGAGGAATACATTACAGCAAAATATTAAGGAATTTTTTAAAAAAGAAAAGCCATTTTCCTCACTAGTATTATTTTTAATGAGCTAAGTGATGTTAGTTTTGAAATTGCAATCGGGAGAGAAAGCACACACACACAGAGTAATGGACAATTTTAATTTTCAACAATTGTGATTGTGAATATTGCTACTAATAGCTTCCACGGTGGTTTATATTCATTTGCCTAAAAACCAAACCCCAGACTTCTATACTGAAGAATAAAAAGATGACTCGGGCCAACCTGTGCACGTCTAGTGCCTCCCGCCCCCCTCCTCTGGAAGAGCATTCGGTGCTGTACCCATTTATCAGAACCATGGGGTGTTCTGGGCCCTTACTGGGGAGTAGAACAGTTTGGGGAAGAAGTTAAATTTAGACCCTCTGGCTCATGACCTGAATCGAAAATGTAGGGGGGGAAGCTCCATCATTCCCTGCAAGTGACTCTCCCCTGCCACAATTATGAACTGCTCCAACACAAAACATTCAAATGGACAGCAGCAACCGGCAGGCTGTGGGCTCCTTTAAAAATAAGCCCCATTGTTCCCCAACTGCCTATTAATAGCTAGAAAAGACATCTGTTCCTAATTTGGTCTTCTCAAATCAAGAAATCTTCCCTTCACTTCCCTCCGGGGCCAGGATGAAATCAATCAAGTGACAAAATTTATCAAGCACCAGGCACATTCCAGCCCAGAGCTCAGAGCCAAGTCTGCAACCTGACCCAAGCCACCCAAAGACCTGTGGCCGGGGGGACCGTGCGCCCTCTCTCCAGTATTGACGTCCTTCCACACTCAGCAGTACAGAGACCTCTAAGGAAGACCCCTGTATGACCTAGTCGCACCCCTTCAGTACTCAGGACTCCAGCTCCACCACCAAGGGTTGACTATTCCACCAGATTCTGACTCTAAGCATAGCTCCCCTTGGACTCCAACCATGACAGGGGGTCACCACCTCTCAGGGCGACTCTTCTCACCCCTGAATATCCGTGACTGCTAAACACACCTAAAACAGATCTTCCACGTAGGCCGGATTCCACTCTCAGGGGCCGCATACTTCATGTCAATTCTTCTTCCTATGTCAGTCCTTTGACTACTTGAGTAGAGACATCTACCTACTGTCAGGACTCATCTCCCGCTCTGACACCTGGATAGTAGGGGGCTTGTTATGGACCCAACGCCCAGAAAGGACAATGGAGTGTAGTGACATGAACCATATAGTGACTCTCCCTCATTCATGGGAGTGTGCCGCCTTCCATGCCCACCCCTACAGCTCTGGACCCAAGGCACACCCGCCATTCCTCTGGCAAGCCAGGCCCTCTCCCACCCCATGGCCTTTGCCAGCTCTTCTCTCTGCCTGGCATGATTTTCTCCAGCTTCTACATGGCTCGTCCCCATCTTGTCCTCCAAATCCCTGGTCCTCGGAGCAGCCTTCACCGAAGGCACACCCTGCGTCATGCCCAGGCATACCCCTCTTTTTAAATTCTTTGCAGAGCAGTGAGCACTATCTGCTTTATTTCTCTTCCTTCTTAGTCACATGATTATTATCTGACTCCCCTTCTAGAATGTAAGACCATGAAGAAGTACAGGGTAAGAACTCAATAAATGGTTGTCATCTGAAGAAGAAACAGTTTTCCAAGCAAAAGAAACAGCAGCCAGAGTCAAAGCACCAGAGAAGCCAGGGAGCCTATTGGTTCTGAGCACAGGCTTTGGATGCAGAAAGTTCTAGGCTGGTCAGCTGTGTGGCCTTGGGCAAGTTACCTGATCATCCTGAGTCCTGGCTTCTGCACCCGCAAAAGGAGGACAGTACAGCACATGCTTCCCCTTGGTGTGAGTGAGGTGGTGTTTGCAGAGCGCTTGGTATAAGAGCAGGCTCAGGACAAACCTTCCCTCGACGAGGTTACGGTTAGTAGTGGGGAAGCTGTGGTCGATGCTGGGACCGCCCAAGGAGCCCTGCATGCAGAGGGAGATGAGGCAGCAGTGTGGCGGGAAACATGAAAGCTTCTGCCCTTGACTACAACACAGTGTGAGGAGCTGCCCGGCCCCTTGGAGCTGAGGGTGGAATGGCCAGAAATAAACGCCACCCCTGAGGCCCAGGCTGGGAACCCGCCCCTGAACCAGCTGTTTCTCACTGTTCTCCTCCTTTCTGCCCTGCGGATGAGCTCCCAGACCACTGGGGGCCTAGAGCTCAAAGGAGGGGACAGAAAGGGGAGCAAACCCATAGCTGCTTTCATCTGCTGCTCACATCCCCGGAGAGCAAGGAGGCCAGTGAGAAAGGAACAGGCCTCCAGCATCCCTTTCAGGACGCTCAGAGCCTCCCCCTCTGCCCATGTGGGTCCCACAGGCGGGGCTGTGGGGGAAAGCAGATGCCCTGGAGATACAGGCTCCCTCAGGCCTGCCTCCAGCCTCATAGACCCAGTGCCCCCTGCGGCTCCTGGGACGGAGCCAAGGCGCTTCCGTTGGCCCCTGGTTCCCCAGGACACAGCCGGGATTGTGCGGCCCGCGGCAGGCGCTGAGCCACAGCTGAGGGGACAAGGCCCAGCTGTTCCTGGAGACAAGCGGGCAGCTTTCTTCCCACATGAAAAGGGAACCTGTGTCCCCTGGGGGAGGGGAAGGAGGAGGAGGAAAAGGGCCAGGGGATGACTGGGCAGGGCTGTAAACACTCCTCCTCAGGGTCCCCACTGTGCCCCAGAGTGGGCCAAGTGGAGCCAGGAAGGGGAGCGCAGCATCAGGTCCTAAACCTGCTTCCTAAGCTTGGCCGTGGCTGGAACCCGAGGCCTGGCCTGTGCTCCTGACCCCTGTGTGACCCTGGGCCTGCCCCTTCCCACTCTGGCCCCAGCTTCTTCACTGTAAAGGGGGATTTGGACTGTTTTCTCCATGATCCTTGCAAAAGAGCAGCTTCAAGGATGGGTGGACCATTTCCTAGGAAGGCTGGTCCCCCTGCTTGGAAAGGAAGCAGGACACAGGACACATGAAGGTCTGAATGACTCTGCCGCAGGACCCTGCATCTGCTTGGCAGGTAGACCAGCATGGCCCAGGGAGTGTTGTGGGCAATCACTCACACGTGCAAAACCCAAGACCCCGGGAAGGCACCTGAAGGGTGCTGATAGCAAGGTTAAGACAGATCGTGCCCCTGGAGCCCAAATTCGCCATCACAGAACATGAGGGCCTTCAGAGCCCTCGTTCTAAAAACTCACTAAAAATATCTAAAGGGAGGTCTCTTTTTATGTCTCTTCTTCTCTGGGTCTTATTAATCAAACACTTCATTCTTTAGGGGTAAGAAATCCACAAAGTTCTACACCAGTCTCTACACACACACACATACACACACACACATACACACTCCCCAGGGCAGCCCAGGGGGGGGACTCTTCCCTCTGGATTTCACTGCAGGTTTGAAGTCTGGGTGAAGACAGTCTGGATGCCCTTCGTGAGTGCCAGGCCCTTCAAGGCTCAGTGGCCCAGCACCAAGACCCACCCTCCCAGGAGGGCACAGTACATGCCACAGAAGAGGAACACACAATGTGCCAACAGGGTTGAAAGAAGAAACCATGAGCACATCAGGGGGTGCTTCTAAAAGGGGGCTGAGCCCTATAAAAAGCAGCTATGGACCACTATTCAAGGAGTGATTTTTAGGGAGCGGTCTTTATCCCAGGACAGATACTACCAGGACTCTTCCAGTCTTAACTGACAGAAACTGGGATCCTGGAGCATAAAAACAAAATGGGAAAGTACTGGCTAGGGAAGTGAGGAGTATGGGGGTGCACCTCCCTCCAGGCATGGCCAAACCAGAGACATCAATAATGTCATAAGATGATCTTTCTATGGGTCAGCTCTGGCTTCTCCCCCAAAGGTGACTGGCCATCCTCACAGCCCAGCACTGTGGGGACAAGGGAGTGCTGCCTTCCTGATGGCTGTGGCCAGACTCCTCATTATGACAAAAACAGTACATCCATCCAGGGCCCTGTGGATCCCTGAGCCTATTACCATGGACAGGGGCCAGAGTGTTCTGACTGGCAAGGTGGGGTTCCATTTACGCCTCCAAAGCAGGGAATGGGTCGACCCCCCTCACTCCGTAAGAATAGGGTGTGGGGAGCGGAGTTATCTCCATCTGGAAAGAGATGTAGGCTTTTTCCTTAAAAATCAACTGTTCACAGGTTCTCGGGATGCCCAGGTAGCTCAGTAGGTTGAGTTCGAGCCCCGCATCTGGCTCTGCACACTGACAGTGCAGAGCCTGCTTTGGATTCTCTCTCTCCGTATCTTCCCCTCTGCCTCTCTCTCTCTCTCACACTCTCCCTCTCTCAAAATGAATAAACTTTTAGAAAAAATGAACTATTAACGATAAATGTGAACAGCAAGCCAGTATCACCTTTCTCCACAGTATGGGGACTGGGGGGGAGGCGCATCTTTAAAGAGCAGAGACAATGAGGTTAATGTGCAGAGAAAGAGCCTAGGGAGAGAAACAGAACAAGAGTTCCTGGATCAAGGTCTGCCTGGTATCTTTTCCAGTTCTGTGAATCAATAGACCTCTTTTTTGTTTGTTTCAGGTAGTGTGAATTGTTTTTCTGTCACTTGCAACCAAAATGAAGACATGTTTAAATTCCTGCCCTCCTAGCTAAATGGTGAGCTCCAAAAGATGAGAAATCCTATCGTCGCCAGCTCTGCACACCCAACACCAGGCACAGGAGCTGGCATGGGGAGGAGATGCCGAATGAGTGTTTGTCAAATGAATGAAAAAGTATTAATAGTGACGACGACAATGAGGTCTTCCTCGCTGCTGCCCTCTGCAAGCTCTCAGCATCTGTAGAGCAGATTCCTGTTCTTCGCTGTGCCTGCACACAGCATCTTCCCCTCCCCTCACGACAGCCTCGGACTCAGGTACAGCACGGGGGATGGGCCTCCCATTCTACAAGAAGAACGAGGGCTGAGGAAATTGTCACCCAGCCTTCTTTCCTCAGGGATTGTCATTTATTGCATGTTGATGAAAATGTTTTTTGAGAGGCCCGTTTATGATACGAGGGAGCCACCTTTTGGACAGGTGGTGTCCCTGCCTCCTCAGAGGGCGTCCCCTCTCCAGAGTCTCCCTGAAGCTGTCCGTGTACCCAGGCCCCCACTGATAGACGGCTTGTGTGAAGCAAGGTGGCAAAATCTCGGACATGTTTTAAGAGTGAGATGGAAATCGTTAGCTCCCATTTTAATTTAACAAGCCCAATTTTATAAATAAGAGTGAATTTTCCCAGGCTATTATATCTAATTATGCATTTACATCAATTCACATTATGCGGTTCTTGAAATGTTAATACCAAAGGCAATTTTCTGCTGACGGGTGGCATGGAGAAGAGCTTGCTTCACATTACAAGTCAATATTTTTGGAAATAATTACCCAGTTGCTCACTAGAGTCTGCACCGACTAACCCAGTAGCTGTGTCTACACAGTCCCCAATTTGAGATGCTACGAGAGGAAATCCCCTGGCAGGGAAGGAAGATGGGAGAGGCCAAGGGCCCCTGAGTGAGGAGTCCTAGTGGCCTCTGCTGGCTGGTGGAACAGGCTTCACCCTGGCTCCACCTAGTACCAGGACCGGTCCTCTGACTGTGTTACGAAACTGCTCCAGAGCTCAGACGTTCATCTGCAAGATGGGAATGACACTAGTAACTCTCTCCTGGGGCGTAAACACATTTATACCTTCGCTCATTTGTTTGTTCAAGAAATGCTTACTGCAGGTTACTCTCTGCTGGGCGCTCGGTGGATACACAATGCATGGTGATGAAGATAATGCAGAGAGTGAAGAACGCTGGACGTCACTCTTGTTCCTGAGTGATGACACATCTGATGGAGGCCAGCAGCCACAGACCCCCGAGGGGGAACCCGAACGACCACCCTTCAGCACAAAGCCCCAATAAGCCTCTTTACAGGGCTTCTTCCAAGTGGGAGGTGAGTGCTAGGCGCTGGGGCCGTGAGACAACTCGGCATCATCCGAGAAGAGGTGGGTGAAGAGAAATGGATAAATCTGAGAGACATCCCCAAGGTCAAATCACAAGCCGCTCCTGTCTAGGGAGCAAGGGAGAGAAAGGCATTGAAATCTCCCCCCGCCAGGCTATAGGGAGGGTCAGACCAATTACTAAGCCAGAGATAACTACCAGGTTCATAGTGGACCAGGATTTGGAGAGGGTCAGGCTGGTCAGGTCCCCCTGTGACATCTATGTGGAAGGGCACACAGACAGAGGACAACCTCTATCTGTGGAGGTAGAGAAGAGGGCCTGGGCCCAAACTGTCAAGACTCCAATGCCCGGTGGCTCGGCAAAGACAGCCAGCCCACTACGAGGCAGGTAACACAGATAACACAGCCAGTGTAGGAGGAGGGAAGCCAAGAGCTGTGGCCACAAAAGTCAAGGCTAGGGCTTCAGGAATAAGAGAATGTGTAGAAGGTCAAGGTAAGGACTAAAAAGTGTCCCTTACACTTGAGAACATTGAGGCACTGGAAGCCATTGCAGTAAAGGCATGAGGTGCTGGCCAGCCTGAGGAGGACTGGGCGATGAAGACACAGACACAGAGCTGCCCCAGAGGAAAGGGGAGAAAGGCAGGTGGTGGTCTCCATCAGACTCTGCAAGAAGGCCTGCAACGAGACAAGCCCTCATCCTCCCCAGCCTGGGACTCTAAGGCCCAGAAGGGAGGGACAAAGCAGGCAGTGCAGGACCTATGGCCCAGCTCCTTCTTCCTGTGTATAAGCCCAGCCTCCTCACCTGTAAAAGGGAGAGGAATTCCAGACACAGGGTGGCTGTGAGGGTGACAGGGCATGGAGCCTAGCTGGCACCAGCACGAGGCCCCATCCCTCCAGAGCCAGTGCAGTGAGAGATCTAGGAGTGGGGGGGGGGGGGGAAGCCAGATTCAGGAACAACATCCTCACCCAAACTTGAAATGGAGGAAAACTCAGGTGACTCTGAAAACTCCACAAGACCGTATCTCATAGGAAACTCTAGACTCACAAGTATCCCCAGGGGGTGCACAAGGGCACTACCCAATCCTCTGTCTGTGTCTCCACAAGTGTCAGATAAGACTTGGCGGAGAGAGAGCGAGGGCTCCACCAGACTCTTGCCAGGATGCTGCAGCTGGGCTGGGGCTGGCAAGAGGTGAGCCCCGGAGACCCCAGCATGCTAAACCTACGAGGCAAACAGGACTCCTAGGCCAGAGTATAGTCTGCAGACCCCAGAAGTTTATTTTTGTAGTGGAACCAACATTTAAAAATTAGATCCTGCATAGAAACCTGGATTTCCACCTTCGCTAGAAACACCGGAGCATCTGGCCACACAGGGCCTGCACTTAGCAGTGCCTACCTCTAGGTGGGGTGTGAGAGCACCAGTTGCCCCAGACCTCTCCCCTCCCTAGTGCTCCCCAGCAGCCCCTTTGCCCTTCGCGGTTCTGCCTGGCCCCCCCCCCCACCATGGCCTCAGGTCTCTCACCTTGAAGAGAGGTTAGGACCACAGCCTGCCCAGAGTCCCCATCCACTCACCCACCAAGAGCAGCCAGGCAGGAGAAGGAGGACTGGCTAAAGGGAAAAGTCAGGGAGGAGAGACAGCTCAGGTTTGCAGTCCCAGGGGGACCTATGCCAATAAAAGGCAGGAGGTGGAGAGAAGGAGCAGGAGTAGAGGGAGGGAGGAGAGGGAGGAGGAGGGGAGAGGAGTAGAGGGAGGGATGGGGGAAAGGGAGGAGGAGGGAGGAGGAGTACAGGGAGAGATGGGGGAGAGGAGGAAGAGGGGGAAGTAGAGGGAGAGATGGAGGAGAAGTAGGAGGAGGGAGGAGGAGTAGAGAGAGGGATGGGAGAGAGGAAGGAGGAGGGAGGAGGAGTAGAGAGAGGGATGGGGAGACGGAGGAGGAGGGGGGAGGTAGGAGGACGAAGGAGGATGGAGGAGAAGAGGGGGAGGAAAGGGGAGGAGGTATTGAATAGGGTGGAAAAATCACAGTCTCCTTGCTTCCCGTTTCATGCCCACAGGAGGCGAGCAGGAGGGCCAACTAGCCACCCGGCTGCAACTCGCCACCCAGCCTTTGTGCATGGCACACCAGCCTGCATGCACACACTCCATATGCATACACCATTTGTGCACATACTGTCTGGGCATATGCACACCACTTACACACATCTATGCTGTCTGTCACACTAGTTGTCCCCGCAAACAAATGCTATCTCTGCACATACACACACACACACACACGGAGGGCATGCTGTCTGGGCACAGGCATACCATCTGAACGCATGTGAGTGGTACACCATCTGTAACGGGTACACGTGTGCATGCGTGCACACACACACACACACATCCTCCCTGCAAATGTACTGTCAGTGCACATAAACACTGCAGGTGCCCACCTCCCGTGTCCTGAGAGCACACCCCTGGGACCCCAGGCCCTGGGAAAGGGGGTGGGGTAGAAGGCTGGGCCCATTTGGAGAGTGTGCCTGCACCAGATAGTCTTTGAGGGGACAGCCTGCAGGACGTGCGTGCGAAGCACACAGTGACAGACATTGGCAATGCCTGACCGCAGGCTCCAGGGGTGGCCACCCTCCTAGCCCCTCCCCTGTCCAGGCTGGGGAGAGCCATGCCCCTTTGGTTTACTCCAGGTGCACTCTGTCACTCTCACCAAGAGGCACCCCAGCTGTCACCCTAAGCTCTGTCACCTTGCACAAATGCCCCTCCTTCCCCTCAACTTGTCCACCATGGTCTCCTCCCACCGTCCCCAGCTGGGGGTTCCAGGGGCCATGCCTGGGCACGGGAGGCAGTGCTGTCATCCTGTGGGGCCAGTGCTCTCCAGGACCCCCACCAGGGGCTCCATGAGCACGGAGTCCAGCAGAGCCTGCTCCTCCTCGTCCAGGCTTGCCTTTCCTGATGCACCTGCAGAGCCCACTCTGAGCCACGCACCCACCAGGCGCTCTCGGAAGTCTTGCCAGGCTGGGTTGAAATTGAATACCTCCTCTCTAAAGTGCCACGGAGTAAGATCAAAACTTGACAAAAATTCACACCCGTTCTGCACCCTTGCCAAGTCCCTGACCTGAAATGAGCAGGACTGGTGTCCTGTGCTCTGGGACAGCAGGGAGCTGAGCAGAGAGGAGGAAAGGGGCATGGGCCAGTGTGTCTGGGGGCCCGGTCTCTCCCCAGCCTCACACCTCTTCCCAAACAGAGAACCTTATTCAATAGCATTTCCCCCTCACCTGGAAAGGGAAAAATGACATTTTGAAACATTACTGTGAAAAATTAATTTAGGTCTGAAGCATCAAAGACATTTTGCAAACAAAACAAGGGCATTTTGTGGCTGGCTACTGCTCGGGTTTAAATCCCCAGGTGCCTGGGCCCGGTCAGCAGGCCGTGGGGGGAGCAGGGACCGCACCTGCCTGAAACTGCTCTCCTGGAGGAAAGCGTGGCCCGACTCCAGACCCAGGGGACGGGAGAGTAATCACACGCGTGCAAAGCCAAGGCAGCCCCCGGCTCCCCAGGCAGGGTGACCTTTTGTCAACTTCGGACGGGAACACAAATCTGCCGTCACTCTGGATTGGCCTTGATTGGATCAAAATCCCATTGGAAAACGGGGGGGAAAGGCAATAAAATCTCCAGAATTGATATTAAACCACTGACATTTCACAAACCGAGCGGCTCTGGCAGCTGCCAGTCTACTGGCAGGAGGAACTCTAAAGGGGCAAGTCAGGCGTGAAGGTCACGGCGATGCGGAGGAGACTCTCCCAGACCCGGGCATCAGCACTGAGGGGCCGGGAGCCCAAAGGTCCAGGGTCCAGTATGCTCAGGCCACGGTGGGGGTCTGTGTCTGGTGGTCCTGTCCCTTCTGGACTCACACACTTGCCCAGGGGCACCCAGGCAAGGGAGAGCCGACCTCCGGGGCCATCCAGACCAGATGCTCTGTGGCTCTAAAGCCAGGGATGATGCTAAACTCGGAGCTTGTGCCTTTCCCCCCGACCCCAATGCTGTGCCTACTAGAGCCTAACAAGGAGGAGGAGCCGCCATCCAGGATGAAACCAGGAAAAACAGACATTCCTCTGAGAAATCCGCCGGGAGCCGTGCAACTGCCTCAGCTCACTGCCATCCAGCACACACTGGCCACGTGCCAGGCCAAGTCCAGGAAGATACAGGCCAGCGTTCTTTTCCTGCAGGTCACCCAGCTGGGGCAGGAGCAAGATGGGGCAGGCTGAAATAAGGCGCTACCAGGAGCAGGCACCTGTCCCTGCCACTGTATGTGGACAAGGAGGGGGGACCCGAGGGCCCCCATGTTCGCTCCCAAATGCTGCCAACTCCAAGCAAAGGCCTCACAGGGAAAGTGGGAGGGCTCCTCTCAGGGAGCCCCGGAAGCCGCTCCAGAGGTGGCGAATCTGCCGCCTCCCCCTCCCCCACCCAGGACAATGGCAGATGTCACTTATCCATGACAGCATGCTTTCCTGATGAGCCCAGATGTGGCCTCAGAGTACTTCTCAACACAGAGCCCCAGTAGCCACCAGTACTTCATGGGAGTGGGCTGTGGAGTGACAGCAGGGCTGAGCCTTCCTGAAGTGAGAGCTTAACCCCGGGCATGAGGGGTGCTCTGAGTGCAGACGCGAGAAGGACATCACGAGGAAGGCTTCCTGGAGGAAAAGTCCGGCAGCTGGAGTCAGTCAGAAGAGCAGGTGGACAGGCAGGTGAGCAAACCCTGGGCTGAAGCAGTGCTGGCATGGCAAGACCACAGGGCTCCAAAACGGGACTGCGGGAAGCATCCTCAGTCCAGCCCTGGGGCTCCTAGATGGGGTGAGAGGTGAGCCTTCCCCAGACCTGCGGGTCGCACTGCAGCTCAGGATGGTGACGGGGACAGAGCCCCCAATCCGCTTCCTCACTCTTCAGAGCCAACCACAAGTAGTGGCTCCAAGTGCAGCATCGCCTGGGCGCGGCGGTAACCGCCTGTGGACTGCAGTGCCCCCTGATGGCTCCAGGCCCCCCACAGGGATGCTTTGTTCAGAAGCTTCTAGGTGGTAGCCTGGAAAGAGGCCAAAACCTTAGGGCCCTGGAAATAGAGCCATCGGTCAGCCTGACAGATATTTCCTGAGCTGCTCCTGGGGCCCACAGGACCATAATCATCAGTATGAGTGTTCCCCATGACAACTCACAAAGCCACTTTGTGGACATCAGCTCTTCTGAACCCCCAAGAGCCCTGGGAGGTAAGGACCGCGGTGCCCTCGGATGGGGAGCTGAGGCTCAGCTCAGTGTGGCAGAGAGACCCAGTCAAGACCCGCCAGGCTTCAACCACCCCATCGCTGCCCTGACAGCACCACCCGGGGCTTCATTCCTGACCACGAGGCCAACTCCTCAGCAGGCTGGTCACTCACAGGCACAGGGAGACTGCCATAGACGCCTCTGGCCCCCAAAAGCATCTCCACCAGAACCATCAAACATCTTGCCACAGGGGAGACCTCACCATGGGTCTGGAGAAAGTGTCAGAGCCAGAGCCCCGACCCTCTGGCCGACCCCTGGCCATTATTATCCAGCTCTGTGTTTTCTAATCAACATCCTCACCATTAAGGTGAAGAAAGCACATAGGGAAATAACAGGGTTTTATCTCAAACAGATCGATCTGCTCAGATCCGTCTGGCCCCGGCCTCTTAATTCTCCATAATGTCAAAGCAATTTTTGGTTAAGTATACAGCCTGTCCTCTACTAAATTAAACTAATAGATCTAGTGGGAAATAAAACCCCAAGTGTATTGAGAATATTAAAAATTTAAAAAAATAAACTCTTCATGGGTCTGTAAGATTTACTTTGGCAAATGATTAAATAAATAACACAGAGACAGGCTGTAATAAGATCCATTAGTGGACACTCAGTTCCACCGGTCACCTCCCCACCATCCGCACCACCCCGCCCAAGCGCCCGGGCTCAAGGATGGCCAGGCAGTTCCCTGAAGGCCCCCCTCCTACATTCCTCACGACACAAAAGCCAGCAAGACATGCACTTTAGCGTGTGGGTGGCTGCTGGTGGTGCGACGGCCCAGGGGCTAAGCCGTCTGCTGCAAACGCTTTATCTCAAAAATCGTTGCTCCCGTTCTCCCCTCCGTCAGCATAGCTGGGGGACTCTCTTTACAGATAAGAAAAGTGAGGCTCCAAGAGCCCAAGGCAAGATAAGGATCTGAACCGAAGCCCATCTGATTCCATAACCCTGGACCCCACCTTGCTCTGCTTTGTTCTATTTTGCTTTTGACGTAATTTTTCATTGAGCCACCAATAGCCTAGGCCACGAGGCGGGCTCCTGCTCATCAGAGACGGCGTCTGAAGTCTCCAGAGCCTGCCCACCTGCTGTTCCTGCCAATCCTGCCCCAGCACCTTTGGGCATGTTCATGGGAGGTGCAGAAGAGAGAGGAGGTAGGGTGGGAGTTAAAATCGCATTTTGCAGTTGGGGAAACTGAGGTTTGGGGACTTTCCCAACCAAACCCCGATGTCCAAGGCACCTCAGACAGGCCAGGGAGGGTGGGGCAAGGCATTTTGCCCCTGGGACTCAGACACTGTGGGGCTCACCCTGCAACTTTCACGCCTTTCTCATGCCCAAGTGTGCTGTTTGTCAGAGCCAGCTCTCAAGTGCAAAAAGACTGGGGAGACGACAACAGTGAGGGAGGTGAGGCCTCATCACAAGGCCCCTCCTTGGAGCTTGATCCAAATAAGAAATGGTCTGTGACAATGCCTAGCTCTTGCCCCCCTGCTCCCCATCCTATCCCTGCTCCCACCACTACCTTGCTCTGCTGTCAGTCAGACCACCTTCTTGCTACCTTCAAAGCTACTCAACGGTCTCATCACACTGGACTCTTCTCTTTGTCCCAGCCAAGTCCCCAGATCTCTGCCTCCACACCCCTGCAGAGGCTGCTTCTCCTCTGGGATGCTGACACACCCTACCCACACCCCCCTGAAGCCAGTCAGATTCCTCTCTGCACGCAGTCCTGAGCAAAAAGTCCACACTCATGAAGTCTTACCAGAGGGGACCCAGCTCCCACTCTTTGCTTCCCCATTGGGCTCCAAGCCCCATGACCAGAGCCATGTCCTGTTCATCTCTGAGCCCCATTGTTCTAGCCACAAAAATCCTTACTGAGGCTGGAAGGCCCCACGTGCCCTCGCCTGCCTGCCTCACCTCCCTGTCCCCACTGCACACCTTCCACTTATGAGGCTCTGCCACCTTCTACCCTCCAGCTCCCCACCTTGCCCTGCTCTTGGCCTTCGCACTCGTCACGTCACCTGCCTGAAGCATTCTGTGACTCCCAGGTCTCTGCCCGGCTGACTGCTTCAGGTCGTCCTGTGTTCATCGAGGTTCCCACTAGGGGTGTGTGTGTGTGTGTGTGTGTGTGTGTGTGTGTGCACGCGTGTGTGTGTGCATGCGTGGGCTGCCCAGCTGACCGCTTCAGGTCGTCCTGTGTCCACCGAGGCTCCCACTGTGTGTGTGTATGTGCGTGTGCATGAGTGGGCTGCAGGTTACGTGTTACACACCACTGAGATGATCGGGCTTCCATTTCGTTTCTTCTTTGCAGGTGTGTCTCTGCCCCCTTCTGGGCTGAAATGCAGGTTCCGTGCAGGCAAGATGTCGTGGGGTCCCTAGCAGCTGGCACACTATAAAGTCTGTGCCCACAGGTGTGTGCTGGATAAATGAACACTGGGCTCTCAGGACATGCTGGCCTGATAGATGTTTGGGGTGAAGTGGGCAGGCTCTGCCTGGAGTTTCTCCCCCTCATTCCATCTCCCCAGGCAATCCACAAGCCAAATCAATCCTGTTTTTGACAAGCAAACAAACAGCCCCAGGCACAGGGGACCCTGAGCAGTAACACCGACACAGCAATGACAGCCCAGACCTGGGACTGCAAACCAGGCCTGCTTCTCAAAGCATGCACGTGCAGGGACGGGGACACAAGTAGAGGACCCTCTCTTATGTCCATGGGGGGTTGGGTAGACGAGGACGACAGAAACTCAGGCTGTGAGTTCTTCCACTAGCCTTCCCCCGTGTCGTAGGGGCACGCAGTCATCGGTTCCTCCCCATCATCCAGGCAGAGACGGCCATCCTCTGCCATCCGGAGCAGCTGACCTGATGTTCGCCCTCGGATGGCAGTATTCTCGGGGCTGGACTTCAGGCCTTTATCCCCTGACAGTGATGGCCAGTGAATGACTACACTGGCCAAAAATAAAAGCCCCCATAAATCTGGTATTTTCCTTTAAGCTGTTAGGTACACAGAGTGTTCCGGGATTATTGATAGAAAAGTTTATGGATGGGCTGCATCTTAAAATCAAAATACATTACCCAAAATCAATGTTGCTGTTCGAGGTACGGGGAGGACAGGAAAGGTCAACCGAGACACGAATATCGGAACCAAAACTCCAAGAGGACCTGAGCATTAAAATAAATAAATTTTGAAAGTGAGTTCCCGGAAACACATTCACTTAAGGGCTGTAATTTAAGGGTACTTTCACGAAAGGCTGGGCAGTCTTTTTAAACAGCACTTTTGAAATGCCTTTGAGAGTCTAGTGAATCCATCCACAAAACGGTATTGACAAGCGCAGCATACCCCAACTGGCAGCCGGATCACAGCAGCGCGAAATGACAACGGGCAGGACAGAGCGAGGGTGGACGCGGGCAAGCGCCCACGCACAGCCCCATGGGTGGGTCAGGTAGACTGAGGGCCTACCGGTCACATTACAGGAGGGTTCGCCTCCAGGCCCCTGTACACAACCATCCTGCAGGCATTTTGGAGCCTGTGCAGGGAGAGAGGGAAAGAAAATCCTTGTAGTCCAGAGGGTGCCCGCCGCTACCTACTGACGGACATTCAGTAGACAACACCAGTTTCAGAGACGCAGCAGTTCTGAAAGGCTCTCAAACGTCCATCAGTGGGAAACCAGCCTCATTTCACGTGACCAACATTTCCTCCAAACAGGGCATCTTTGTGGGAGCCCAAGGGACTGGCAGTTGGCAGGGGTGAGTGGGGTGAGTGACCGTCCCCAGAGAGAAGTTGCCTTTTGAGAAGAGAACAAGAGGAGCAATACACGTGCCCCGTCGCAGGTGCCTTCTCTAGAACCTCCGACGGAGACCACATCCCATGGGTCAATATGGATGTGGCGAGAAGGAACCGGGGGAGAGAGGCAGAGCTCCCCTTCCCGCCACAACCATCACACTCCTAGTTGCAACATTTACTGACCCTGAGCAAGGGCCGGCCCCGCTGGGAGTTAGAGACCCAGAGAGGAAGGTCACCGCTGCTGCCTTGGCGGTCCGCGAGCAGGGACAGGAGAGCAAACAGACTCTCCGGATACGGGACTGCTGAGCACCTTGTAACAAGCAGGGAAGAAGCTGTGAGGCAAGTTCAGGCCTCCGTGAATCAAGGGCAGAGGGGCCCTGCTCTCCATACCAACTCCAGGTACTGAGAGACCAGAGTCTCGCCTGGAATAGGGACAATTTGAGTGTTTTGACTAAGAATTAGGACCCCAGACTAAGACAGATCTGAGCTGAAGCTTCACTCTGCCACTTAACAGCTGCGTGACCTAGAGCTAGTTCCTTAAACTCTCTGAGCTGCAGCTACAATATCTCCAAAATGCGGTGAAATCACAGTGCCTACCTCACAGAGTTGTTACAGGGGTTAAACGAGCTCATTCATTCACCTCACAAATATTTATTGAATTTCTACTCTATGCCAGACAGTGTCTAGGTGCCACCACAGATGCGTCAGTGAACAGTGCAGCCAAAGAGCCCCCATCCTAGTAGAGGCTACAGGCCATAAACAAGAAATGCTGGAAGGGGGTTAGTACTAAGGAAAGGAGAAAAAAGGAGAGCAAGGTAAGCAGAGTGCTGGGAAAGCGGGTATGCAGATTGCACTCTAAATATGCTGGTCCCAGGGAGCCTCATTGACAAGGCGACTTCTTAACAAAAACCAGAAGAACATGACAGAGTCCGTGAACCAGGTGTCTGGGGAAGGAGTATCCCAGTCCAAAGATAAAGCTAGTGCAAAGGCCCTGGGGTAGAAGCACAAGTGCATTGCACTGTAGGAAGGAAGCCAGTGTGGCTACAGAGCATCATTCAGGGAAAGGACAGGAAACATTAGACGAGGACATCGTGGCAGGGTGGAAGAGGAAGGCAGATGACTTGACCTTGTCAGCCATTACAAGGCCACTGGTGTTTTTCCTGAGTGAAAAAGGAGCCACTGTGGGGTTTTGAGCAGAGAAAGAGTGATCTGATTTCTGTTTGAGGAGGATGGCTTGACTGTCAGGTTGAAAACTAATGCGTGGAAAGTGTACACCCAGCGCCTGATACATGAAAAGCATATGAAGGAGTATAGCTCTTATTCTCGTTAATAATAACACCAACTCACGCAGTAGGCAAGATGCACCCCACGTGGTGGTGCGGGTTCGGAAGACTCGCAAATCTTACCGGTAATATAGGTGGGACTCCCTCTAGCTGCAGAAATTCTCCCTCTGTGTCAATGGCCATCCGTCTCTGCTTGGACCTGGTGTCAGGCCAGGAGACTGCCTCTCCAGACAGGCCACTGCACAGTGGTCTAGCTCTTGCCATCAGAACCCTGCTTGGAATCAGTCCCCCAAAGAAAACGTCTGCTTTCCTAGAATTCCATCGAGGTCCTGAATCCGTGCAGCACAGTGCAAGTCTGCCCCCTCCCTTCAGACGCTGAGGACAGCAGTGGGGTCTGCTGGGTCTCACAGTCAGCAACCGAGAGCAGTGTGTAAAGGAAGGAGAGGTTGCTAAGGGAAAGTTCCTGGTCCTATGGGGATAAAATGAAGAAGCTAGCTGGCAACTGCCTCCTTGGGTTGAGGTCCCCAGAAAGAAGCTATAGAAAGAAGAGGAAGGCCCTAGATGTTCCTCCCTTCCCAGTCACAGACCTTGGCAAACAAGGGCTCCATAGCTGGGCAGCAGTGGCCTGAGGGTGTGGAAATGACTCTTCGGTCACAGAAGAGGATACTGAAACACAGGCCCAGGTAGGGCAGAGGACACACTGTCCAGGGGCATCTTACTGGTAAGAACGAACTCAGGAAGGGCCTGAAGCTACTTCTCTACTGAGGGCGTGCCCTGGGCAGCATGGCCCAGCTCTGCTGCTGTGATGTATCTGCTTTCTGGGTTCCCTTCTCCCTGGCTTTTGGAGAACCCTCTGGTGGTGCCTCCAGGAAGCCGGTGAGCAGGGAAACCAGAAGTGTGAAGCGGAGGGGTGGGGGAGGGGGCTCTCTCACCCCAACGGCAGGACGAAGCTGAGAGGTTAGGGCCAGGAAGGTAGGGACAGATTAGCCGAAATCGACCATTTGGGTTTCCCATGGGAAAGGAAGGAAGGGAGACCCGAGCCGAGCTGCGGGACTTGCCCCTACAACTGTGCGCCCATAGGAGCCACGAGCCTGCCCCACGTTTCCCTTTAGGGGCCAGACCGCACTCCCGCAGAGAGCTGGGGAGGGGCAGGCTCCTGGTGTAGGCCCGGAGAGGTACAGGGATGCCAGGGACGCAGGGGCGGGGGATGGGCTCCGGAAAGCGGCGGTGGACCCGACCTTTGCCTCTAGCTGCCTGGGGATCCCCCCTCCTTGCACCCGGTAAAGCGAGGGCTACGACCGGCGAGGAGCGAGTGGGGACGCAGGGGCCAACGACTGAGGTGCTGGAACCCCACCCCCGCCTGGAAACCTCCGGGGCCCTGAGTCGTGCTGGGCGCTCCCCACCCCACCCCACCCCCGCCGCCTCTGCCGTCACTCACGGCCGCTGCTCGCTGGCTCGCTCGTGCGCTCTCCGCGCCACAGGCACCTGCTCGCCGGGCGCTCTGCGCTCACTTCTCGCTCGCACACTGCAGACTCCCGGCGTCGCCTCCGTCACCCGGCCTCGTCCCCAGCCCAACACAGCGCTCCGCCCTTCTCCCCGGCCCCCGGCGCCCACCCACCAGCCATGGCCTGGGCCTGGGACAAAGAGCGGTGCAGCTCTTTGCCCAAACTGGGGTAAGGAGTTGAGGGCGGGGGTCTGCGGAGAGGGCCGCGGGACACGCAGGATAAGCGGCCGTCTCGGGCGAGGGAGATTGGGAAGAAGCCAGGGAGAGTTTGGGTGGGAGGACCCCCAGCCAAAGCGGGTGCTGGGCGGGGCTGCGCTCCAACCACGGAGCCTGTGGTCCCTCCAAGCGACCCCCTGGAAGGGGGGGGCGCTCTGAGGCGGGGGCGGTGCCGGCTGTGGAAGGGGAGCGAGGGCGGGGGTGATGCAGCGGTGGAGGCGGCTCCGCGCCCAGCCACTGACCGCCCCCTCCCTTTCCCCTTCCCCTCCCCCTCTCCCCGCCTCTCTTCGGCTCTGGGTCCGCCACGCCGGACCCGCTCTCCCCGCGCTGCACTGGGTCGGACGCCAGGTCTGCGCGCCGCGCCTGAGCGCCCACTCGCCTTGCGGAAAAAGCCGCGGAGGCACCAGCGGGGGCGGCGGCTGGAGAGCTCGGCGGGAGCCGGAGGAGGTGGCAGTCGGGAGCCAAACCATAAGGAGACTGGAAAGCAGAAGCTCGCAGCTCTGAGGCGCGCACTCCCTTGGCAAGGGATGGGTCCCGGGGCGGCCCAGCCTCTGCCCGGCCCGCCGGGCAGAGACTGAATTGCGGTTCCCCATCGTCCTGTGGACAGCGGGATAGAAGGAGGCACGGACAGATCACCGGTAGCCTCCGGGCGGGACCTCGCGTCCTGTGCCCCCTGCGCAGCGCCCCCCGCCGGAGCCGCGCCAGGCAAGCCGGCGAGGGAGCTGGGCTGATTGGCGGCCGCCGGCGGCCGGGGGAGGGGGCGCCGCGCGGGGCCATGGCAGGCTCGGAGGCGTCCTAGCCCGAGCCGGAGCCGGAGCCGAGCCCACGCTGCCGCCGCCGCCGCCTCTCCGCGCCCGGGCCCCCGCCGCCGCCGCGCCCCCCGCGGGAGATGGAACAGCTGAACCGGCTCGGCGCCCTCGGATACCTGCCGCCGCTGCTGCTGCACGCCCTGCTGCTCTTCGTGGCCAACGGTGAGCGCGGGAACTTTGCTGCCGCGGGGGGCTCGGGGGATCCTTGTTGGGGCCGCCAGAGCCAGCCCGTCCCGGTCGCCAAGGAGCAGGAGGAAGAAGAGAAGGGGAAGGCTTCACGGTCTCCAGCAATCCGGTGTTCAGCCCGGGCCCAAAGGGGTGTAGGGGGAGGAGAGCAGCGAAGGGTCGCCGCAGCTGCGGCGTTCGAGCCGGGGTCATGCGGAGCCGGACCGGTGCTCAGGCTGCGGAGAGGCGGCATGCGGGGAGCCGGAGTTGGCGCGCCCCAGCCTGGCTCAGGCAGTGCGGCTGGGCGCCGGGTAGAAGCGTAAGCCGCCCCTGCTGCCCCGCCCGACCCGGAGGGAAGCAACCTGCAGCCGTAGCTGGTCTCTGCTAGGGCCCGGCAGCTGCTCGACCGAACTTTGCTAGCGCCTGGGCCACGCTTGTGGCTTGGGGGTGGCAAGCACCAGGCCAGCGAGCCGCGGACGCACCGTCTCGCCTAGAGTTGCCCCAGGCCCCCGCCCCACAGCTGGTCACGCCTCTCTCTTCCCCCGCCCCCAGCTACATTTACCGAAGTCCCCAAAGATGTGACAGTACGGGAGGGAGACGACATCGAAATGCCCTGCGCATTCCGGGCTAGCGGAGCCACCTCGTATTCGCTGGAGATTCAGTGGTGGTACCTCAAGGAGCCGCCCCGGGAGCTGCTGCACGAGCTGGCGCTCAGCGTGCCCGGCGCCCGGAGCAAGGTAACCCGCCGCCCCCGCGGCGCCGGCGCTCTCCCGGCTCAGGCCGGGGCGGCTGGGGTAACCCTGGCGGAAAAGGCAGGGCGCGCACTGGTGGAGCAGCCCATCTCCCACCTTCCCCATCCCCGCAGCATCTTCAACAGCAGCAGTCGCTACCCGCAAATCCTGGTAATCCTCCTCCTTTCCCTTAAAACCTTCCGAACTGCAGCATCGCTGCTAAAAAGCGGCACCTCATCCAGTTCGACTGCTCTTGCTTACTGGCTGCGGGGCCCAGTGTCAGATGGGTGCTGGGTCCTGAAGGAAGACCACTCGGTAGAGCCAGGCTTTCCCCACCTTCTGCTACTCCGAGGTCCCCGGGGCACAGGGCCAAGGAGTTAAGCTCCTCTTGGCCGGGTTCCAGAGGCCCACAGTGCACCTCCAGCCCCCACAGGGTCGGATGGCAGGTTCCCACTGTCAGTAGGCTTCTTAAACCAGTCTCCTACACACACACTTTAACACACACACACACACACACACACACACACACACACACACACCTGCCCTCTACCCAATGTCCCACCCAGAGTTACTGCTCACGTCTCCCTCTGCGTCCCGTCCAGATTCACCGGCCCCTCCATCCAGCTTTCCACGGGGTTTAAAGAAACACTGCAGGGAATGAGGATGCTCCGGGGAGGGAGATGAGCTTTTCTTCCCACCCTGGTGGCAATCCAGCCTTTTTTCTTTGGCCGGCAGGTGTGCTAGGGCAGCCCCTCCTACGTCAGGCACCATGCTTCCTTCCGGGTAAAACTCCAAGAGATCCTGATGTCCTTCGAGCACTCAGCCCCCGCCACTTCCCGAGCGGTTTCGAATCCTAGCCCGCCCGCGGAGAGTCCCCTTGCCGGAGGCGCATCTGAGTTCCCCGAGCCTGAAGGCCGAGAGCCTAATGTGTCTCTCTCCCTCTTTGCATTTTAGGTAACAAATAAGGATGCAACTAAAATCAGCGTAAGTGTGGAGCCCAGCGCGGGCCGCGGGAGACCCCTTCTGGCCGCTTCGCGCCCCACATCTTCCCCCCGCCCCCCCACCTTTAGAAAGGCTCAGCAGCCGCGCGGTGTAGGGCCGTACTCGCAGCCCTGCATTGTCGGCTGCTTGGCAGGTCGGGGCGCCATCTGTCGCCGCTAGCGGAATCGGGTTCGCTTTTGTGTAAATCAAGGGTCCCAGGCCTGAATCTCCTTTCTCCGTTCGGCGCTCACCTGTAAAACTCTCCTTGTGCGGGCCGGAGGGCGCGTTCAGGCCGCGGCGCGTCCGCTTGCCTCCGCTCCGCCCGCCTGTCTCCCAGCAACTGGAGCGCGCTGCTCCCTGCGCCGGCAGCGACCAGTGCTCCGACTGTGGGCCCGCCCGCCTGCACACTCACACACCCGGCGCCCAGGCGGCGCCCTCCGCCGCAGCCCTCTCTTCTGTCTGGATCGCGGGTCCTGGTGCCCGGCGCTGGGGGCTTGTTGTGGGAGACGGTGTGGGGCGGCGCTGCGAGGGGCTGGGGTCGTGGGGTTCGTAGCTCAAGGAGGAGAGGCGCCCACGCTTCCCCAGCTGGAACGTGAAAGTATCAGGGCCTGGAAACCACCAGGGCCTCGGTTCCGAGGTGAGGGCCCCAGAACGGTTGCTTGCCCGGGTCTCCTCCAGGCCGCGGGGAGGAGAGCTTGGTCGGGAGCTTCAGGCTGCCGAGCTGAAACGCAGACTCGGAAGTAGCAGAGCTCTGGGGGCTCAGCAGCAACCTCCTTGGGAGGGCTGAGGGTTAGCTGTAAAGGGCTGGGGTGCAAGTTACCTACGTGTACTCTGAGAGTAGAGTGGCTGTCCTTCAGGCACTACCCAGGCCCTCCGAATTCCAGAGTAAAGGAACGTTGGTGTGAGTAGCTGTGGAGGGCTGGGCTTAAGGCCGTGTGGCAAAGACACGGGTGGTTAGCGACAAGGAGGCCAAGCCTGAGATTTCTTCAAGGTGCAGGAGGGAGGGAGGCCGGGTAGGTTCTGCAGCTCTGAAGGACCTAAACGTAGTTTGGCAGGAGGATGCAACGTGAAAATTTCGGTTAAGATGATGGGGACACGATGCAATGGGCAGGGCCATCCAAGGTCCAATCAGGGTTGGGAGCCCCGTGCCACTGGGGAGCCACGGAATGAAAGGAAAACTGGGTCGCGATAGACAAACCTGCGTCCAGAGGTGTAAGGGGGCTGGGGTGGGGGGTGGGGGGAGGCAATGGCAGAGCCGCGCGCAGCTGCACCGCGTCGGCAGGGAGAGCGCGTCGCGGACCTGCCCATCCCGGCCTTCTGACCCCAGCCCCCGCTCTCTTGCAGACCGTGCGCGTCCAGGGCAATGACATCTCGCACAGGCTGCGATTGTCGGCCGTGCGGCGGCAAGATGAGGGCGTGTACGAATGCCGCGTGTCCGACTACAGCGACGACGACACGCAGGAGCACAAGGCCCAGGCGCTGCTGCGCGTGCTCTCGCGCTTCGCGCCGCCCAACATGCAGGCCGCCGAGGCCGTGTCCCACATTCAGAGCAGCGGTCCGCGTCGCCATGGCCCCTCCAGCGCCGCCAGCTCGAACAACGTGGGTGCCACCGGCGCCGCGGGCCGGGCCACCTCGGACCCTGGCCGCGGCGACAAAAGCCCGCCTCCGGGGAGTCCTCCTGCCGCCCCAGGTCCCGGAGTCCCCGAGGCAGCCGCTGCCTCCGCGGCCCACGCAGCCACCACCACTGTCGCGGCTGCAGCCGCTGCTTCGTCAGCGTCACCGCCACTGGGCCAGGCGGTCCTTCTGCGCCAGAGGCACGGCTCAGGTAAGGGCGTGTGCACAGAGGGGGCGCGCTGAACCGGGGCTGAGGGGACGGGGTCCTGGGTGGCTCTGGCCAGAGAGGCAGCCCTGCTCTTGCATTTGCGTTTGCCTAGTGATTGGAAGTTCATGTGGGAGCGCCTGGGGCAAGTTTTCTGCAGCCTCACTTGGGTTCTCTTCCTGTTGTTTCCTGTTTATTGCTAGTTGCTTGGAAGCATTCAAGCCGCCTATCTATGAAGGGGTGGGGGGCGGCCTTGGAGTAGGCAAGTGGCTCCAGTGTGGGGAGCCTTCTCATGAGTTTGGAGAACTGGACCCTTTTCTCCTGGAGTCCTTAGAGCCTAGAGGGTGGAACGCTAGCACCCAGAATGGAAGGAGGTGGTTACCACTCAGGCACTGTGCGTCTGGGTGCTGATTGACTGATGGAACAGACTTTGTCCGAAGCTGTGTGATTGGGCCCGGCTATGTAGCCTCCGCTCTCTTTGGCTAAGTCCAGAATGGTCCTAGGCACAGGCTGTGCTATAAATAGTCCCCTCTGGGCCCTTTCAGGGGCTGGAGGAGGGGGGATAGAGCCTTGTCAGTGCTAGGAGGGCACCCACAGGTTAAGGCCTGCTTTCCCAGGGAGCCAAAAGGGCTGAGGCAGATGAAAGGTGGGCAGGCAGAGGGGAGTCAGAGAGCAGGAAAAGGTACTGAGGGCCAGGGCAGGCAGCTCTGGGCAGAGTATGTATCATTCTTGGAAGACTGAGAAAACAGCCACTGAAATCACTTTGATAGGGGTTAATTCTCTCAGAGAAAAGCTGCTTTAAAGAACGGCAAGGCAGTTTTTAAGGCCCAGGACTAGAAGTGGTATATAATACCTCCACCCTCACCTTGTGGCCAGAACGCAGCCACTTGGTGCCACATAGATGCAAGGTTGGTTCAGGAGCTGTTTTTCAACCTCCTCTCTTCTGGGTAGAAGGAGAGCATAAATCTTAGGGGGAGTTAGCCATCTCTGTTTAGCACACAGTAGGTGTCCTGGAAAAGTGGTTATTGACTTGTGATTGGCTTAATTGCATGATTAAAAAAAAACACCTCTGCTCCACTCTTCTGGGATGTTCTAAGACCATGAGTAGAGTGGCAAAGCAGAGGATTTGTAAGGCAGATGCCCAGATGTGAGTTGTGCTTCCACTGCTTACTGGCTGTATGACTTAAGCGAGTGGGTTAACATGTCTGAACATATTTCTTCATCTGTAAAATAGAATGGTAATCCCTGATCTCAGAGGGAACTCAGTATAGAAATTTCTATGTAAACATTCCTTGTCATTACCATGGTTATTACCTGCTCTGGCCAGAGAGGAGGGGATAGGGGAGATAAAGCTGAGTGGTTGGCCATTGGAGGCCAAGCTGCTGAGGGCCTTGAATGCCCAGCAGACCCAGAGAGACCATTAGAAGCTTTGGTCAAGGAAGCATATGCAAGAGATCTTTGAGAATGAACTTGGCAGTGCTCACAAAAGGTGTTAATGAGACCAAGGCCATGAGCTCTTCCCTGCTTGACTCTCCCTCTCCGCCTGACCAGAACCTTGACACCTTGAGCCGAACCAAGTCTCCGGGCTGGCCACAAGGGGGCTCCAGGGCAACTCATCCCTACAACAGGAAGCCTATCTGTGGAGGGTGGCACAGACAGTATCTTTCTTTCCGGAAGATCTGGGGGTCCTCACGTCAGTTCAGTTCTGATGGCACAGTGTCCAGGACCTCCCAGCAGGTGAGGCCTTGGGCATCTGCCAGTCACGGGACAGTATTTTAATGCCCACATAGATTGGCCAGCAGCCCAGGCTGCCCTCTCATGGAGTGTCTTGTAGTGTGCATTTCCCTCCAGAAAGCACAGCCAGCTGGGCTCCCATCAGGGTTACAGGGCAGTGCCACCAGAATGGGGGTATGGTGGCCCCTAAGGTCTCCGTCACCCTAAAACTGTTGCTAGCTCCTGAATAATCCAGGAACCATGTAGACACATCTCAGAAAGAACCCCGGGTTGCTTTCTAACTCCCATTTGGAAGGCCAGAGGTGGGCCTTCTGCCAAAAGACCAGAAAGCCTACATCTTCCTGTCTCCAGGTGAATGTCTTGGGAGAGTCACGGTTCTGTGGGCACCTCTGGAGAAATGGGTTAGCTGACATCTAACCCACAAACACACCCAAACGGCCTTGATCCCAAGGAGGGACCCGTGCTATCTCAAGTGGCCCATCCCACCACCCGAGGCCACCAGGCTTGGAGTTGTCGATGGGGCAAAGTTCGAACACTATGTTTTGGGTTGGCAAGCATTAATAACCTTTATGCAGGGCTGTTTTGTTGAACAGCGTGTGGTCCTGCTGAGCCTCCCTGGGGTGCAGCAGGCCAACCGCCCAGAGCCGCCAGCAGCATGAGCCAGAGAGGGAGCTTGAGACAGCCACCGCAGGCTTGGCCTCCCCTGCTCAGTTATCAGCAGCCTGGAGGGCTGGGGACCAGGCAGGACCTCTGCCACCTGGTTCACAAGCAAGACTGTTGACAGAGCCTATCGGTCAGGGTGCTTGGGAAAGCAAATGGCACATTCAAACAGGGTCACGGAGGAGAGGTGACAAGAGTAGTTTTTGAAGGTGTGGACAGAGTCAGGGCAGCCAGCGAAGGATGAGTGCCAGTCCCCAGGGCTAGTGGCTGTGGGAGCCATTAGCACCCCTAATGGCAAAGGGGAAGTGATTAGTATAACCCATCGGGGCTTGCCGGATGAAGTGGCCTGCCTGACAGAGCTGCGGCCTTGGTAGAATGGCCCAACAAGAAACCTCACCTTCCTCCTGCCCTCCAGTTCCTGTCAGGGCCTCCCACTGCCCAAACCCTCCTGAGAATTGAGGGCAAGGGTGCTGGCTGATGCAGCCTATACGAACCAGTGCCCGGGGGCTCAGAGCAGAGTGGAGAAAGATGGAGGGTGGATCGGGGTAGTGGGCACAGAGGGAATAACCCGACTCTCAGAGAGAGGAAGATAGGTTCCACCCCAACTCCAAGACAACCCAAAGGTCGTCCCAGGCCTGGGTCAAGTGGTCACTCCGGCTGTTTCAGAATGGCAGCCTCAGGGGTGCTTCCAGTCCACCCCCCAGACAGTCACCGGTTAAGCGAGTACTCCTGGAAGAAAGAAGAAGTCCCAGACAATACTGTGTTACTTCGTTTTTCAAGCAAGCTACTTTGGGAAGGGTGGGGTCGGGGGGGGGTGGTGGGGTATTGACCTGAATCCCTGTCCCTTCAGCTTCTGCACAGCCAGGCCAGGAAACCCTTCCTGTGCCCCACATGCACCCAACACAGTCAAATGCATATTTGTACTAAAAGTTTATGTGCAAAAAACTCATTCATGTCACGTCTCATTTGTCAAGAGACATTTTGATATTTGTGCTTAAAAATAACAGGGGCTGGATTAGCACAGCAGAGCTGGCACGGGAGACTAGGCCCCTTCCTGGCCACGTTCTCGTAAATCTGGCCCCTGATTAATCTGAACGCTGACCTATTTTGTATGAACACTTTGTTGCTGATTGCCATTTCTGGAAAAAAAGGGGGAGAGACAGAGAGAGAGAGAGAGAAAACAAAACAGGGTATCTTCCAGACAAACCCTTCTAATCTGGAAAGGCACCACAGTGAAGCCAAGTGCGGCCTCAGAAGAATACAGTTTGCAACTGAATGGCTTGCGTGTTGGCAAGAGGATCCCCTCTGCAGGGACTTGGGGCTCAGATCCGTGGCGTGTGAACCTCTAATTAGCCTCAAGGCTCCGGCTCCAAGGAGAGGTGCCCTGGCCCCTTCAGGGAGCCGGCTGATGTGGCAAATCGCTGCCTGATGCCCACACAGAGAACTGGCTCTCAATATTTCATTTCCTAATGAGAGAAAGACAGCCAAGGCCATGGGTATGCCGGCTTTAGAGAGGCTCTTACTGCTGGGAGCCATCAAGGGGAGCATCCTTGGGTGTCTCCATGGCAACCGTAAACCATGACTGAAGGGGGCTGTGGACAAGGTGAAGGCATTCACTCTCAACCCGTGCCCCTGAGGACGACAAAGCTGGTGGAAATGGTGCCGCGTGACCTGGGACAATCTCCACGGAGCTGGGAAAGTCTCCGAACCAGGCCAGCAGGGCCAGGCGGCAGTCACCCGGTGTTCCCATCTCCCCGGACCCAAAATCAATTGCCTTAAATAAACAATCCACTCTTCCCTCAAGCTCCGATGTGACGCAAGGATCATAATTAAAGGGAAAATAAATCTGGCAAAATTTGTCCCAGAGAAGAGAGGGAGAGGCTCCCTGGGCATCCTGAAAGAGAAAATTAAAGGATTTTGTAAAGAAAATGGCTGAGCCTCACAGCTGGCGAGAGATGCCTGCACCATCCCTGACAGCAGCACACGTGTGTGATTATTGGCTGAGGGCCTCCTCTCCCTCATCAGCCAGTCACACGATCGCTATGAGCAGGAACCAGCAACTCCAAGCAAGGGCCCAGCTCAAAAGTGGCAAGGGCGCCTATGTGTCTCCAGGACAAAGCTGTCTGTGTCGGTGGGAGTCCCAGGAGGGGATAGCCCTACTCCAGCTAAGGCAATCAGAGGAGGCTTCCTGTAGACAGTGTGCAATTTCTGACTTGAAGGGCCACCTGGGGCTTTGTCCTCTTGCTTGAGTCAGTCCCGCGAAAGCTTCTGGAGGCCTCGCCTCCCTCTCTATCCTGCACCACATGAGTTGAGAAAGTCACACCAAATGGAATGGTGTTTTTCCGCCAAGGAGTGGTTAGCCAGCGTGCTGCGTGGAGACCCCAAATTGAGGATGAAACAGCTACACTGTGGGCCGCAATGAGGATGAATAATACTTGCCTTTTACTGAGCACCGATTACGTGCCACACGCATGTATCACAGGTTTCCCTCCTTTTTGCCGTCCTCCATCACTCCTCCTGCCTCACTTCATCGCACGGTCCCCTCCCCAGGGCCCAGACCCTTTCCCCAGCTGGGGTGGCAGCCCCCATGAGAAAAGCCAAGAGCTGGCCTTTCTAAATGTCACTGGGAGCCAAACCCACCACAGAGCCTCTCATTAAATACGCCAGGCGCACATTTTTAAAGCTCTGAATATTAAGGATTCCCCAAGCATCTGTGGGGATAAATGAGGTCGAGTGCTTTTGTAATACGATATTGATTAGTTCTGCCCCATATGGACCAAGGCAAGGGCTTGGCTGTGGTCTAAACCCCTGAGCTTTATGGGAGATGCCGGCTTGGTTTTAACACATCTTTGCAGCACAGGAGAAAAAAAGTATTGTCTTTTCTATTCCCCCATGCTTTGCTGACTGTTACCAGACATCTCTCAGAAACTCATATCCGAAGTCTGAGAAGCTACTCTTTATCTTATGTAAGGGCTGAAGGAAAGTTTAAGACCAGCAAACAGGTCCAGCCCCTGTAACTGATCCCTACCTGTTCTTAAAGGGTGGCAAACCTTCTTCCCTGGGGTGGGGCTTCTGGGGAAATTAGCCTGCTTGTCAGTGGCTTTGGTGCTCTTGGGGAAGGTGTGCTATAAATACCAAGATGGCTTACCCAATTTGTCCTGCTCTGGGTTAGGGCTAGCTGCTGTTGTGCAGTGAGCCATGGAAGTGGCCGCAGGAGGGGCTCAGCAGCAGCCCCTCAGTAGCCGGTGAGACCTGTATCCTCCATGAGATAGATGGCCCTTGGGCATGCCTTGTGAAGTCCTGTGTCTGAGTTGGCAATCCCAGGGGGCGCTGTTTCTAGAAATTATTGGTTGTTCTGTTCTGCATTACCACTCCCTGGCCTAAAACATCAGAGCTACTTTGGACTGGCTTCTGGTGTTTATGGTTCAAGTGGAATGTTGAGGGGGGGAGGGGCGGGGCTCTGTCTATACAAAATAGAGCCAAAGTAGACATTTCAAAAGCTTTCTTCTCACCTATAATCCACCCACTTAGCCACCCCCAGGGGCTCTGCTCTGTCCAGCCCAGAAGTGACCACCCTCAGAAGGGCTGCCATGGAAAGCAGGCCACTGGGGTCTGCGGAGGCCAACTGTACACAGGGCGTGTACCCTGAGTGCGCCCAGCTGGACACCTGGTGCCTATTAAGGGGTGAGGGGCCTGGATGAGGTCAGTTCTCTCAGGAGCAGCCTGTTGTGGTGGAAAAGACAAAGCATAAACCCAAAAGAGGCTGAGAACAATTCGGGAGGAAGTTTTCTTCACCATCTTTTCCAGACATTTCTTTCTTCCTCCTGACATTTCAAATGTTCCTCACTGTTCAGCTAGCTGGCTCCTAAGCAAGCCGAGGTTGGGTGCCACAACCTTCTCCCTACTTCTGGGCCCTATCGAGCCCCGACCACCCAGATACCACAGTTCGCGCCTTATCTGTCTTATCCTTTGTAAGTTCTGTGTTCCCATTCTCCGCTTGAGTCCAGCCACTTGCATTCAAATCCTGATCCATGCACCCCACGTGTGATTTCTGTATCTGTTCTCATCTCGATGGCGCCCATACTGGTGCCAGAGAATGAGTGACAGCGTCAGAGGAGAGAATCCACAGAAAGAGTTGAGCTTCAGAAGGCCTGGCACCTAGAAAACGAGCAGTAGATGTTGGCTCTTGTTTTCTGCATTATTTGCGACAATGGTGTCGACTGTCCAGGATCGTTTCATGGTGCTCCGATCCAAGACCTCACTTTGAGACATTTCTCCCTCTGCACATTCTGTGAGCATCATGGCGCTAAAGGTGATGGAAGGAGGCTGAGGAGCTTCAGAACAGAAAGTGCCTTCGGATTGCAAATGGCTCAGCGGGTTGCTATTTTTGTCCTCCTCTGTCCGTGCCACTTTGAGGGGGGAGAGTAGGAAATGGGAGGATGCCACGTCCTCGTCCTTGCCTGGCTGTGACTATTTTTCATGGGTTAGGAGCTCCTTGGCGAGCAAGGACAGGTTCATCATGGTTTCTCATGTCCTGCCCCGAACTTACACCACCACGTTTGCGCACCTGCCTGTAGGCCTCACTGCACACGTGTGTTATGCCTGGTCCTGCTTCACTGTTCTATAGGCTGCTGACAGCAGGGAGGCCATCGTGATGGGAGAAGGGGGGGCCCTTTGGTGGCTGGAAAGCCAAGTTCTGGAGAGAGGCTGGTGTTTGCAGCGCTGGACAAGAGCCTCTCCATGGGAGAAGGGAACAGAAGGAACAACCCCCTCAGTGACAGTCAACTAGCTAGAGAGGAGATGCCCCGTATGCCCCTCACTGGGACTTTTGTGGGAAAGCCCGGTGCCCCACAGGGATGGGCCTGTGAAGTGACGGGACTTGGGGCCACTGTCACGGGTTTGGGTGTGTACTGGCTCTTCGATGCGAGTGCCTGCATTTTTTTTCCTGTTTACACCCCTACCCAAATGCCCTCACTGTGGCTCATGGTGCCTGCTGCCTGCCAACAAAGGCGCTGCTTGGCACCCGAGGACCAGTGGGGAGAAGGTAGGACAAAGACCCCCGGGAGGAGGTGCTGGGAGGATAGCAGGCTGCTTGCAGGGCCAGAAGACCAGGACCCCTCTTGCCCTGCCTCACATGAGCCTGCCTCCCATCAGCACAGGGAGCCCACACAGCCTCACCCGAAAGAAGGCCCACTCACTCTTACTGGGTGTCGCCAAAGACAGAGAGCCCCTCACTCTGCTGATCCCTGGACCCCTGCCATCAGCTCTCCTTGGGAAGATGTCAGTTTTCTTTAAGCCAGAAAAGCCCAGCTGCAATGCTAGTCCCCTTGTAGCAACTTTTATTACAATTGATTCTCATACAAATGCCACTTGGCCCATTTGAAGGATCTTTAATAAACCCGGGGGAGGGAGAGCTGACATCATGTCATGGCTCATTCTGAGCTGGGGTGGGGGTTCTTGGCCAACGATGTCTGGTCTGGCCAGAGCCAAGGGCCAGGGGGTGTGCCAAGAGCATCAGGTACACCCAGCCCCACCTCAGGGAGGAACTCACAGTCTCGCCACGGTGGTCAGAATAAGCAAGAAATGCTCTGAGAATGAATTCAGGGCTTATCTGGGACACAAGGAAGGCTCAGAAAAGGTGGTACCAGTGGAGATCACTTCACAGAAGGGATGAAGGCTTTGCTGACCCTGCAGCCAAAGGCATCTCAACCACCCTGAGCACGCAGAGGGCTCCGCTGCTGTCTCGGGGCCCCCAACGTTTCCTTCCCTGTCATGGAGTCAGTGCCTGGTGGAGTACCCCATCCAGACTGGTGCCTCGGGGAGGCAGCCCCAGTGCCTTCTCACGTCTGTGTCCTCTCTACTCCACGTTCATCGGGCCTGGCGCTAGTTCATTTATTCTTTCAACAAATGTTCAATTGGGCATCTTTTGTGTGCAGGAACTGTGCTAAGCATGGAGGACACAATATGAATAAGACCTACAAGCTCCTCAGAGTCTGATGGAAGGAGAAACAGAGATTGTTCAAATAGTCACATGGCAAGTGGAAATTTGTACCCATGGCTGGTTACTCTAAAGGAGAGACCCATGGGCTACAGGAGCTAAGAATAGGGGTACTTGACTTGTCCTTGATGGAGTGACACTTGAGCCATAATCTGAAAGATGGTTATGATGGTAAAGGGAGTAGGTAGAGCCTTCCAGGAAGAGGGGATGGCATGTGCAAAGATCCTGTGGCAGGAGGGAGCAGGGGAGTACAAAGACCTGGCAAAAAGTTATCATGGTTGGGGCAGCAAAGCAAGAAATGGAACAGAGGGATATTTAAGTAAAGAGTAGTTGAGAACTCAAACTCTATAAGGCCTTATGATAGATGGGAGCTTTGGCTTTGTCCTAAGGCAACAGCATGGGGAGCAAGTGGGTGACAGGGCATGATGTTTTTGGAACTGACACTCTGGCTGCAGTATGACAACTAGAGAAGTGGGGACAGAGTAGATGTGAGGAAGCAATCCAGCTAAGAGATGATAGGTTTTGGACTACCTGTTTGGATGGATAGGTGGATGAGTGGATAAACAAGTAGCTGGTGGCTGAGTGAAGGGAAGGGTGTGAAGGGATGAATGAGAGGGTAGGGGATGAGTGGAAGGAAGGATGAGTGGACGTGTAAATGGATGGATTGATGGAAAGACACGTGGACATGTGGATGAATGGATGGGAGGGTGGATGGATGTAAGAATGGATAGAAGGATGAGTTAAATGGGCATGGATAGAAGGATTAGTGGAAATATGGATGGATGAAGGATGAGTGGAGGTTTAGGTGGGTGGATGGAAGGAAGGGTGAATGGATGGATGGGTGGATCAAAGGGTGGGTAGAAGGATGGGTGGAAGGATGGGTGAGTGGAAGGATGAGTGGATGTGAGAATAGGTGGGTGGATGGAAGGATGGATGGAAGGATGGATGGATAGGTGGGTGGGTGGAAGGATGAATGGATATGAGAATGGATGGAAGGATAGGTAGATGGGTGGATGGGTGGATGGGTGGGTGGATCGAAGGGTGGGTGGAAGGATGGGTGAATGGATGGATGGGTGGGTGGATCGAAGGGTGGGTGGAAGGATGGGTGAGTGGAAGGATGAGTGGATGTGAGAATAGGTGGGTGGGTGAGTGGATGGGATGGATATGAGAATGGGTGGATGGATGGAAGGATGGATGGATGGGTGGGTGGGTGGAAGGATGGATGGATATGAGAATGGGTGGATGGATGGAAGGATGGATGGATGGGTGGGTGGGTGGGTAGATGGAAGGATGAATGAGGTGTGGAAGGGTGGAAGGAAGAATGTGAATGGCTGAGTGGATGGGTGAGTGGGGGATAGAAGGAAGGATGAGTGGATACATGGATGAAGCGGCACTGGGAAGATGAGTGAGAGTTAAGTTGGGTATTGCAGGATGAATGGGCTCGAGGCTGCAGAGTCGAGCATTGGCATTCCCCACATGTTACACTGCATACTCAGTCCGTATCTTGCAGGAGAGAGGCCACAGGGAGAAAGGTCCCAGGTGGTGGCATGGCACAAACTGACTGGGCCCAGAATTCCACGCCAGCCCTTGCTTCTCTCTGCAGTCCCCAGGCCACAGTAAGATGGGTGGGACGAGTAGACACAGCTAGTCCCCAGCCTGCTCCAGCCCCCCCAACACCTCAGCCTGTAGAAGGCACCAGCATCACTCCCCATGAAGGACATGAGCAGGGGGGCCTTTCTGTCTGCTGAACACTGGGCACTCTGGTGAACACAGCCTGACCAAGACTTGCTGATTATTGTCCATGTAAAAGTTAATGTGGACACATTTTTTCAAGCACCTAAAAAGTCAAATCTCCAGGTGGGCAGATGAATAACTGTATTCGCATTAAAGACTAATGTAACAAAAAATACACAAGGCAATAATTCATGCTAGTCTACAGAGTCATATTTTAATGCGTGACATATCCTGGGCAGCTCCTCTGTGCTAATTTTATTTAATGAGCACATGTTCTAGAATTTTCAGAGCACTATCCCTGGGCAATTAAAATGTGTTAACCTTTTCAGTTAAATTGTATTTCTAAAGAAAAGTCCTCAGCATGAAACAGAAAGAAATATCTAGGCACCATCGAGGCAGAGCCTAGAGGAAAGGATTGCTATTGTGTCCCACCAGTGCTGGACTCAGGGGCCTCCAGGCCTTTCTCCCTGGCCCTCGGGGCTCCTGTCTGTCACTCCTCCTTGTCATGTCTATGCCCAGCTCCATGGAGCGGGGCAAGGAGGCTGAGGCCCAGACGCACACACTGAGCAGCCTTCACTGAACAGGCATCAAGTGAATGCCCGACGTTTGCCTGAGCCGGGGGATCTGACACAGACTCTGTGTCAAGGGATATGAAAGCTATGGAGAGAACATGAGGGATTTAAAAAGGCCAGGATGCCCCAAAGAGAGGCGGGGTCCACTCATTTGAAGCCCTGACAGATCCTCCATTCCCTATCTGTGTAATGGGCACACTAATACCCCGGCATCCGCAGGTCTGTGAGTTTCAGATCTGAAAAGGGTCCTGGAGAGCCTCTGGTGAATGGTTCCCAAACCTTTGGAACCAAATGGTTCCTTGGAACTGTCAGCCCCAGCCCTACCCCCAGCTTCAAACAGAGCTGTTCTGTTTTTCTAATGGTTTGAGACATCAGGGTTCCATGCAGCAATTAGCTTAAAACGGGGATTCTACTGCTTTAGAAGATTTAAAAGCAACTGATATAGTCCAAATATTTACATATATATGTAATATGTAAGTATACAGATTATACAGAGTATACAAATATACTATATATGTACATGTATACACACACACACACACACACATATACATGCCACCTTCTAAGGGAGGAATTTGCAGTGGCTTTCAAAGGTGCATGTGAAATAATAGAGCAGAAAATTTTTAATGAAGAAATTGGAATAAAGGGAAAATGAATGTGAAACGGTGAAATTAGCTTAAGGAAAAGTTGGACAAAGAGATGCGTGCGCACGGTCTCAGGCAGTTGAGAGGTTGCATCAGTGTGATCGAGATGGGCCTCCAGCACCAGCTCGTATCTGAAGGTGAAAAATGAGATTCCAAACGTGAAGCATCTGGTGGCTGTCCGGGGCATCGTGGATGCTTAGACTAGCGGGGGACACCTGAGCAAGACTTCCATCCGTTCATTCGACAAATACTTACGAGCGCTGTGGGGTGGGCGCAGGGTGGTGGGAGAGAGGAGTCAAAAGGGAAACCTCCCATGGCCACCAGACACAGCTGGGAAGAATCAGAACTTGCTGTAAAGCCCACAGGATGCAGGGAGCCTCCAGATGGGGTCTGGGGGTCGCAGGGTCTGAGGGAGGCCCGGGGGTGCAGAGGAGGCACATAGGTGAATAGGCAGGCACTGGGTGAGCAGCAACAGACGATGATGGGGCTGGAAGGGAGGGGCGAAGGTGTGAGGTGGTCTGGTGTGAGGCCAGGTGAGGAGTTAGGTCTTCAACCTGGGATGAAGCCCCTGGGGGATTGGGGGCATGAAATGTTTGCACGCAATATGTTTTTGGATTTGGAAAGGGCACTGTGGCCTCTCTCTGGGCAGGTGCCTGTCTGTCTAGAGTTAGTGGTTGTGGGTCAAGAACGTGGCCCTGTCAGGAGAGAGCTGAAGTGGTGGAGGGAGCGTCAAAGGGCCAGCAACAGTGGGCCGGGGGAGAAGTGCACAGAGTGGGAACTGTCTTGGAGGCCACGATGTAAATGCCTCCGGGTTCGGCTGGGCCGGGAAAGGTGGGCGGGCTGTGGGCAGCCAGAGGAGACAGGTTAGGGCTGACTAGTGAAGGGGACAGCATGAGTGGCCTCCATGCAGCATCTCAGTTTACTGGAGCTGGGGGCACCTGAAGCATTGTGGAAGCAGGTGAGGCAGAACTGTCCCTGGGGTGGGGTCAGGGAGAGCCTCCAGCATGCCAAGGAACCTAGGTTCAATTCACAGGTACCAAGGAGTCACTGGAGATTAACAGCTGTGCAACTTTAGGGAAGCTGCTTAACCTCTCTGGGTCTCACCTGTGAGAGGGGAAAGTGGCTTCTAGCTCCTAAGGCCACTGAGAGGGTGAAAGGAGAGAATTTTCTTGGCACTGAGAACCCGGAAATATTGTGCCTGTTAGCATCCTGTAGGCTTGGGGCTCAGAGAATCTGGATGGGCAGTAGAGGATCCCCCTGAGACCTGGGCCCAGCACTGAGGGAAGCGCCCCACCACCCCCGCCTGGGGGGCACTCTGATGCCCACTGTGGTCAGGGCTACCCCTGGCCCTGCCAATGCCAGCCTCCTGACCACACAGAAAAACCTGTTTACCGTTTTCATTAAGTGACACCATTAGAGGATCATTTGAAGAGAGAGCTAATTTCAAAAGAAATAGGAAGCTGGAAAGGCATTCACAACAAAGTTGGCTGCATTAAAAAGCTATTATGAAGGTTACAATACAGAAAAACATCTCATCTCCCGTGACGTCTCCCTTGGAAGCAGCTTGGGGCTGGGGTCAAGCCGATGCATCAGGGAAGGAATCCTGCAGTGTAGTCCCGAGAGGTGGCTTATATGGTGGGTAGGTGTGTGGATGGCAGCCACACTGGTGCAAGTCCGGGCTCTGCCATTTCTCTTAGTGTGGCCTTGGGAGGGCCAGATTTAGCAAATAAAAATACAGGACTCCCCCACTTCAATCTGAATTTCAGATAAACAGGAGTAGCATTTTAGGTTAAGTAGGTCCCATGCAGTATTTGAGATTTACAAGTAAAATTATCCGTGGTTTACCTGAAATTCAGATTGAACTGGTACCCCGTATTTTCTCTGGCAACCCTAGGCCTCGAGTACTTCACTTCACATCTCTGGACCTCAGTTTCCTCACCTGTAGAATAGGGATAAAAGAGTAACTCCCACAGCTGTGAGGATTGTATTTAATGTAACATACGTGTAACGGTGCCTGTCCTAACAAGAGCTGGCCGGCTTTGCTGTGGTCGTTCCGAAGCTGCTCGCCTCTATCTGCTTGGGCCCGGCTGGGTCTGCCCCCTGCCATCCACTCCCCACTGCTGGCATCGGCTCCGACATCAGATCACCATGCCGCACTGGGGGCGGGGCTGCTTGCTGGGGGCGGAGGAGAAGAGGAGCTCTGAGGTCAGCCCTCTGGTGCCTGGGCTTCTGGCCAGGCTGGAGAGGGAGGCCATGTTGTAAGAAAGGCATTTATAGGAGTGGGGGGGAGAAGGGCCATGTGGACAGCACAGACGTTTGTCCCAAGCCCTCTGTGCTTGGGTGCTCAGAGAGGGCTTCCTGGAGGAAGTAGCGCTTGTTCCAGGCTTGAGGCAGAGGTCAGAACTAGACAATGGAAAAGGAGTTTCCGCAGGGTGAGCCCAGAGTTCGCCGCAGGCGCTCACTGGGAACAGTGGACCGGAGTGCAGGTCGGCTGGCAGGGAGCAGCAAAGGCGAGGTTGTTCGGGAATGTCCCGAAGAAGCCCCAGCTGTGTCACTGAGCCAGTGGCTCTTTCTCCTGTGGGTAGAGGGGCCCCATCAAGGTTCTGCACCTCAGGAAGGGTTCTCGGGTGTGTCTGAAGGAGGGAGGTGAGCAGTGAGTGTTGTGGAGACAAGAAGATGCTTTCGGAGGTCACTCAGGCCGTGGCAGGAAGAGAAGGCACAGTGAGCAATGGCCAAAATGAGTGTCCCACACCTGCCTCTGCCCCGCTTCACCCCAGGCCGTGTCTAGGCTGCCCCCACTGCCTGGACACTGAGGCTGCTGGAGGACAGCTTGTCTTCGAACCCAGGACCTGGGCAGGCCAGGCCAGCGGGGTGGATCAACACAGGACCAAGGGACCCACGTCCCGTCTGCCCTCCTGCATCTCTTCGTACACACTCCACTGTCTTTCCAAACATCTCTGTTTCCTTTAAAGCCCAACGGCACTGGTTGTGCCTAGTTTTTGCCCTACTTACCAGCACACATTAATTTTATGGCAGAAATTAATTCTGTCCAATTCTGTTAGTGCCCGGTTATTCCTTGCTGACTCCCTTTGAATAAATATCCATGAAGAGGCTTTAATTAAAACGTCAACAAGGGAAGCAGCCTCCTTGCAAGACGGCATCTTCCCACTCAGCTGTGGCTGGGCTGCCTGGCCTGCTCGGCACAGGGTCCAGGGGAGGCAGAGAGCCACGGGGAGGTGGAGGCAGGCGGCCGTGGGGAAGCCAGGAGTGTCAGAGCAGGGAGAGCCAGCTTCACACAGCGCTGTATGAACCAAGACAGGACCCTGGCCAGGCCTCCTGGATGCTACAGCAGAGACGGCTCAGAGGCTACAAACTCAGGCCCCATCGAGGGCCAGGCAGGGTGGTGGAGATGAGTGAGACTGGCTGGGCAAAGGAAGCCCCTACTGCTTGAGGGCCAGGAAGGGAACTAGCAGCCATCCTGTGTCCATTTGGGGGTCAGGAACAAGCAAGGAGCAGTAGAGTCCTACCAGAAGAGCAGCCAGCTACTGGTCATTTGGCTCGGGGGAAACCACTCAGGGTTGCTGGGACTCAGGCCTTGCCAGTTGATGCCTGAATCTGTGCTTTCATGTAAAAGTCTCTGAATTTTATGTGTTGGATTATAATCTATGTTTTTTTAAGTTTTTATTTATTTATTTTGAGAGAGACAGTCATCAGGGTAGGGGCAGAGAGATAGGAGGGAGAGAGTCCCAAGCAGGCACTGTCAGCGCAGAGCCTGATGTGGGGCTCAAACTCAAGAACTGTGAGATCATGACCTGAGCTGAAATCAAGAGTCGGATATTCAACCCACTGAGCCACCCAGATGCCCCTATAATTTATAATTTTTATTATTTTATTTTTAATGTTTATTTATTTTTGAGAGAGAGAGACAGAAGCATGAGCAGGAGAGGAGCAGAGAGAGAGGGAGACACAGAATTTAAAGCAGGCTCCAGGCTCTGAGCTATCAGCACAGACCCCAATGTGGGGCTTGAACTGTGAGATCATGACTTGAGTCGAAGTCCAACACTAAACCGACTGACCCACCCAGGCGCCCCAATTTATAATTTTTAAAACTGTGTGTACCAAGTCAGACCCCTCTGCAGACAAGACTGAGCCTCCTGTGGCCATTTTCCTTTCCTCTCCTTTTCCTTGCTGTTGCCCCCTGGGCTCTGCAGGAGATGGTGATCTGTAGCTAGTGAGGCAGGGCTGGAGAAGGGGGTGGGGTGAAGAAGAGGGAGAGGCCAGCCCCCAGAAGCGCCCCAACCCTGCCCTCAGCTCTGGCCTGGTGCGTCCAGATCATGGATGTCTCCACCATGGCCAGGGTGACCCCTACACGCCTTGTCTGCTTGACTCCACAAGCCCCTCTAAACCCGGAGAGAAGCCTCTTGCACCCTGGCACTGGGTTGCCCTAAGAGGGCATCCTCTCCTTCGGCCGGGGCTCGACCCTCTGCTGTGGGTCGAGGATGGGCAGGGTGGGACCCAGGCCGCTGATGGAAAAGGGAGTGAGGGCCAAGGACAGGCCTCCATCCCATGTCTAAGTGCAGGTCTGAGGCCAGCACACGAAGACCACCCACACGTAGGCCGCTGCCTCTTGGGGGCCAGCCCTCTTTTCTCACTTTGAGGTGGAGCAAAAGGGCACAGGGCCAGCACTGAGTGCCCCATCCAGGGCACTCGCTTGGCTTCCGACATTTTCTAGCCTAGGAGCCTGTATTTAAAAGATGTGTTGTGACAGCACAAAACGCAGAACATTCATCTGGCCTTGCTCTGTGTGACACAGAGGGGACCATCCTCAAGATCCCCACCACAGTCCTTATATCCGTGCTTATTGGTAGAATGGCTGTGTCCACGGAGACTGGACTAGTTCTCTGGCTACCTGTAGTCAGCTTGAATATTCTAGTGCAATGCAGGGGATAAGGCCACACATTACACTGTGGGCCCTCAGAGGGAACCTTCCAACTTAGTCAGGCTGTGACAGCCAGAACCTGCCTCTTACCTGTTTCCATAGGTAGAGCCAGGCCTCCAACCTATCTGAATTTTATTTACTCTTTACAAACTCGAACTAATTTTAGTTTTCAAACTATAGCATAAACAAACACAAAAACAGCCTCTGAGCAGCCCTGGATTCTGAGGGCCCCTGTTTGCAAAGCCCTGACCCAGGCCAGCCCCACCACTACAGCAAGCAGACTGTCAGCAGGCCCATGGCTCCCTCCTGCCAGTGGCCGGCCTGGCAGGGGCTACAGATCACAGCAGGCCAGACATTACCCTGGAAGCCAGGGAACCATCCATGACTCTGGGAAGGACAGGCAGGGCACATGGAGGGAGGACGGTGGCTTCCCTGGCTAGTGTCCCCACTGGTCAGCTGGGGAGCAGCTCGCCATGCTTCTGATGCCCATGGAGCGGGGGCGGTCCCCTCAGTGCACCCACGACTGTGGGAGTCTGAGACAGAGCGGGGATGAGCAGCCACTGCCCCTGCAGGTACTGCCCCATCAGGAACCTGACTTGCGGGCTTAGCCTCCAGCCAGTGTGGGCAAGGGTCCCAGGGGATGACCCAAGCAAAACCTCCTCCTTCACTTTTATCATGAGGCCTCAAAGCTTCCGTGTTGTTTTCTGACAGGGCTTTTGGCATCCTGCCATTGCTGTGTAAATGGAAAAGTGGGATTTCCCAGTCAGAAGCAGCTTGGCTGGTGCCTTTGCGGTGGCCATGGGGGCTGAGCGCCCCCACTGTTTTCTTTGGGAGCCTCTTAAATGGCTCCAGCAGGTGTCTTATCCCGTTCGCCATCTCAATGATAAAAGCTAATATTCACAGAGCCGAAGCAGCTTTGATTTCCTTAAGAATGATTAGCAAAACGATGATCCTCGTTAAATCAAAGAATGAATCAGCCACTATTCCATCAGAGGGCTTCCCTCACCTCTGATTTTCCAGCCTGATTTCAAGCAGCCTGATTTTCCAGCTTAATCACGACAAATAAACTTCTGCGTGTTCCAGTGCTATTCCTGGTGCTCTCAGGAAGGGAGGAAATAGATACACAGACCGTTAGCATCCAGACACAGCAGACTCATAGGAGCAGAGCCATCTCCACACTGCATAAGAGGCCAGGATAGGAGCTCCTACCTCAGCTGAGCCAAAGGCATCCTCCTAGCCCTGCCCTGGAGGGTCCAGGCGAGCCCCAGACAACAGTGGGCAGTCCTGCCTCACTCCAGGGAAGCAAAGACAGAGACTGAGGCAGCAGATGCCGGGAATGGGGGTGGGGGGTGGGGGGACCAGCAGCCATGTGCTGAACAATTGTCGATTCTGGAAATTTTTCCTCTTGAGAGAAGGCCAACCCTCCATATTATATTTTCTCCAACGCTTTTCAGAAAAGTAGTTATGTTACCCTTCCCAATTAGATCTATTTGCAAAGCAGCTGACTCTGTTTGAGGCACCGTTGTTTACATGATTGTATAACAGAGGACTCTCAAATCCGGTGGCTTTGGTGTAACATGAGAAGCGTTTATTTAGCTCGTGATCCTGTGGTCAGTTGGGAAGCTCCTCTGCCAGTCTCCTCTGGGCTCATTCCTGCTCCTGTGGACAGCTGCCCTTTCAGTCGAGAGCTGATTGGGCTAGAGGGACCCCAGCTGGGATGTGTCATGGCTTTTATCCTGCAGCAGGCTGGCTCAGTCTTGTTCACAGGCAGTGGGTTACAGGAGGCACAGAAGAAGGGCAAGCCTCGGTGGACAAGCACTTTTTAAGCCTTTGCTTGCTTCACATTTGATAAAAGTCATTGGGCAAAGCAAGTCATGTGACCAAGCCCAGTGTCGCGGTCGGAGAGGGGTGCATTATCACAGGCTGTGGATGCTGGGATCGCAGAGGTGAGGGGGGAAGGAGATTGTGGCCATTTTTGCAATCTACCACTGCGATCTTGCTTGATCTGGACCCCAACCTGGAAAGACATGCCAAACACGTGTTAATATGCCATGCAAATGTGCATCCATTGCACATGGAGTCCATGACACAAGGCCCAGAGAGGTAAAGGGTGTTGCCCCAGGTCACACAGCAGGCTTGCTCGAAAGTCTCTCTCCCAAGTGCCACCACTGCCCCAGACCACCTCCCTTGGCCCCCTTCGTGGTGACGCTGGGCCAGGAAGTAGATGAGGTGACACCCAGAGCCAAACCCTGGCTGGGCCCCCATAGACATCCACCAGCAGAGACACCACAGAGCCTGGTGTCTGCCCTCCCCAGGGCACTGGCCTCCGGGAGCCACCATCTCAGCACCCCCGGCCCCTGCTGCTCGCACTTTGGCCCAGCACGGAGTGGCAGGCTGCTTGTTTTAACCCAGGGTCTTTAGAAAGTCTTGTGCAATTTTAATACTTTTCAACATGAGTAGGTGATATTGTGACAGTGGGAATGGCCAGTCAGCAGTATCTGGAGGCAAATTAAAATGTCTCCTCACATCTCTTCTGCCCCCGGTTCCACAGGCAACGCTTCCCTTGCCCAGCTCGAGGGCCCAATTGCCATTTCTCCTGCCCCTGCGTGCCTTGAGGCTCCGTGTTCTACTTCACACGGACATCTGCTTTCCCGGGCCTTACGTGGCTGTTTCTGTCCTGCCTGCACCTGCCTGCGTGTTAGGTTTGTGGGAGCGCAAAGTTCTGAGCCAGGAGATCCAGAGGCCAATGGGCCCGGCCTGGCCGCGCGAGCCCTGTGTGCCCAGGAGGCAGCGTTCTGCCAGCAGCATCCCCGGCATCTGTGCGCTTGAGCCCAGGCACCTGGCCATCCATCAACACAGCGGTCACCACATCCACCCTCCTTCTTCCCAGTGATGTGTGGCAGCGAAAGCAGCAGAGGAGGACCCGAGTCTTGGGAGTGACCACCACACCCTGGTCCTTCTCACTGACGGATGGCAAGAGGCAGAATGTCTGCTCCGGCCAGGCTGCAAGGAGGGCCAGGAGCGACGGCTGTGTGGAAAGTTAGTGTCTGAAGAGGAAGGTTAGCACACCTGGATTTGTCCCGTCCTTGTGCTTCTCCGCGGGATCTTGCACTCTGCTTGGAAACAAGTAGTGGTGGGCAAGATGCGTGCTGCAGACGGCTCCCACCCCCTTTCCATTCAGATGTTTGAACCCAGCCCGTGTTTCCCAAAATGGGAATCCTGGGGTCTCCAGTGGGTATGGCTCCTGGATCCTTTAATCCAACCCCCTCCTTTTACAAAGGGACAGTAAGGCCCGGGACACAGTTATTGCCAGAATAAGATGGATTTCGGATTGCGGGAAACACCTCGGATAGAAGATTAATGGCTCTTCCAACTGGAGAGAGGAGGAGGTCATGGGTTGAGGCCCAGCCTGGTCAGGGAAGCCAGAAACCCGGCCTGCCCGGCTGCGGCTCCTGCAGGCAGATAAGCAGAGGCGGCCACGGCCTCTGTCCATCTGCTTGGCACAGGGAAGGGCCTCCTGCCTCTCCGCATCCAGGCACAGAGCTCCAGCCCAGCTGGCTGGCTGGAGTGAAGGGAGGAGAGAGGCCTCCAGATGGTACAAGTGAGCAGGGTGGGGGTAGTAACTGTTTACATTACTGCAGTGTGACCCTAAGCAGGGTGGCAGTGACAGTGACGTCATCCCTATGGTTTGGGTAGCACTTCTCCCCTGGCTCCTCTCAGGACCTCCGGAGCATCCCGCCGGCGGCTCATGGGTAGGCTTTCCTTCAGTTGCACTGAAGGTCTTCTAGTAGATGCAGGCCCCGATGACAGACGGGCAAGAAGCCAGCCAGGCAGCCCAGGGGAGGCAGGATGAAGGCGCACATTACGGTTCCAGTGGTGGGCCACGGGCCCAAGTTAAGCAAATGGAAGTGACCTCCCACTAAAATAGTGCCAGGGTCACTCCTCCAGGAACCTAGCCCCCTCACCTCCACCAACCAAGGATTTCTGAGTTCCCCACTCTGACTGCAGCGTAGGCTAGACCAACAGCGCATGAAGAAAAACTCACAGAAACATCAGGATGCCTAAGACGGCATCTGTGAGTACTAAGCTGTGTAGTTCAGGCAGGGGTTGAAAGGTTTGGTGTTGTGTGCAATCTCCTCCAGTCTCCCTGGAGGAGAGGCGAAGCTGGCCCTTTACCGCAGAAGGCACTTTCCAGTAGAGTACTGGGGAGAGTGGCAGGGGGTGTGTGTGCGTGGAATATTGTCTTTTTATTTAGCCGAAGTAACCACTCGGACTTTAGAACTGCAATCTAGCACACGCGGCTTCAGGCCAGGGGTACCTTGCGTCTGACCACATTAGGTTCCTAAAATGTAAATAACAAACTGCAAAATGCCTCATCGTTGTATGGAAGTGCCACAAGGCACCAGCTAAGTGCTGAGGTCAAGATGTCCAGGTTGGAGGAAGCCTCGTTCTCGCAGGTCTGCTGGGTTCCAGGCCGCTAGGTTCTCACGAGCCCGGCGTTAACCGTGCCCATTTTCTCCCCCTCTGCAGGCACCGGCTGTAGCTCCGCCACAGACCCGCTCTTGTCCCTGCTCCTGCTGGCTCTGCATAAGCTCCTTCGCCTGCTGGTGGGGCACTGACACACGCAGCCATCCCACGCACCTCGGTCGGCCCACGCGGCCTGCCCGGACCCGGCGTGAGGCTCGTGTCACCAGATGGACACAGAGAGACTGAGAAGCATGACCAAGTCCATGTGGAAAATAAATAGATCATATTTTTGGGGAAGTTACACAAATGTAGAACACCTAAAATAATGCATCTAGTTTCCAAATAAGATGGAATTTGGACCATGCGGTATGCATGGAATCAGTGATTTCTCTACTTCAATGTATTTTTCTTTTCTAAACTTTTCCTCCAAGTCTTCATTTTGCACGAACTGTTGAGCAGTTATCTTTAGGATACTATGTAAAAATGTTGGGTCAAAGCCTTTCTGACAAAGCAAAATATTTTTAGTAGATTATTGTGTTTAGGAATTTTTTTATTTCCTTTTTTTCTTTGGGGGCTTTCCTTTTTTCTTATTAAAGTAAATTATTTCTTTTGAGACATTTTGATTAAAAAAAGAGACATCTTATCATAATTAAAATTCACTGTCAATAATATTTATTTTTAAATAAAGATTGGAAACAAGGTCAGACACTTGTTTATAAACTGTATTGTATATTGCTGAATAACAGTTGAATAAAAAACAACTTTGAAATAACCTCTCTGCAGGCATGTATGAATGTTAAGCCCGGATGCCATGACCTCCTGTTCTTTGATGCCAGCTGCACCCTTGGCTGGAAGCAGCCTAGCCTGGAGGACAGCCCCGGGCACCTGGCCAAGGCCGCGCAGAGCGGACAGGAATGCTCTCCCAGCCTCCAATAGGGACAGGGGACCTCATGGAGCCAGGAGTCAGTGGAACCCCCAGCCTGGGTTCGGAAGGAAAGAAGGTCGCTGGGAAGGGGTATGATATAAATCAAGAACCACTTTTTCCCTCTTGGTTTAAAGTAATTGTGCTATGCGTTTTCCCACGTGGAGATGACAATGACACAGCCAGGTGTATACACTGTTACAGATTCCCTGCTAGTTTGAGGAGGAAATTTGGGGAGAGGATGAAACAGCTCACACCCTCTCTTCATGCATGAAGAGATGGTTTTGAGCCTCTGAAATACATGTGAATGGGCAGGCAACACCTGCCCTAAAGAAACAGACATGACTTGGGGGCTGTTATTCCTTCCATGATGGGATTGCGTTAAGCAGCCAGAACGCACTGGATTCGTTAATCCAGCCAGATTTTACACAAGTGTGTTTGTCCTTGACGTTGCTCATCTTCCCACATTCTGTGGCAGGCAGGGCTGTGTAACCTGCTCTGGCCAGCGAGTGGTGAGCAGAAAGGGTATACCTGACTTCCAGCCCCAGGCATTTGACTGCTAGTGCAAGACCCTTCAAAGCCCTCTCTCCCTCTGATAGGATGACCAACAGTTTTCAAGACTAAATACCAGCCTAGGTCCTGAGCGGCTGTGGTAGGCAGAGCGCCCTCTGCTGGCCAGCCCTGGAAATGCAGCACGAAGGCGAACCAACCTGTGCGGTTTCAAGTCACTGAGCTTTGGCTCATGAGTGCAGTGCCGTCCAGCCTACCTCGACTGATTCGTCAGGGTACTGCCTATTTACGTGAGGGGTGAGAGAAAACAAAAGTGCATTTGGATGACCCCTCGAGTGCAGAGACCCCCCAGTGTGGAGCTGAGGCACCGCGATGCGATGCGTGTGGGGAGACCACCTCGGGCCTGCTGTTTCTGGTGGATACATTAAGTTGTTCACATTTCATTTATATTGATCAGCGCCAGTCGAGCTGTAAATGTAATCATTTTGTCTGGTGGATAGTGATTCTGTCCAGAGGATCATCCCTTCTATAGTTAACTCAATACCGCAACGGGATAATGTCATGTTAAATACAGGCCCTGTGTGCTTGAAAAGAAAAAGGCACCAACCAGATGCCAGGTTGAATGGAAACGATGCGTCCACGATGGGCTAACGTTGTGCCAGATAACTCCGGGGCCCAGCAGCTGGGGAGCCACTTCCCACCCCCAGAACCAGACCCTCCGCATATGCGCCAGCAGCCAGGTTTCTGCCCAGAAGCAACCGGCCCTGGCGTGATGCACACGGGAAAGAGAGGCAGGTGTGCTTTGGGGAACTGGGCCGCCCTGCCTGCACAGAGAGGCAGCACCTCACACTCAGAGGAACAAGCCCTTAGGTCTCCTCCTCGGGACAAATGGCTTCCAGGAAGGAAGTCATGGGTGAGGCTGGGCTTAACACCCCCCCAACAGAGGCGAATGGAAATCAGACTGAAGCCAAGGAGGAGCTGGGGTCCATGAGAGGCAAAAGCAAATCCCTCCAATGGTGGGCCCCCCTGGACCACGTCCCTGCTGGTTCGGTGCCCTGGACTCAAAGGAAGGAGAAGTGGCTTGTGCACCTGTGTACCCACAAAACAGACTGATAGGGACGTTCACACATGCTCCCTGAGGTCCCTCATGCAGCACCCCAACACAAGGACAAAGAATGGGCAGGTTGCACAGAGTTTTATGGGATATATATACAAGCCAGGAGGAATAAGTGCCCACCAAAACTGGAAACTGAGGCAGCAGATTCACCACCCAAACCACCTTTTCCTTGGGATTTTGGTCCCAGTCCATAGCAGACAGGGGCTTGGGTATGAAGACAAAGACGAATATTTTAATTTGAGAAGAAGGGACTGAGGGTGATTCAGAAACTCTAGCCCCAGGATGTGAAGACCACCCCCTTGGCTCGAAGGGATTGCAGAAGTGTGGGTCATCAGCGCAAATAACACCACAATGAGGGTGAGGAGGCAGGAGGGGAGAGGAGAGAAGAGACGGCAAGACAGAGCTCCACCCCAACTGGAGACCGAGTGAGGCAGCGCAGGGGCCGGTGCAGGGGCTGTGAGGGAGCGAGGGGTGGGGGTGCAGGGGCCGTGAGGGGGCGAGGGGTGAGGGGTACAGGGGCTGTGAGGGAGCGAGGGGTGAGGGGTGCAGGGGCCGTGAGGGGGCGAGGGGTGGGGGTGCAGGGGCCGTGAGGGGGCGAGGGGTGAGGGGTGCAGGGGCCGTGAGGAAGCGAGGGGTGGGGGTGCAGGGGCCGTAAGGGGGCGAGGGGTGAGGGGTGCAGGGGCTGTGAGGGGGCAAAGAGTGAGGGACTGGAGGGGTAGGGAGGAGGTGGAGAGGCCATGAAGGGGCAAGGAGAGAGGGGGTGAGGCAGCAGGCAGCATTTCTGGGTGAGGCCTTGGGGGAAGGACAGGAATCCTCAGAGAAATGACAGGAGGTGATGTGACCAGAGGCCGTGGCATTCTGAGTTCAGTTCTAGGTCAACCTCACATTCCTAGCTACTGCTTTCACCCAGAAAAAAGAGCTCTGATGGATCAAGACAGGGCCGTGGTTGGAATATAACAAAGTGAGCCATGGGTGTACTGAGCTCGTGGCTAAGGGGCTTGACGTGGGCAGGCAGGGGTTATAATCCCTGCTCATCACTGCACTGTTTCCTCCATGCAGGCTCGTCCCCACGTCAGATGGCATCGGGCGTCCGTGTTGCCAGTGTTTCGGAGGGTGCACTCCCTGCTGTTACTGGATGACAAGTGGCAAGAGGCTGGTGCGTCTTCGCTGTGTGGACATGTCTGTTCAGCCTGCTGCTTCAGGAGGCTTTTGCTTTCTTCCCAGCGAGTGATGAGGCAGCGGGAGTGGCCCAGCACTTGGGGGAGCTCTAGCCAGCCTGGGCGCGCGGTGTTGCTGCGGCCTCTCCGAGCTCCCTGCCTTCATCAGCCAAGAAGAACCCTCACCAGGGGCCCTCAAATGCATGGAAAACCCATGACCTATAAGAAAGACCCACCCCCTTTTGTGTCTGCAACACGAGGCAAAGTCTGAAAACAACACCAAATACAACCCCTTTTAAATGGCAGAGAGCCGCAGAGCACCAAAAATATGTATCAAGTCGGAAAACATGACTTCGCACCAAGTCTAAAGTGCCACCAAATAACAGAAACCCATCAAAAATCAGATTTGTTCCCTGCACTTGATTTTGTTAAGGGGCAGGTGATAAGTAATACTGTAGTCTTAGAATATATGGATGATATCTTTTAGATTTTGAAGTTGAGGAGTGTTTCTTAAATAAGCCCCATAAAGGGGTAACTATAAGAGATCAGATGGATGATTTTGACCAAGGATAACAAAGACTACTTGCTAATCAAAACCACCATAAGGGCACCTGGGGGCTCAGTCAGTTAAGTTTCCCACTTCAACTCAGGTCATGATCTTGAGGTCTGTGAATTAGAGCCCTGTGTCGGGCTCTGTGCTGACAGCTCAGATCCTAGATCCTGCTTTGGATTCTGTGTTTCGCACTCTCTGTCTGTTCATGCCTCTGTCTCTGTCTCTCTTTTTCTCTCAAAAGTAAATAAACATTTAAACAATTTTTTTTAAAAAGCCACCATAAATAAAGTTAAAAGTGGGGCACCTAGGTGTCTCAGTTGGATGAATATCCGACTCTTGATTGGCTCAGGTTATGATCCCAAGGTAGTGAGATCAAATCTGGAGTCAGGCTCCATGCTAAGCGAGGAGTCTGCTTAAGATTCTCTCTCTCTCTCTCTCTCTCTCTCTCTCTCTCTCTCTCTCTACCTCTGCCCCTTCCCCCCTCACACTCTCTCTTTCTAAAAAAAAAAGTGAAAAGAGACTTAACAAAATGCAGCCAATAAAGGATTAATATCAAGCATGTACGAAGAACTCCCAGGAATCAGTAAGAAAAGCACAAATACTACAATGGGAAAATGGACAGAAGACACGAACCACAGAAAAATATGGCCAGTAAGTATATAAAAGGTGTTCAGCCTCAAAAGTGGTGACAGAAATGCAAATCAAGTCCACAATACTTATGTCCACTCAATTACCAACAGTTTGAAAGTCTGACAATGCCAAGTGTTGGGATGCGGGTCACATGGTTTCTCGCACACTGACTGTGGGGGAGTAAAGTGGTGCAACTTCATTGGAAACACTTGGCCACTGACTCTCAAGATTGAACATCCACATACCCTGTGGCCCAGCAACTCCGCTCCTAAGGGGCAAAAACCTTGCTCATGTGCACCAGGGAACATGTAAACAAAAGTTAATGGGAGCCCCATTCACATAGCCTGGAAGCAAACGAGTCTGTGTAGACAGGAGAATGGATGAATACACTGAAGAATATTCTCTGTATGGAATACTACACAAGTCAAAACAAATGAACTACATCTTTAGCATCTATTAGTTGAAAAAAGTAAGTCCCAAAAGATTACATACAGTATAATATTCTTTTTATAAAGTTAAAACCCAACGAAAACCAATAGACAGAGAATGGATGGATGGACAGATGGACATATGGGTGGATGGACAGACTCTTTTGAAAAGTCGACAGATGAGATAAAACTATCTTAAAAGGAAAGCAAGCGAGTGATGAATATAGACACAGAACCGTGATGACTTTGGTCGAGGAGGCAGGGAGAGATGAAGTAAAGGAGGAGCCTACAGGTGGATTTAGGGGATTATCAAGACCTTAGTTTTCAAACTGAGTGGTGAGTTCAGGTACTTAACTGCACTATTTTGAATGAATGAATGAATGACGCCATACTGGAATCAATAATGAAGGCTTACCATAAACAAGGACAATGATTAATCAATTCAGTCCAGGTAAGGCTAAAAACAGAAGAAGAAAAGACTGAGTCCCATCAGGGATTTATATCAAGGTCAGAAAAGTAAAATTCAACTTTCCCCTTCTCCAGCCTTCAAGGCAAATTCACATCTAACTCAATCTCCCACCCAGAGGTTGCAGACTGAAGGTTCATGAGCTACATCTGGCTCACAGACATATTTTATTTGGCCTGCACAGTATCAGGGACGCTCATGTAAAAATCCAAATTTCTGGCTTCTCTTGAAAAAAATCATAATATGGGGCCCACGTAAGAAAGAGCACAGTCTCCTCGCTTCCCAATAGGCTCTACCACTCTCTGTCACCTCGCCCAGCCTGCCTCAGCCAGGTGCCCAATCTGTGTGCATGGTGAACAAACGAGGTGCCCCCAGGAGCCCCTGTGCTTGTCTCCATCCTTCCTCTGCCCTCAGCAGCCTCTGACAGATGCGTTTGCTGTCCTGGCCTTGCAGGGTCAGAAGGGACTGCCCCATTTCAGAGTGATCCCAAAGGGAGCTGAAGCAAAAGAAGTTTTAGGGTTAACCGGAACTCCATTCCCAAAGCAAGTAATTGATGTTTTTGTGTAACATGTATCTAGTTTTCGACTTAAGAACACAGTGAAGTTAAATTGGATTGCAGATAACCTGAGTTTTCTTTTCCTTGCAGATGTTGATTTTTCTGTGCTTTTTTTTTTTTTTAGTAAATTATAGTACACGAAATTTTCCATTTTGCTTTGGAAGGTCTGCAGTATGTCTACAGCACAATGTACCAACATATTCTTATCTACACAACTGACTAATGCCCTGTTTGCAGCTGAACATATTCCTGCTCCCTAAATACCTAAAAGCTTTTTATTGTTCAAGCTCCTCTCCAATGACCCAGTGCTAAGCCCCTCAGTGGTAAAAATTTGATCCCAACAACCACCACCTCCCACAGCTTCTCCAAACAGGGTCCTAATGAACCAGTACTTTTAACTAAAGCAGACCACAGTCACTTTTCAGAACGTTAATTCCCATAAAATGGAATGTCAGTTTTACAGAGAAGGCTCTCCTTTATCAGCAAAAACTGATTCCATTTGACTGATTAATTGTCCTTAGAACTGTCAAAGGCTTCCAGACTAGCGGTGACGGCTAAGGAGGAGGTAGCCATGCAGCGTTGTGATGTGGGGCACTCCTGGGCTGGGGAAGCCAGATTACAAATGCACAAATAATTAATTCAAATCAATACAGCGAGGGGTTCAGGCTGAGAGACATTCAATTATGTTGTTCAAAGAGAAGATGCTGATCTTCAGCTAGTCCACTCCACGCTGCAAATAATAGAGTATTTTTAATTTGTGCAGCAAGGATGTTAATCTTTCCTGGTGTAATCCAGTCCTCGGGGAATGCCATAAATATGTGGCACGGAGTGTGTGAGGCTCCCTGTGGAGGGCACTCAATCAACCCTGCCCTGGCTTTCCTGCCTGTCTCTTTATGTCAATCTCTCAACACTCAATTAAAAAATATATGATAGGCTAATAGATGATGGATGGATGGATGGATGGATGGATGGATGGATGGATGGATGGATATGGAGCAGAGAGAGAAATAGAAATTTTCAAAGACTGTCAGACATACACACCCCCAACCATAAACAGTTTATGACTTCTAGATTTTACCTGAGCCAGGAGCAGCAATAAATCCCAGAGGAATTATTCATGTCCCAAAAGGAATTACTTTAGAATTCCTTCAAATAGCAAGCTCCTGCAGCATGTTTTAAATAAGGTTTGAATCCTAATTTTATTACACAGAAAACATAAGTGCACATGTGCGCATGCATGCGCGCACACACACACACATACACACAGATTTGGAAGGTTATACGCCATGATGTTAAGAGTTTATGTCTTCATGGCAGGTGGGATTGTGTGTACTTAAATGACTGAATGACTTAAGGTTCAACTTTTCTGTGATGAACATTACTTCTGTAATAAAATAAAAGCAATAAAATATTTTTAATTAAAGACAATTCTCACACACAATAAGAGAAAACGTAACTTCCCAATGGTTTTCAGAACACTTACTCTATGAAGAGGCTCCCCGGGAACATGGTGCTTTTCACATCTGCTCCCTGGCTGCCGAGCGTGTAACAGGTCATGTAGGCGGGAGCTTGGGGTTCGTCAGAGGTAGGTGATCTACCACACTCGACCACCCAAAAGAGAAATCTGCTTGGTCCAAGCACAGAGAGGTGGCAAGCAGGGCTCAGAGGAAGGGGAAGCTATGGATATGGGGTGTCCTGGGGGCCAGGGACCTGTGAGTTCTGCAGATCAGCTACTATTATTGGCTCAAACACACGTTGGTTATTATTCCATCCACAGCTCTGCATAGGAGAAAGAACTGAGTATGGTAGCATCCCCCCACTTCATTAAAGGAGCTGGTGGTCCAGCAGGAGGGAGAAACTCATCCATGGTTAACTGGAATTCCAGTTGGACCGAGATAAGTACAGTAATGAGGTAGAAAGGGACCCAGGGGGAGAAATAATTAATTGTGACAGGGTGTGGGGGAGGGAAGCAGGGGCTCATCAAACATTCATGGAATTGAATTGAAACGGCATTTAAGCTGGGCCTTGAGAGCCCTCCCTCCCTTGCCCTGACGCTCAGTGACTCCTATTAGACACAGACACAGCAGGATTTCCCCTACAACCGAAGCTGCCATCATTTGGGCAAAACTCAGTGCTTTTTCACAGTGGCTGTTGCCACAAGTGGAGGACTCCCTGCATCTCTTCTCTGAGATGTGTTGAGATGTGGAAACAAGAACTAGTGGGTCTCGGGGCAGCCGAGCCAAAGGCAGCTCATGAGGGAGTCTCGGCGCCCACTCACGGCATGGATATATCTCTGGACAGGGCCGTGACATGCAGCATATGCCGAGAGTTGAGTCAGCTGCAGGGAGTGGTATGTTCTGAACTGTTCCAGGCAGGCGCTGCCGGGGAGACAGTGTTGTGCTGCGCGCATTGGAGGGCACCTGTCACGATGGAGACAGATGTAGGGGGAAGCCAGGCACACCACAAATCAAAACTAACAAGGAAAACTCCAGCCAAATAAAACTAAAGAAATGCCACCTCTTCCACTCCTACCTTCACCAGAGGCTGGCCTTACATGACCACAGACTACCAGGGACAACAGAAAATGGGCCCAGTGGAGATTTTACAAATGAATAGGCAGATCCAGGTCAAAGAGATGTGTTTGTTGACCGTGTAGAAAACTAAAATCAGTCAAATAAATGAGAAATTTGCCATTTCCCCCTAAATTTTATGAGGCAGGGACTAAGAAAATGATCTACCAAGCGGGAAATATTTCAGCAATTGGTTTTTATTTATTAAAGAGATGTATGACATTTGGCATGCTACCGTGTACATTTTCTGTAAAATAGAAATCGTAGAAACAAGTCCGTAAAACCAAAGAGAAAGAGCAGAGATTTTGTCCTTGCCTGTAAAGTTCCCAATTTCCCAATTTATGCCACTGGTAAAGATTGAAAGAGAAATTTTCACTAGATCATTGACAAATGCTTTTTGAGATCATTATTCCATCATTCCAATTTTGGGGGCATCTAGTATGTCCCCACATCTTAAACATGACCTGTCAGTGTGTTGTGACTGGAGCAGATGCTTTTTACCCCATGCAGGACCTTCCCTCACCCTTCTCTGACTTTAGCCAGCTGTGATAGATGCTTCCTGATGCTGGTCAAGGATTCATCTCAGAGCCCTTTGCTTTTCCACCCAGGGTTCCCACTAAGCCACTGTTCAGCCTGGAGCAAGCACAGCGGAAGCACAGTGGGGTCGGTGGTGCCTAAAGGATCCCGTGGATGAATGCCCTTCTCTCCATTCTCTGGCAGATCTTTCTCAAAGGCATTCTGCCTGCTTCTTAGTGTACAGCTTAGTCCCCATTGACCATGGAAGTGACCTTTATTCCATCCTTTATTGTCTTTTCCTCCTTCCAGGCTCATTTTCTGCTCCCTCCCTTTCTCTTTCTGGAACCACCCCCAAATAAGTTGCCTCCACTCAAGTCCTTGTCCCAGGCTCTGATTAGGACTCAGAGATTTGCAGTTTGGGGCTGTCCAGCAGCCATTCTTCCTTCATAAGGGCATAAACTGGTGTTTCCTTGGGGAATTACCATGCTCTAGGTGTGTGCAGATCTGTGGGAGGTGGATCCGTGAGGGACCCATGAGAGAGCCAAAGCAGCCAAATCTGCCCCTTTCCCACCCCCATGGCAGCCTGAGGGCCACTGGGTCCCCTAGGGGGAGAAACACAGATTGAGAACAGCTTGGGGCCATTCCCTGGTGACACCAGCTTATGTTTACTGGACTGCATAGCCCTAACTGTGTCTTCTGCTACCCACCCGCCCAGCTCCTTTGGTGCCACCTGCCTCCCATGAGCTCCTGACAGCTTCACCAACCAAGAGATTCTCTCCAATGGAAGATAGCCAGAGTCAGGGCTCCATTGTTGCTGCCATAAATCCCAGCCAACATGGTTAGCCCACTCAAGCCAGGCTAGGCTGACAAGGGGAATATATCAGGATGCAGGGGAGCATCATGGAACCCAAGGGTGGAGTTTGAGCTTGTGCTTCAGGATGAGGCTGGAACAAGACCATAAAAGCCATCAGTATCCGTTGCCTAATATATCCCCTGCAGCTGGTAAAAGATGACTCACTCTCAGTATACAGTTATACAGCTGACTGCCCAAGGAGAAGGTGTGTATCTCTCTCTGTCTTAATGTCTCTCCGTCTCTCTCTCTCCTCCCCCCCCCCACCACACAAACTAGTCCTAATCCAAATTCCCAGAGAAGGGCTGTGATTGGTCCAGTGTGGGTCAGATGATTAGCCCTAATCCAAAGAAATGTGACAAGGAGCTGGGGTTACATTATCCAATATAACTTCCAGCCCCACCCCCTTCTGCTGGTGAGGAAAGAGGGTGCCACTGTGATCTGGGAAGAAACTATAATGGATGTCCATGATATCAGTGCTGCTCACACTTCTCTGTGCATCAAATCCTGGAGGATCTTGTTAAAATGCATGTCTGGGGTAAGGTGGATAGTCTGTATTTCTAACAAGGTGGTGCTGATATTGTTGTGCACACTCCATGCTTTGAGGAGCAGGCACTACAGTATCAACAAAGGAGGACCCTCTTCAGTCTCACTAAGTAAGTGCCCATCCCTCCCCACAACGAACAAGAGACACCACTTTGCTACACAGCAAAGATTACAAGGACAGCTTCTTGCTGGTTGAGATATGGTAAGGAGTGAGTTGTCAATGACATTTTGATGGGCTTTTTTTACACAGGGACATTTAGCACAGCCTACAAACCAAGCCATTAAACTTTCAGCCAAGTAATTACTTTCACCAAGTAATGATCAAATCAGATCAAATCAGACCCCAGCCCTGAGCCTCACCCTCCTGTCATCTGCCAGGGATTGTGATGGGAACATCACTGATTAATTAAAAACAATAATTGTATATTTCATCACAGCACCTTTTGGCACAGTGGTATCAACTGGCCAAGTCAAAGTAGTCTGCTTATTCTGCCCCCTTTACTCAGTCCCTGGAGTGTCCCTGCTTGTCTTCCTCTTGTAAATCTCATTTCTCTACAGCTCCAGTGTCTTCTTTCCACACTTGGGAAGGCTCCCAGCCCACAGAGTACCACACTGATGCCTTACGCTCCTGCTCCCAATCCCTAGTCTCCATCTATGCCTGTTCTATCCTGCCCTGTGCATGGCCTTAGCAGCTATAAGTAGAAGACACTCCTATTTCAAATGCTCTTTATGGCTGTGGCCATGTTGTTCTTCATAGCCCCAACTTCCTAGTGGTCAGTCAGGAGATGACAATGGTCTCAGATCAAAACACCTATGGGGTGTGGGGCCATGTCCACCTGCGGCAGCAACTCAATCTCAGTGAGACCCTACCAACTGGATGCTGTCTGTGGGAGGCTCCAAAAGGACCAGGGGGAGTCACATGGCACTGTGATCCAGGGATGGCACTGCAGCGGCAGCACAGACTTAACCGTTGTTACTCAATTATCTCATATCACTGTGATACCCTGCCCTTCTGTCCAAACTCTGACACCTGTCTTCTGGAAAGGGCCACTCAGGGCAGTTTCCCAATACAGCCAAACCCAGAATTGGGACTCACAGTGATCTTACAGACCTGATGGAGTTTACCCTTACTCATGTGCCTGGCCCTGGAACCACAAGTTCTCTTGTCAATACCCACACTCGAGAAAAGCTCACAGCCCCCACTTGGAAAAGCAATTTCTGGGAAGAGAACTCTGTATGCCTCCAAGGAAACCTCCTCTCCAGTTCAGCAGTGTGGTCACGACTGTAACAAGGAATAGAAAATATAGTTCACATGATGAAAAGTGCGAGCATGGCTGGATCAAGGGTGCAAACATCTTACCAGGCATCAATTGCTTCCATCTCCCAAATCTGCTTTCCTTTGGGCTGACTTGGGTCCTGGGCAGGCCCCTCTCTGTTTGTTAACTCCCATAGATCTTGGTTTACATCCTCTAGTTTAGCAACCAGTGGAAAGAGACGACCTCTCTCCCTGTATCTCCTGGGGTTGCCTCTCAGTGATCTGTCTTGGGTTATGTGCCAATCTGAGAACCAGTCACAGTGGCCAGGTGTGGCACTCTCATTGGCCTGATATGGGTCATAACCTGTCACACGAGCTAAGGACTGAAGGCAGGACAACTGTGCTCTCCAAGGGGAAGTTGAGGACTGCTAACAGAAGAAGCAAATCACAATTTGTCTAAAACAACTAAATCTCTGGGGACAATGCATAAGTTCTTATAATTTCAGTTATTATATATATCATACCAAGCAGTTATCCAACATGCCCAAGGAATAGCATGTCCTGGATAAGCCTATATTTCAGATTAAATCACTCAAAGACCATACCTAGATCACTGAATGTCATGGGTTACCCCAGACGCAGAACCCGAGATGAAGATTTGAGCAAAAGTAGTTTGTTTGGGAGGTCATGAGATATCTATAGGGGATGGGGGAAGTGAGATAGCTTGGAAAGAGTATTTTATCAGGCTCATTACCACCATGGGTAATTGAAACCCATCCCACCAGGGAACTCTGGGAGATGGCAAGTCACACCTAAGCTATCTCAACCAGGGGTGAGGGAGCTGAGATATTTATACACCAACTCTGCCTGCTGGTTCCCAGGATCTTTTGGCTTTCTGTAACCAGTGACAAAGAAGCTCTGAGACAGAGAGATGCGGGTGCTGGCTGTTGGAAGTGGGGCTGGCATACACTAAGGTGGGAAAGGGTACCATATATGGACAGAGAGCCAACTACATCCACAATTTCCAAAGACTCATAGGACTGAACTACATGGTCTTGGAGGTCCCAAAGTCATTTGAGAATCTTGTGATTCTTCTAGATCTGTAATAGGGATATCATTTACCACTGTATCAAGTCCTTTACAAAAATATAGTTAGTAGAGATTTTTGTAGGTAGAATATAAAATAAAGTCACTTTATGAAGTTTAAAACTTAGAAATGTCTCCTTGAAGAATGATACTTTTTTCCTCTTTGATATTATTCTTATTCAGAATTTCAAAACATTTTATAAATAATATGGTCTCTAAGCCACCCTGAGGAAAGAAAACTGAGTTTCAAGTTTTTTTTTTTTCTCAAAGTCAATTTCTTTTTTAAAAATATCCAAACTGGTTGCATAACCTCCTGGAGACAAAGTAACTGACAGGTTGATACTTGCACTTTTAACCCAATTGTTCTGTTGATGAGGTACCACTATGGTACATACAGCATTTAGCATCTCACAAATTATCTGTTCCAGTCCCCAGAGCTGGTCTCTAGAAGAAACAGTTTGTTCGCAGAAAGCCCAAGCCAAAGGTTTGATCATTATACATAAGAATCATCCCAACTGCAGGCCATTAACCTGACACACTCAGGGCACTTTTACCCCTTTAAGAGGGAATTTAATACCCATCATCCCACATGACCATGGGAGACCAGGAGGACATCGATCATGAGATCCACTTTGCAAATGAGCTAAACTTCATCCAGCTAAGATCAAGTACCAAGGTTTCTGGAATAGGCAAAAACCAAGCTCAACTCTAGACTCTAGCATGAAGGACCACTGGGTCCCAGATGGTTGGTTTCTTGTGCATTAGTAAAATTATTGGATAAAGCCATCTGAAATGGCCACTTTTACTGATCAAAATGATCAACTTAGAGAAAATGTGGCATTTTTATAGGTCAAAGAGATCAAAACTGAATATGCTCAATTTCACACGGTTCAACCTAATGCAAAACAAATTGGGAACCTGATTCTAGTGAGCAAGAAAATCAGGAAAACCATTATTACTACCATCTCAAATAGGAAAGACTATTTTGATCAAAAAGGTGGGAAGGTCACCATCTCACCATGTGAGATATTGTGCTTTGTGAAGCATTTGCTGTGCTGTCTGTATTATGTTCACTGGACCTGCTTTGGGAGCCAGGGAGCCAAGTAACTCTGGAGTTTCCAAAGGCCGATGGTGCCCATATTACAAAGAAATGCCAGGGAAGCCCATCCTGGGGCCACTGACATGGAAATCCTGTGCTCCAAGGATAGGGCTCTTCTTTGATGGCCCTGCCACCATTGCACTGACTCTGCAGCTGCACACTGACCTGGGAGAGAGAAGAATGGAAGGTAAGAGGCAACTATCTTCTCATCGGGTCCCCAGGAAACAGCATGGCAAAGCTTCAGAGGAGCTGCATGAGTTTCAAGGACGTGATCTGCCTGCAGAACCACCCCCACTGCATGGCAGAGATGAGCAAAGTGGATACCACAAGGGAGAGACTCCTCCGATGCATCTCAAGGCAGAAAGCTACAGGCTGAACAGACACGATGACTCATAAAATCCACAACTGTTTTGAGACCAATTCCTTTTTATGTAAAAAAGAAGAAAAAGGAGAAAAGAAATATGTCTGTTTACTCTTTCTCTGCACTGAGCTCAATATTTAAATGAAGCATTTTTATGAACGGGCCCCACAGATCATCATCTTTGCTGCATTAGTTCTAATTGCATTATTGCTTAATTGCAGAGCAATAGAGTGTGTAATTTGGGAGCTGTAATGCCTGGGGGGCGGGCAGGGATGATTTAAACTTTTATGCAACGCCCAGAGTTCAGAAAACTCTGGACTGAGAATAGCAGCCAGGGTCCCACTTCCCTCTCTAGCTGCCTTCTTGGATATCTCAACTCTTCACATCAGGGAGACAGCAGAGAACAAAGACCCCTTGGATGACACCTCATGCTACTCTTGCTGCTGAAGCTCATGAGACATGAATTTCAGGAAGAGTGAGTCATCCAGCAGTTGCTGTATGCTTGTTGTCAGGTTGCATGAGCACTGAGGATGCACAGATGAACATGTCTTAGTTTCTGACCACAAGAGAGACACTGTAGTGAAGGAAAGAAGACAGGTCAACAGAGCCACTCATTGGTGAAGACAAAAGAGGGAGTTTTCTTCAAACAAAAGAAGCCTACAACCAAGTCTCTGAAAGACAAAGTGAGGTCAATAAGGACCTGTGAGACTAGCTAGATGCTCGCCAGCATTTGCTTCTCTTGGGTGCAAGTGATTTGTTGAAAAAGTGTTGCTAAAGAAGCCAGTAAGAGAGTAGGAGGGAAGCAGGACAGAGAAGGGAGAAGGCAAACAAGAGTGTGATTCTTAGTGAAGTTCCAGATTCAACCTGATCTCTTGGGAAGTTAGTGCAATAACTACCATCTCCAGCATACAAGTGAATGGAAGTGGTAAGAATGGACATACCTGTCTCATTATTGATCTTATAGGAAAAGTACTTTGTCTTACACCATTAGCAAATTTTCCACAGAAACTCTTTATCAGGTTGACAAAATTGCGTTCTATTCCTAGTTCACCATTTATTTTTACCAGATTTATGGATTGTTTTTTGTTTTGTTTTATTTTGTTTTTACCGATTTTTACCATGCTCGGATGTTGGATTTTGTCACATCATTTTCTGTATCTATTGAGATGATCGTATAATACTCCTTTTTAGTTTGTTAATAATGAACTACATTGATTTATTTTCAAATGTTAAACTGTTCTTGTGCTCCTAGGATAAACTCCACTTGGTTGTGATTTATTCTTTATGTTTGGTTGGAACAAATTTGCTAAAATTTTGTTAAGAATGTTCATATCTATGTTCATGAGAAATCTTAATTTGCAGTCCTCTTTTCTTGTAATGTCTTTTTCTGGTTTTGAAATTAAAGACAATGCTGGCCTCATAGAATGAATTAGCAAGTGTTCCCTCATCTTCAATTTTCTAGAAGAGTTTGGATTGAATTGGTATTATTTCTTCTCTAAATGATTGGTGGAATTCTACACTAAAGCCACAAGGAGAGTTTTTTTATGGGAAGTTTTTTGTTGATTTGTTTTGTTGTTGTTGTTGTTGTTGTTGTTGTTGTTGTTTTAGCAGGCTCCCCAGCCTAAGTGGGGCTTGAAATTATGACCCCAAGATCAGAGTCACATGCTCTATTGATGAACCAACCAGGTGCCCCTGTGGGAAGGTGGTTTTGTTTTTTAATTTTGTTTTTTAATTTTTGAGAGAGAGAGAGAGAGAGAGAACATGAGTGGAGGAGGGTCAAGGAAAGGAGATACAGAATCCAAAGCAGGCTCCAGGCTCAGAGCTGTCAGCACAGAGCCCAACACGGGCCTCAAATCCATGAACTGCAAGATAATGATTTCAGCTGAAGTCAGGACACTTAACGGACTGAGTCACCCAGTTGCCACAGGAAGGTGTTTAATTATAAATTTAATTTCTTCAATAGATATTGGTGTATTTGGATTATCTATTTTTTTCTTCAATAAGCTTTAGTAATTTGTGTTTTTCAAAAAATTTGTCCTTTTCATGTAAATTGTGGAGTACTGCGTATTTTTCCTGAGGCCTTGTGTATTACAAGACTTTTCCACTTTCGCTGTTGCGAACATGATTTGTTCCATCCCTGTGTGAGTTCCAGGGATTGTTTTACCTACATCTTTCCCATGGTCCTTTCAGTTGCCTTAAGTGGGTTCCTTAAATGCATGCACTGATTGGTACTCAGCTGAAGACTTGAATGGAACCTGAAGAACTCCAGAGTGTTCTCTGTCTCTCCCTCCCTCTCTTTCTCTTCTCTCTTTCCCTCTCTCTCTCTCTCCCTCCCTATCTCTTTTTTTTTTACCCTACTCCTCGGTAGTCTGCCTGCAAATTTTAGCTATTTTGGCCTCCGTGAATCCTCTCCACTCGGTCCCCTCATCTTAAGGAAACCACTGGACTCTGTGTGTACTTCCCTCTCCCTGGAAATTCACTCAATTCATAGGAGAGATTAGGACCAGAGATAAATATTTAGGCACAAGTACATAGAGCTAGTAACTAAAAACATAAGTGCAACTGGAGAGAACTCCTAATGGAGTAAGGACAGTGTCCTAAATATAAAACCCATAATGGTAGGTACATACAAAGAGACCATGATACAGAGGCAGAAGAAAGACATAAATAGAAGAAACCTCATCAGAGAATGAAGTTATAAAACCCAGGGCTTGGAGAGTTTCAAGAAACCACAGGACTCCAAGTGTCCTTGCTCCAGAGGTCCTGGGCACCGGTGTCAGAAGGGCGTGCGCAGGCACAATGCCACCCGTGCCACGAGTACATCCTGCGCAGTGCCTTTGCATGTGCTTGTTCCACTGGTTTTGCCAATATGGAAAACTGGTCCCCTTTACCAGAGAAGACTGAAGTGGACGTGAGTGAATGAGATGGGCGGAAGTGGTACCTGCCATACTTTCGAGAAGCTTGGCTGAGAAGGGAAGAAGATTAGGAGCTAGGAAAGGCAAGACCAAGTTGTTGAGGGTGGAGGGGACACTTTCTGCCCAGTGTCCAAGTCTTCGATCTGTGTATAGTCTGAGGAAGAAAAGGCAGTTGACACATAAAGCCTGAGATGTGGAAGGAGAATAATTGATGGAGCAAGATCTCAGGAGATGAGAAGTGGGAATGATTTAGGGGCACCTGGGTGGCTCAACTGATTAAGCATCCACCTTCAGCTCAGGTCGTGATTTCACAGTTCATGAGTTTGAGCCCTGCATCGGTCTCTGTGCTGACAGCTCAGAGCCTGGAGCTTGCCTCAGATTCTCTGTCTCACTCTCTCGCTCTGCCCCTCACCTGCTCACACTCTGTCTCTCTCTCTCTGTCTCTCTCTCTCTCTCAAAAATAAATAAACATTTAAAAAAAAAGAAGTGGGAAGGGTTTAGCCCTAATAGGAGGAAAGGATGGGTGCCAAAGCAGGAAGACTGCAGATTAGAGATAAAGTCTGCAATCCATGTACTGCTCTGCAGAGATTGACAACACGTGGGCAGGTCACATGCCAGCCTATGACAGCAAGAAAGCAAGTCTCAGATTTGTTTCTACCAGCCCAAGTCTGCACCTCTGAGACTTATCTCCCAAAGTGGTGGCAGAAAGTCTCATAAATGCAATGAGGCAATAGGCACCTGCACACAGTGCTCACAGCCACAGTTTAGGACTCTCTTGGATCACCCAAATGATGCGACGTGTACAAGACACTAAGGAAATCCACTCTCCGTAGTATCTGTACTAAAGTATTAAATTCCACATAGGAGAAGTACAACCACCTGATTTCTACAAAGCAGAAGCTTATCATATTGACAGAACATAGCGATCCAAACTGGTCGAAGTCCAAAGAGAATTTATGGGGCCGGATTTGGCTGTAGCTCATTCCAGAACACTCCCAGGTTTCCTGACACGCAGGTAGCTGTAAATGGTGGTTAGCTAATGGCAGCAAGATCACCAGCTTGACAAAAGTTCCAGAGTTGAGTACTGGTTCTGACCCACCTGGCTTGGATCATATGCTCATTTGGAATCAATCTCCAGGGCCAAAAGGATTCAATGTGCTGACCGTTTGAGTCCAGGACAGCCTCACCTTCACTGAATGCACATGGGCTAAAAGTGAAGAACAGTCGAATTATTTGAGGATGAGCAGGCAAGGGGGAGGGAGTCATGCCAGTAGACACAAACAACTAGTGTTCCTTACAGGAAATCTGAAGGGTCCCACTCCAAGGCATCAGCTCTGGGGGCACTATTTCAGGAATGGAAAAAGGACACAAAGAGCCATGGCCTACATGTACATTTGTGATAGAATTTAACCCTATATAGGGCATGTATGAGAAGGAGAAACACAATAAGCCACAAGCTTAGAAAATGAAAATGTCATTCTGGAAACACTGCATCTTTCAGATGGCGCATCACAATATCGTTAGAAAACAGAAGCTTCATTAGCTTCTTCTTGACCTTTGAGCTTGCTGCCCCTTCAATTTTGCTTCAAATGAACCCATAATTTCATCTCAAGAACTCAACTAGAAGTAATTCTTTTATTAAATAAACTTCATTTGGGGGCTGACTGCCTTGGGTCCTGGGAGAAAATGCATCTTACTTTTGCTGAGACCAATCTAGGTCAGCAGTGCAAAAGCTTCTTTTTGAGAGAGGTAAACCACCATCCCTTGGATGAAGGACTGAGGAAGTTTCTGTACTGAAGGTGCAAAGTGGAGAAAAGAGAGCAATCGCATGGGGGCCAGTTCAGAGGGCAGACAGAGTGCACAGACACGTGCTGCTTCTCTCACTGCCCTGCCAGGAAAATTCTTTGAAACAGAGGTATCTGTGATCACAAGCAATCACTACTAGCAACATCTCCAGGGCAGACTCAGAGCTACCACTGCTGCATGGGGCCTGAGGCAGAGGTTCCAAAAGTAGTCCCGACAGAGGCTATTAGTTTTTTCAGGAGTAAGAACAGACAAAGGGGCATTTGGGCTTTTTACTCTCTACTCCTGGGTCCCTTTGCTAGCAGGCGACAAACCTGGTAGCCAATCTCCATATGGTTCCTGTCTCCTGGTATTGTCTCTCCCACATTGAGGAGGACTGTCCTGTGCAACCAATAGCATATTGCAGACATGATTATGTCTTTGGAGAGTAGGTCATAAAAGATACTGTAGTTTCTCCCTTGTTTTATTACTAACTCTGGGGAAGCCAGCTGCCATTTTGTGAAGATAGTCAAAGAGTTCAGTGGAAAGACACACATAGCGAAGAGCCAAGGTCCCCTGCCCACATCCATGTGGATGAGCCATTCTTGGGAGCAGACCCTCCAGCCCAAGTCAGGCCTTCAGATGACCGAAGCTGTGGCTGGCATCTGGGCTGCAAGATGAGGAATCCCAAGCCAGAACTCCTCAGTTAACTCACTCCCAAATTTCTGACCCATAGAAACTGAGTTAACAAATATTCTTTTAAGACAATCAGTTTGGGGGTCATTTTTTATACAGTAAAATAAATAATCTAGACCCACTTCTAGATGTAGGCAAATAAGCCTTGTCTCCTGGTTATTTGTCTAATATTTGCAAGACTTGCTCTCATTCAATGCCATGATCCCACCCTGATGGATAGAAACTTCTAGAGGGTATGGACCAGATTGTCATGAAAGCCCTCTTCCTATGTTCCTAATTTCCCCCACGAACTGTCAACGCTCAATAAATGTTTGCCAGATTAACTCGAATTCCTGTCTTCTGTAGGGGAGAAATCATGTGAACATAGTGTTTCCTTCCCCCAGAAATTCTCTTCCGTAGTTCAAAATGAGAAAGTGCAGCTTTTTAATTAACGGAAAAGATCTGAACCCAGATCTCAACAAATTTGGTATGATTCAGGGGCTGCTTCTTGCAGAGACTATAGCTACTTGCAAAAGTGTGCACAGGTCAGTACAATTTCAGAGAATTGTGTCCAGCAGGCAACCTCAGTATCCCAAAAAGGACCTCACTGCAGCCCAGATCAGCACCACGTGTGTTTGGCCAGTACTGCACCTGCTGAGTCACAACTTCAAACAGCCCACTTATCAGTGAGGACTTAACATGTACCCAAAACCTGCCTGCCACTCTGCCAACAGAGAGCTCTGTCCTCAGGGGGCTTGCAGCTAACTAGGACAGGAAAGATTCACATGGAAAGATAAGCCACACTCACATCTGAATTTGCCTAGGATCCATTAAAGTGGCAATGACTGTAGATGGTCTTAGAAAACCAAGGAGGGGCTCTTCACTCTGGAAAAGTATGCCACACCCTATACTCCTTATCAAGGAATTCATCGTCTTGCATGCAAAGCTTGCTAGGGTGGGCCTTCTAACCCAGCCTACGGACAGTGCACTAATGCCTTAAAGGACAAGCAAGAAGCATCTGGGAAGGAAGAAAGCATCATAAACAAGCATCCCATGAGGCCAGAATATAAGCAGTTTGTCATGACTGAACATGTAGTGTGAGGCAGGGGTGAGAACAGACATGGGTCATGGAGATGTTGAGAGACAGTCCCTCATGGATCTCTCATGTTTCTGCTTACCTTGTGAAGAGAGGCACTGGACTTTGTTCCGAACTATCTTTTCAAGGATGTTTATATAGTGAACACCCTTGAGAGACAGAGATAGATTTGCTCTCCTCTGCAGAGAAGGGCAGGTACACTGACCTCCCATTACAAAAATTCAGAGACCCTAAAGATTCCTCTTCTGTGACACAACCCACGGAGTTTAACCAGCACAGGAAAATGCTGATTATGGGCTACTGTGACTGCTTGTGAGAATGGAGTCCTTGGCCTGTGACCCAGCACCCATGACACTGGAATGTCAATTTGTGAACTGACAAATGGGGTCAGCTCCTGACGAGAGGCCCCTGAATTCCAAGTTTTGTCCTGCTGGTTCTTGCACAGTAAAATTACATATGTCTTTAGACAGAAGAATGTTCCTGGGAGCATATGAGAATGTTTTGATAAAGGGTCATTTATTGGGTTGTTTTGGATTTTTTTTAAGATATACAGAAATCTCTTAAGGAAAAGTTGCACTCCTCTGATCTTTTTTTCTTAACAGGAGTTAAGTAAGAGTCTACAGGGTAGAAGGGGAAAGAAACTGGGAGCATCCCACCAAAATTAGAGAAGAGCCCATGACTGCCAGTTCCCTGAAGTCTCCAGGACCACTGCCCAGAGTGGGCAGCCAAACTTCCCACCACCTGGAACAAAAAGCCTACTAGTGCATATCATCAGGCTCCTCTGCAAAGTCGGAACCTCCTTGGGCAGTGTTTTAGTCTGCTCAGGCTGCCATACCAAAATACCACAGACTGGGCAGCTTACACAAATGAAATTTATCTTCTCACAGTCTGGAGGCTGGAAGTCCAAGATCAGGGGCCAGCATTGTGTATTCTGGCGGGGATCCTCTTCCTGGCTTGAAAATGGCTGCCTTTTCACTGTGTCACCATGTGGTGGAAATAGAGGGAGCAAGATCTCTTGTGTCTCTTCTTATAAGGTGAGACATGAGAGCTTCACACTTACGATCTCACCCAAACCTGACGACTTCCCCAAAAGTGCCATATGAATTAGGGCGGTGAGGGACAGAATTTAGCCCATAGCAGGCACTCTGGGATCCTGACCCACAAGAGCTCCCAGTATACACATGCACCTACTAATTTATCATACAACACTCATAGACCCCTCAAATCCTCAAGCCAATAGAACCTTGAACACCAAATAGTTCATCATCTTGCCACTGGGTGAGTAACATTATCTAGAGTAGGTGGATGGTTATTCCATTTTTAAAGTCTCAGGGAAGCAGGTACCCTCCTTACTCCTCTCAACAACCCAATGTACTCTGATGGTCAAATCATCTGACTACATTCTCTTTGTACTTCATTTAACCCTAATTTCTTGACCTTTTGGTTCCACTAAAAATAGCATTTGATTATTCTAACAATAATTCGTGCTGAAAACCACCTGAATTACTTTAAAGTCAAATGGGCAGTTGGAAAAAGGAAGTGTTCAGGTGCCCCATGACCAAGAGTCATGAGACATTCTGCCATTACAATTCAACATCAGGTAAATGCCGTAAAGAGGTCACAGGTAAGGAGATGTTATAGGTAAGGAATCTCTCCTGCTTTGTGCATAAGAATCCAGACCAGACTAGAGTCTGTGACTCAACTGGGCCTTCCACCGTGGCGGCTCCTGCTCTGTACCACCTCCTCCACCACAGGCCAATGCAGAGATTCTGCAGCAGGAGCTCTGACACTCCAGATTCCCAGAACCCTGGAGCCAATGCTTCTCTGATCCACTTCCTGGCCAGCTGTCCAAAAACTCTACACCTTCTCTCACACCATATGCATTTCTCATGAAGGTGACAATTAATCAGGCCCACCTTCAGAAGACCAAAATACACAAAAAACATGTCATTTAAAAAAGGTAATTTATAAAAAGGCAATATGTTATAATCTGACCCTAGAAGCCTTTACTGGTAGATGATTTCTGGTTTCCTATACATTTGACATGATTGTTAATTGTCATCTCTCAACAGAAAGTTTTCCCACAAGGGTGACAAGATATGAGGTTTGGCGGGGGGGAAATGTTTGCTGGTGGGGAAGGAGGAAGAGGCTCAGATCTGCAGTACGAGGGGCAAGGGCTGCTTCCAGCTCTGTCATTTTTCCTTCTCCGAAAGGATGACCAGGAAGCATCAAATAGTATTCATGTTATAGGATTGGAATGGCTTGAAACCTCCATCTACCAGGTGCAATTTCCCATTTTATTATAGGTTGGTAAAATCAAATTTCCTGGACCCCCTTTGAGGGTATGGCCATCTTGGATCACACCCAGTGACACCTCACACAGCTTTATCCCTTCCAATTAGTGCCTGGTGTGGGAATTGATGTACTGAAAATTAACTTCATTGATCTTCATCCGAGAATATGGTCAACAAGGCATAATTTTTTTCTGATCAATGCTAGTGATCAATTACCTAATGAAAGAAAAATAAAGGAAGGTCCTCCTTGGCATCAGAATGAATTTATATGCCTCCAATGCAGCACATATATACCTCAGGACTGGTTCTCCGTTTGGGATTCTGCTTTAATACAGATAACCTTTCAAGAACAATGAGAAATTTGTGCTCTGTGCTTTCAAGGAAAGCATGTGTACGTAGCTCCAGGAGGGAGGGGATATCACCTCATAAAGCAATCAGCCTCAGGGGAAGCAGAATTTAGTGCCTGCCATAGCTGGGTGAAGCAAAGTGGCCCACTTTACAGACGAGGCACACAGGAGGGCTCCCCACACCTGCCCCTCTAGTGGTCTTTGCATAGTTTTGTCGATATTCACAAAGGAAGGAAGGCTAGAAAATATGAAGAAGGAAAACGTTTCACTTCTCCCCTGTTACACCCAACCAAGCAAGTCGAGCTCTCAGGACTCTGTCCCTGTCAAATGAAATTCTAAGTCCGGGTTTTCATTGTGGAGTCAAAAGGGTGAAATGAGCGAAGTCACCTTTTAATCTCCTCCCCTTGTCCCCATCCCCCAACCCCTGTCTTGATTCCTTGGTTGTGGCTCAGCGGCCAGACGAGGGGCTCGCTTCTCACATGGCAGAGTTTATTTATCACCTTCAATTAGTATTTGTATTTCAAAATAAAACTCCAGAGACAGCAACACTCCCCTGAAAGAATGATTCCCCATTGGAATTCCAAGCACCATGGTTCCCTGGGCAGGAGAATGCCTGTTACTCTACCTTTGGGGGTGAAGTACAGGGGTATTGCACTGCTCAGGAAGCCACCTCTTCTGCCTAAGCACGAGGCAGCCCCTCTCTGTGCTTTTCAGTAGATTGCAGACACTCAGCCACTCGGGTGTCCCTTCACAGACGCTCTCCGCTCTCTGTGCTCCTGCGCTGTGGGTGCAAGCGATTCCCACACGCAGGCTGTAATAACCAGGAGTGGTGCCTGGTTCCACTGCCCTCTCTGCCTCCCGCCTCCCTCCATGAGCACTTGCTGTCCCTCGATAGGGAGGAGGGATAACTAACTACCATCAAGAGCTTCCTTACCCAGATGTCACGAATAAATGTCACCAGAGAGTGTCCAACGTCGAAAAATAAACAAAGCTTAATTGGCAGCAATTTTGCTAAGTAGCTTCAGCTCCCTTTGTCTTGATGTCTACCTCCATAAACACAGAAAAAGACACTTGTCACATGAAATTCATGAGCTCACCTCAATGCATCACTGCCCGATGTTGTATTATTTACCCTGCGGCTATGAGTGGCTCTCCCCGTGGTAATAACAAGGTCACTGGACAGAAAATCTTTCCATAGTAAAAGGGGAAAAGGGCACCTCCAAAAACAAACCGCACCGCAGTGGAAATTCCCTCACCTTCCTCAAGCAGCCCCATCCGGAACCGGCTGCAACCTAGGCGCGATCCAGCCAGCTGTTCTGCTCCTCGCCTTCTCTCCCTCCACCTCATTGATGCGCCATCAATTTCCGAATGTCAGCCACGACCACGCCTCCTTCCCCAGGGTCTCATCATTTCTCTCTCCTTTTAACCTCTATCTTGTTGAAACCACTTAACTCAGTAACCATCCGTTCTGGCAGGGAAAGTGTTGATCAAGCTCAAGTTACATTGTTTAGAGAGAAATAACCCCATCTCCTGGATGGTCGTGGTTTTTAGCACCCAGGGCTGCGATTCTTTGAAGTGGAAGGTAAACCGGGGTTTTGACAGGCTGCGAGGAAAAAGAACTCCAAAACGCGGGAGGAGGCTGCCAGCCACGGATTCAATCCTTGTGTTAGGCTGCCATCTCGTGACACCCTGGGATATCCTGCTGAGGACTGAAAACAGCTTTTATGTCTAACATCCTAAAAGCTTCCCCCCACCTCCAATGTAAACCAATAAATAATAAATGTCAATATAACCTGTCATAGGCCAAATGGCTGAATTAATATTAAACTCAGTTCTTCTTTAGGCATCAAGGAACTCATAGGAAAACAGATTCCACAGCTGACTCAACCTTTGTCAAAAAATCTGAAGTATGCCCTGTCATTGGCACCTCAGACCACCTCCCCCTCCTGTTCTCCCATCACCCAGCCCTGTGTCAGATGCGCTCCGCCCTCCTTTTGGGCTCTGAGCCCGGTGTGGGGGCCTTCTCACAGCCATCAGTGCTCCAAAAGCAAAGACGGATAGGCCTTCAGGACTGTGTTAGAGATGGATCTGCCATTGATACCCTCATAGCTCCTGGGTGTCTCTGCTGGTTCCAGAGATCCGCGACAAATAGGAGCCCCTCCAAGCTCACAAAGAAGACTACTGTCCCCACCCAGGCCAGCGCTGAGGATAAGGTAGAGCCCCTTCTCCCTGTTCTTTCACTGACAAGCAGGAATGGACCCTAATTCATTAATGAGATCTGACTTAGGCTACTGGGAAGACAGACAACGACTCAGAGTCCAGCCTGGACCTGGAGCCATTTTCCAGCTGGCAAGCTCCACGTCCCAGCTCTCCAGATGCCCGAGGCTCTGGGATGCAGCCCTCAGGCCCAGAGCACACAGAGAACCTTTCCCCAGATCTGACTCCTAACAGGGCAGCAGGGGCTTTGGTGGTGGGGGGGGGGGCGTAAGAGTCCTCAGGGTACCTTTCGTTTAACAAGCAAGATGCAGGGTCCCAGAGAGCCTCAGGAGATAGATATTTGTTTATAGATGATTAAAAAGGAAGAGTATGTGTGGTCTGGGGTTATAGTCTCAGTAGTTATGAAAAGGTTAAGTTTGCACAGGCAGGCCATTGCCGTTACAAGGAAGCACAGAAAGCAGTTTTCAGCCATAGAATTTCTCTGCTGAAATTTCTCCTCTTTTCACCCATTTTGGCCCTCTTTTCCTCTAAGTTATTCTATGTACTTATAATAGCATTTTTTATTGAAGTATAGTTGACATACAATATGATATTAATTTCAGGTTTACAACATGGGATCCAGCAATTCGATACATTACAAAATATTCACCATGATAAGTGGAGTCACTATCTGCAACCATACAGTTATTCCATTATTGGCTATATTTCCTGCTCTTTACTTTACATCCTTGAGACTTATTTATACTATAAATGGAAGTTTGTACATCTTAATTCCTTCACTATTTTGCCCATCCTCCCAACACACCCCCTCTGGCAACCATCAGTTTGTTCTCTGTATTAATGAGTCTATTTCTGTTTTTTTTCCCTTTCTTTGCATTGTTTTTTAGATTCCACATATAAGTAAAATCATATGGTGTTTTTCTTTTTCCATTCGACTATTTCACTTACCCTAATAACCTCTAGGTCCATCCATGTTGTTGAGGATGATAAGATTTCTTTACTAGCTGAGTACTATTCCATTGTATACATAGTTGACCTTGAATAATACGGATTTGAGCTGTGTGGGTTCATTTATACATGGATTTTTAAAAATAAATACGATAGAGTACTGTAAACATATTTTCTATTCCTTACATTTTTAAATGATATTTTCTTTTCTCTAGCTTATTTTATGATAAGAATACAGTATATAATACATGTAACATAAAATATATGTTAATTGACTGTTTATGTTATTAGTAAGGCTTGAATATTCAAGTTTTAGGGTCGTGAAGAGTTTTGTACAGATTTTCTTTTACTGTGGAGATGGTCAGCATCTAACCCCTGTGTTGTTTAAAAGTCGACTTGAACATCGTTATACATTCATCTACTGATGCACACTTAGGTTGCTTCCATATCTTAGCTACTGTAAATAATGCCACAATAAGTAGAGGGGCGTGTATATCTTTTTTTGAATTACTGTTTCTGTTTTCTTTAGGTAAACACTCAGAAGTGGAATTATTGTGTCATATGGTATCTCTATTTTTAATTTTTTGTGGAAACTCCATAGTGGTTTTCAATAGTGGATGCCAAAATTTTCATTCCCACCAACAACGCATGAGAGTTCCATTTTCTCTGCATCCTTGCTGACACTTGTTATTTCTTGCTCTTTCGATTCTAGTCACTCTGACCAGTGTGAGGTGACATCGCATTGTGGTTTTGATTTGCATTTGCCTGATGATTAATGATGTTGAGAATCTTCTCAACTTTTTGCTACCTTGTATTCTTTGGGAAAATGCCTATTCAGGTCCTCTTCCCATTTTTGATTGGATAATTTGAGTTTTTGATGTTGAGTTGTATGAGTTCTTTATATATCTTGGATATTAATCCCTTATCACATGTGTCACTTGCAAACATCTTCTCCCATTAAGATGTCTTTCCATTTTATTGATGGTTTCCTTTGCTATGCAAAAGCTTTTTAGTTTGATGTAGTCCCAATAGTTTACTTTTTTTTTAATATTTTTATTTATTTGAGAGAGAGTGTGTGTGAGCAGGGGAGAGGCAGAGAGAGAGAGAGAGAGGGAGACACAGAATCCAAAGCAGGCTCCAGGCTCCGAGCTGTCAGCACAGAGCCCGACTCGGGGCTCAAACCCACGGACCGTGAGATCATGACCTGAGCCAAAGTCAGACACTCAACCGACTGAGCCACCCAGGCGCCTCTACTTTTGTTTTTGTTTCCCTTGCCTGAAGAGACAGATACAGAAAAATATTGCTATGACTGATATCCAAAAGATTACAGCCTATGTTTTCTTTTAGGACTTTTAAGGTTTGAGATCTTACATTTAGGTCTTGAATCCATTTAGAGTTTATTTTTGTTTATGGTGTAAAAAAGTGGTCTGGTTTCATTCTTTTGCATGTAGCTATCCACTTTTTCCAGCATTGTTTTTTGACAAGAACTATATTTCTTCCATTGTATATTCTTGGCTCCTTTGTTGATCAATTGACTATATAACTATGGATTTATTTCTGGGCTCTCTATTCTGTTCCATTGACTTATATGTCTATTTTTATACCAATATCTTAGTGTTTTCATTACTGAAGATTTGTAATATAGTTTGAAATCTAGGATTCTGATATCTCCAGCTTTGTTCTTCTTTCTCAAGATTATCTTGGATATTCGCAGTCTTTTGTGGTCCCATGCAAACTTCAAGATTATTTGTTTTAGTTCTGTGAAAAATACTATTAGGACTTTCATAGGTATCACATTTAATTTCTAGGTTTCTTTGGGTAGTATGGACATTTGAACAATAGTAATTCTTCCAATCCATTAGTGTTGTATATCTTTCCATTTGTTTGTGTCATCTTCAATTTCTTTCTTCAAAGTCTTTTTTTAAAAATATAATTTATTGTCAAATTGGCTAACATACAGTGTGTAAGGTGTGCTCCTGGTTTTTGGGGTAGATTCCTGTGGTTCATCACTTACATACAACACCCAGTGCTCATCCCAACAAGTGCCCTCCTCAATGACCACTACTCATTTTCCCCTCTCCCCCACCGCCCCATCAACACTCAGAATGTTCTCTGTATTTAGGAGTCTCTTATGATTTGCCTCCCTCCCTCTCTGTTGGTAACTATTTTTTCCCCTTCCTTTCCCATGGTCTTCTGTTAAGTTTCTCAAGACGCAATATGAGTGAAAACATATGATACCTGTTTTTCTCTGACTGACTTATTTCACTCAGCATAATACCTTCCAGTTCCATCCACGTTGCTGCAAATAGCATGATTTCATTCTTTCTCATTGCCAAGTAGTATTCCATTGTGTATATATATGTGTGTATATATATATGTGTATATATGTGTATATATATGTATATGTGTGTGTGTGTGTGTATATATATATATATATATATATATATATATACACCACATCTTCTTTATCCATTCCCATTAGTTGATGGACATTTAGTCTCTTCAAAGTCTTGTAGTTTTCAGAGTAAATGTCTTTTCACCTCCTTAGTTAAATTTATTCCTAGGTAATTTATTCTTTTTTATGCAATTACAAGTAGGAATTAAAAATTTTCTCTTTTTGCTGGTTTATTAGTGTCTAGAAATGCAAGATTTCTCTATATATTAATTTTGTATCTATTCTAATAGTTTTTTTTGGTGGAGTCTTTAGAGTTTCCTATACATAGTATCATGTCATCTGCAAATAGTGATAATTTTACTTCTTCCTCATCAAATTGGATTTCTTTTCTTTCTTTTTGTTGTCTGATTGTTATGGCTAAGACTTCCAGTACTATGTTGGATAAAAGTGGCAAGAGTCGACATCCTTGTCTTGTTCCTGATCTTAGATGAAAATCTTTCAGCTTTTCACCATTGAGTATGTCAGCTGTTAGTTTGTCATATATGGCCTTTATTATGTTGAGGTCTAAACTCACTTTGTTGAGAGTTTTTATCATTAATGAGTGTTGACTTTTGTCAAATGCTTTTTCTTTATCGAGATGTTCATATGATTTTTATCCTTCATTTTGTTTTTTTTTTAATTTTTTTAACGTTTACTTATTTTTGAGAGACATAGAGACAGAGCGTGAGAAGAAGGGCAGAGAGAGAGGGAGATACAGAATCCGAAGCAGGCTCCAGGCTCTGAGCTGTCAGCACAGAGCCCGACGCGGGGCTCGAACTTACAGACCGTGAGATCATGACCTGAGCCGAAGTCGGCCGCTTAACCAACTGAGCCACCCAGGCACCCCTATCCTTCATTTTGTTAATGAGGTGTATCACAGTGATTGAGTTGCGAATATTGAACCATTCTTGCATCCCTGGAATAAATCCCACTTACTAGTGATGGGTGATCCTCTTAATGTATTGTTTAATTCAGTTTGCTAATATTTTGTTGAGAATTTTTGCATCTATGTTCATCAGGGATATTGGCTTATAGTTTGCTCACGCGTGTTGTCTTTATCTGGGTTTGATATCAGGATAATGCTGGCTTCCTAGAATCAATTTGGTCGTTTTGTTTCCTCTTCTACTTTTTGAATTAGTTTGAGAAAAATAGCTATTAGCTCTTTAAATATTTGGAAGAATTCACCTATGAAGTCATCTGGTCTTGGACTTTTCTTTGTCGGGAGATTTTTTAATTATCAATTCGATCTTGGTACTAGTGATCAATTTGTTCAGAATTTCTACTTCTTGATTCGGTCTTGGAAGATTGTATGTTTCTACTTACCCATTACTTCTAGGTTGTCCAATTTGTTGACATACAATTTTTCGAAGTAGTGTCATAAGTCTTTATATTTCTGTGGTGTCATTTGTAACTTTTCCTCTTTCATTTCTGATTTAATTTATTTGAGTCCTCTCTCTTTTTTCCTTGATGAGTCTGGCTAAAGGTTTATCAATTTTGTTTATCTATTCAAAGAACTAGCTCTTAGTTTTATTGATCTTTTGTATTATATTTTCATTTATTTCCACTCTGATCTTTACTATTGCCTTCCTTCTGCTGACTTTTAGTTTTGTTTGTTCTTTTTCTAGTTCATTTAGGTGTAAGGTTAGATCGTTTGAGATTTTTCTTATTTCCTGAGGTAAGCCTATATTACTATAAACTTCCCTCTTAGAATTGCTTTTGCTGTATCCCAAAGATTTTTGAACTATTGCATTTCTATTTTCATTTGTCTCAGGTATCTTTTTATTTTCTCTTTGATTTCTTTATTGACTCATTGGTTCCTTGGTAGCATGCTGTTTAGCCTCCACATGATTGTGTTATTCCAGGTTTTTTTCCCCTTATAATTGATTTCTAATTTTATACCATCATGGTCAGAAAAGATGCTTAATATGATTTTAATCTACTTAAATTTATTGAGACTTAGTTTGTGGCCTATCATGTTTTCTATCCTACAGAACATTCCATGTGCACTTGAAAAGAATGTGTATTCTGCTGGTTTTGAATGGAATATTCTCTGTATATCTGTTAAGTTCATCTGACTTAAAATGTTGTTCAAAGCCACTTTTTCCTTCCTTATTGATTTTCAGTCTGGATAATTTATCCATTGATCTAAGTGGGATGGTGTTGAAGTCATTTACTAGTATTGTATAACTGTCAATTTTTGTCTTTATTTCTATTAAGATTTGCTTCATATATTTAGGTGTTTTCCTGCTGGGTGCATATTTACAACTGTTATATCCTCTTGTTGACTGAACCCTTTATCATTATGTAATGCCCTTTTGTCTCTTTTTGCAGTCTTTTTATTAAAATCTATTTAGTCTGATATAAGTATTGCTATCCCAGGTTTTTTTCATTTCCATTTTCATGGAATATATTTTTCCATCCCTTTACTTTCTTTTTTTTTTATTATGTTTATTTATTTTTGAGAGACAGAGACAGAGCATGAGCAGGGAAAGAGCAGAGAGGGAGAGGGAGACACAGAATCCAAAGCAGGCTCCAGGCTCTGAGCCGTCAGCACAGAGCCTGACGCGGGGCTTGAACGCACAGACCGTGGGATCATGACCTGAGCTGAAGTTGACCGCCCAACCGACTGAGCCACCCAGGCGCCCCCATCCCTTTACTTTCAATCTGTGTCTTCAGTCCTGAAGTGAGTCTCTTATAGGCAGCATACAGATAGATCTTGGTTTTCTTTTCTTCTCAGTCACCCTATGTCTTTTGATTGGAGCAACTAGTCCAATCAGTTGTCGATTGGCATGTACTTATTACCATTTTGTTAACTGTTTTACAGTTGTTTTTATAGTTCTTCTTTGTTCCTTTCTTCCTTTCTTGCTCTTTTCCCTTGTGGTTTGATGACTTTATTTAGTGTTATGTTTGGATTTGTTTTCTCTTCCTTTTTTGCATATCTAATATAGGTTTTTGGTTTGTTGTTACCGTGGGTTCATATATAACATCCTAAGTATATAGCAGCCTATGATAAGCTGATACTCACTTAAGTTCAAATACATTCTAAAAACACTATATTTTAACTCCCCCCTCCACTACTTAAATTATGATAGCATATTTTACATCTTTTATTTTGTGAATTCCTTAGCTAATTTTTAAAGATATAATTGATTTTACTACTTTTGTCTTTTAACCTTCATACTAGCTTTATAAGTGATTGATCTACTACCTTTACTATGTGTTTGCTTTTACCAGTGAAGTTTTTCCTTTTACAATTTTCTTATTTCTGCATATGGCTTTTTTTCTTAATTTTTTAACATTTATTTCTTCTTGAGGGGGGGGAGGGGCAGAGAGAGGGAGACACAGAATCCAAAGCAGGTTCCAGGCTCTGAGCCATCAGCACAGAGCCCAATGCGGGGTTTGAACCCACAGACCGTGAGGTCATGACCTGAGTTGAAGTCAGACAGTTAACCAACTGAACCACCCAGGCGACCCTAGTCTTTTCTTTTTTTGCATAAAGAAGTCCCTTATTTCTGTAAGACTAGTTTAATGGTGATAAACTGTTTTAACTTCTGTTTGTCTGGGAAACAGTTTCTCTCCTTTAACTCTGAATGATAACTTTACTGGGTAGAGTATTCTTGGTTACAGGTTTTTTTCCTACCAGCACTTTGAATAGATCATGCCACTCCCTTCTGGCCTGCAAAGTTTCTGCTGAAAAATCAGCTGATAGCCTTATGGGGCTTCGCTTGTACATAACTGTTTGCTTTCCTCTTGATGCTTTTAAGATTCTCTCTATCATTACTTCTTGCCGTTTTAATTATTATGTGTCATGGTGATGCCCTCCTTAGGTTCATTCTGTTTGAAGCGATGATTCCTGGACCTTGATATCTGTTTCATTCCCCGGGTTAGGGAATTTTCAACTATTAAATCTTCAAATAAGTATTCTGTCCCTTTCTTTCTCTTCTCCTTTTGGTACCCCTGTGATGTGAATGTTCAGATGCTGGATGTTGTCCCAGAAGTCCCTTAACCTATCCTCATTTTTAAAATTCTTTTTTCTTTTTTCAGTTCAGTTTGGGTACTCTACCCTGTCTTCCAGGTCATTGATCCATTCTTTGCATCTCCTAATTTACTATCGATTTCCTCTAGTGTATTTTCATTTCAATTATTGTATTCTTAAACTCTGATTGATTCTTTTTTATATTTTCTCTTTGTTGCAGTCCTCACTGAGTTCATGCACTCTTCTCCAGTCCAGTCAGCATCATTATGACCATCACTTAAACTCTTTATCAGGTAGATTGCTTATCTCTATGCCACCTAGTTATTTTTCTAAAGTTTTATCTTATTCCTTCATTTGGAGCATATTCCTCTGTCTCCTAATTTTGTTTGACTTTTTGTGTTTGTTTCTGTGAATTAAGCAAAACAGCTACCTCTCCCAGTTTTGAAGGAGTAACCTTGTTTAGGAATGTCCCCTGTATAGCTTGCATGTGCCTGGCAACTTTGGCTGGCTGGCTGGCTGGTTGGCAGAGGCTGGAGCAGGCAGAGCCTGGGGGTCCCATGGCACTTTGTGCCAGGGTCACTCTGGTGAGATGGCTGGAGCTGAGGTGGGCATGGGCCTAAAGGTCCCAGAGTGCTCTGCACCAGAGTCATCCTGGCAGGACAGCCGGAGATAGGAGTGGACATAGGCCAGGTAGTCTGGGATGCTGCATGGGGCCATCCTGGCAGGACATCTGGAGCTAGTATGTGGGTTGGGGAGTTCCAAGGTGCTCCATACTGGGGCTTCCTTGGCAGAACAGCTGAAACTGAAGCAAGCATGGCCCAGGTGGTCCTAGGCTGCTCCAGATTGGGGCTACCCTGGCAGTATGCAGAACATACTGGGACCCATACTGCAGGATGGGACAGCTGCAGCTGAAGCAGGCATGGGCCAGTGAGCCTCAGGGTGTTCCATGCCAGAGCCACCCCGGTGAGACAGCTAGAGCTGGCGAGAGCACAAGCAGGCAGGCCTCTTTGTGGGAATAGCTGCAGTTAGTGTGGGCTAGGGGCCAGGGTTCACCAAGATGGCAGGCCAGCCATAATGCCTGGGCTCTGCTCCCATCTATGCTATCAAGATGGAGAGGAAACATTAACAATGGTGCTTGCGAGTGCCTCCAACCCCAGAGAGAGTTCCAGAAGTTCTCCCCACCATTGGTGGACCCTCTAGTTAGTAAATGGGGTTCATTATTTATAGTCTGGTTGCCTTTTAAACTGTTGGGTTTTTTGGTGTGCCCCAGATCAGGCAAATATGCACGTGGGCCCCTCAGTGCTCTCTCTCACTATCGTAGTTCATAGCCCCGGGGGTGGGTTTCCCATCACTACTGTGTCTCCATTTGTTGTGTCATCCTTTGTTGTGCAGCAGCCGTTCAATCAGCCCTCAATACTTCTTCAGGAAGAACTCTTCTTAGTATAGGTATGGACACAGTGGGCCCATGGAAAAGGTGAGTTCAGGGTCATCCTATGCTATCACCTAAGACTCCTCCTTCTATAATAGCATTTTAAAGGTTTAAAGTAATATAAAATTATTTTAAGAGTTGTCTTCCAATTCAAACATCTGGGTCATCTATGACTCTATTCTGGTGACAGTTCTCTTGATTATGGGTGACAGTTCCTGCTTCTTCGCGTGTCAGATAAATTGCTTTTCAAATTTTAAGCTGTACATTGCATACTAAAGAAGAGAGGAGACTGAAGAAAACTAAGAGGTGTATCCATCTCTCAGGAAGGTCACACCTTTTCCTGTCCGGCAGCTGTGCTGAGGGCCTGACCTCTTCACTAAACCAGATTTTTAAAGTTTCAAGTCCCCCTCTAGCTTCAAATATTTTGAACGGGGACATCTGTCCCCTACATCCGGCAGGGATTTGGGATTCAATTACCACAAAAACCAGGTCTCTTTGATTTCTAACCCTGTCCCAATTCCAAGTTTGAGGTGATTTTGTATCAGCTCCTTTTTCCCCACCCAATTTCCCTTATTTTGGGCCAGAATAGACTCATACACATGTAAACACATAGCTCTTAGGCCTGAAGCCAATGGCTGCTTCCCGGACACTGAGCGCAGGTGAGAACAGGGGAGGGGAAGTGCGAGCTGCATGCACACATGCTCCATGAAACTTGCAGTGATTTCCCCGCAAATCTTCAAATGCCTCAGGAATTTCCCCTTAAAGTCAGGGAAGGAGCTCTCTTAGGACCTCCAAAGAGCCTGCTCCTTTTCACTCAGACACTCCATCACGAAAACCCAAACCAGGCTTTCCTCCGTGGGTTCAGCTGATAATGACACTTCGTCAGGGAATTGGGAGAATCTATAATGTTACGTCTTAAAGGTCTAGAATCAAAGTAGCTTTGAAGGGTAACTTTTGGATTTTGAAAGACTTGAGAAACCTGGATTTCAGAAACTGTTATTCGGCCACACATACTAAGTGTCATAGTCCCTGCTGCCCCGAATTCTAAATGGTTGGCCCCAAACTGACAGCACAGTGCTCTCTTGACCAGAGGGACTGATATATCATCCTCCTATAAGCATCAGCTCTTTCTTAGCCAGAGCATCCAAAGCCCAACAGGAAAGGGCTTGCCTAGCAGGAATGTCCAGTGTTAGCACTGGAACCTTACCGCCTAGTCTCCTGAAGCACTGTTAAGCCTGAGGAATGATCGCTGGTACCGCTGTGTCCAGGTCCCCCACCGCCAACACTCCCGGCTCCCCTCATCAATCAATATGCCATGTTTGGGCTAGCAGACAGATCAAAGGCAATGCAGGGCCAGAGAAGTTCCTAATCTTGAGGCTCGGGGACTGTGCCTGCAGATAATGCAGGTTTATAAGAACACAGATAATGACGGCTGCCGTCTCCAGCTGTGTCGTCTGTGCCAGGCGCTGCTTTAACAGGCGCCGCCTCACTCTAGGCCATAGTTGTGTTTGTTTATAAGGCAGGTCCTAATTTTCATAGAAATGCACTTATTTAATGGTAGTTGAGGCTTCATCTTTTGAGCTTAAATATGAAACTTTTCTTGAGTACTCAACCTAACAGTCTGAATGTCTTAAAGCAGCAGTCAAAAGAAAAAAAAAAGCAAGCAAAATACTAAGTGTAGAACTTGAAAGCACATGGGTGTTTGCTGTAGAATTCTTTCCATTTTTCTGCATATTTGAAGTCTCTCACAAGTTGTCCAGGAGGAGGGGGGATGATCACGTGCAATGATGCTCTCAAACTTTGACTTCCTATGGAACTTTCACAAAGCCACTAGTAGAAAAACACATGTGTAGCCATGTTTGAAGGTTTATCGTTTATAGCTATAAAAAGAAAAAATTAAGAAAGCCTTTTTTTTAAATAAAATTTAGAAAATAGACAAGAGTCTCTCATAAGCTCACTTATGCAGCCATGAAGAACTTCCTGTGTAGGGACACCTGGGTGGCTCAGTCAGCTGAAGCGTCTGACTTCATTTCAGCTCAGGTCATGATCTTACCGTTCTTGGGTTTGAAACCCGTGTCAGGGTCTGTAATAACAGCGAGGAGCCTGCTTGGGATTTTCTCTCTCCTCTCTCTCTCTCTGCCCCTCCCCCTGCTCATGCTCATGTCTCTCTCTAAATAAATGTTTAAAAACAAACAAACAAACCTTCCTGTATTAGTATGTCTTTCCAATCCTTTTTGTGTATACATTTAGTTTTGTGTTAATATTTTGTAACCTTTTTAAAATTGGAATTTGTTTAATGCTGTGTGGTATTCCAATATATTAAGTTCTATAAATGTACCATACTATAGTTCCCAACCTAAGTAGTCAACAAAATCACCTGAGAATATTTTTTTGAATACAGATTCTTGGGACCCATCTACCAAATAAGAATCTCTAGGGGTGCTAAGGAATCTGAATTTTTGAAGCTTACCCTGTGATTGTAAAGCATTTAATTAACCAATTAATTAATTAGCACATGCTTCATTTATTTAATCCACCGCTACTGAATATTGAGTTGTTTCCAAGGTTTTGTTATTATAAACACCAATCACAATACCAGTATCTGTACGGACAGGGGTCACTCTACATACACAGACAAGTATTTTCTGAGGATAATAAAGTGGTTTGTTTGTTTTAAAAAAGATTTAGTGATCAGGGAATTATGAAGTAACTGCAGTTCTGAGTGTGCCCACCCCACCACAAGCACAGAATTCCATGGAAGACTGGCAGTCATGCAAGGATGACTTGACTGCTTGAGAAGGGGTCAATTGGGAGTTAAAGAATCTTAACAACCCTAAAAAAGAAGTTCTCAAAGAGGGAAGTCTGCCTTCTCCCTTATCTCCATAATCACAAAGGTCCTGCTCAAAAGGGCCCCCTTGAGTCTACAGCACAGAAATTGGCTCTTACTATCTTCTAGTGTCTCATGATGCTATTTTAAAATTCACATTTAGCAGTTTACATGGTCTAAAACCCCAAAAACAGTTTCTCAAACTTAGTCCCATAAACTCCTAACTATTCTCAGGCATCTTGAAGTGCAATATACATTTAAATGCTGTTTTTCCATTTTTTATGGTAATATACATATATAAGGTTCAGGCTCACTAGGACAAGTCACTGAATTTCAGGGCCTGCAGTTTTATGTTTAAGATCAAAATAGCACAAGGTAACTATCCAAAAACAATTAAATCAATGATTCTCAAACTAGGATCTGTGTACATAAATTCTCAGGATTCCCTGAGAATTTCTTTTCCTTTAAAAGGACTTTATACCTTACCGGAAGTTGAGATCCACTGACTTAAAGTACAGGGACCGTATTGCTCTCCGGAACAGCACCTCTGCAGAAATTTAGGCTGCACACCGGGTCACTTCTGAGAGGTCTGCATCAGGCCTTCCAAGCCACAATTACTGGACCTTCCCCAGAACAGTAAGAATCCTTCCTTGCCTCTCGACTTCCTGACAGAACTAACGTTTCGAGAAAACGTTCAGACAATCAAACCCTGCGTACTCACAAGTGATGGGGAAAAGGAAGCCTGGAAATGGGAAGTGACTTAAAGCTAGATCACACGGCAAGACAAAACTAGAACCTAAGCCTTCTATCCCAACTTCAGCGCCTGGGTTAATCTGTAGAAAACACTGATTAAAGATTCCAACGGACCTCAGTCCCACCATTACCGACCTCCCCTGGTTCCCAACGTCCCCGTGGTCCCTCTCCAAGTTGGCTCGCCTCGCTCTACTCCAGCTCTTCACAAGCAGTCCACACGCCCTAACCGCAACCCCAGGGCTTCTGGCCTTCCCCGGTCTATCGTACCCGCAAGCTGAAAAATCCCCACAAAGAAAAAACACCCTCACTCGCAGCGCCTCTCGGGGCAGCAGAGCCGTGTTCCAGGCGCATGCGCCACCTTAGGTCGACGCGCACCCGTGACGTCACGAGCTGCGCCATCTGCGAGCCCGGCGCGCCTGCGACCGCAGCTGAGAGTTGGAGCGTGTCCGTCTGGCGACAGCGTGCCGCGCGAGCTCGGGTACAAGAAGTCTCTCCACCACAGACTTTGACGAGAGAAGTTCTGATGGTCGAGGGCTGCTGAAGAAAGCGAAGAGAGGTAAAGAAAGACGCCCGCACGAAACGTCATCAGAGCGCGCCGGAAGCGGCCCGAGGATGAAGAGTAAGCGGGGTTGAGGGCCTCGAAACTGGGGAGGGGTAGGATGTAAGTGGTCGGGAGTTGGTGCTAGGAGGTGAACAGGGTCTCTGCGGAGTCCAAACGGAACTGCTGTGGGAATTGTCCTGCCTTACATAAGTGAAACTGAGGCGCCGAGTCCCGGTTGGCCTGGTTTAGTGTCTGAGCCAGGTATTGATATCAGAGGGGGCGGCAGGCCCCCACGGGGCCATGCTCAGTGGTGTGTGGTGCCAGAGGAAGGCCCAAGACTTTAACCCGACTGGGCCACTACCTCCCTGCCCACTGCCTCCCACTTGGTGACAGTGGTTAAGGCCCTGATGCTCTCTACGACCTGGATTCCCCTTCTAATAATATAACATAACATAATAAATATAATATATAACACATTGGTTTACTTTTTCAGATGTACTCAAGAAAGCACAAGCGGGCTGGAGTGGCATTGATAGAGCGTTGTGTGAACCATATTTTCTAGTCTTTTGACCCTTAAACCAGGCCTTTGTCTTATTCTTATGCCATTCACACCCAGACTGTCCCCACAGCTATGTGTTTCTTCTTCAGGCAAATTGAGTAAGAAACAGAAACGTGGAAGTTTTTAGAGGTCAAAACCACATTGATCAATATATATTCTGAGCTTGAAGAAAGACCTACTGTATTTTATTAGTTCAGGACACCATCTATTGTATGATACACCCCAAGTTCATAGATGTTAAAATGTGAAAAATCTTTTTTTTAACATAGTCAACAAAGTATATAGTATTTCCTACCATCTGCATCTTGTGTAACTTGTTTTAAAAGTTTATTTATTTTAAGAGAGAAAGCAGCGGAGGAGCAGAGAAGAGAGGGAGAGAGAGAATCCCAAGCAGGCTCTGTGCTGCTATTGTAGAGGCTAAGGTGGGGCTCGAACTTAAGAACCGTGAGATCATGACCTGAGCTGAAACCACGATCAAGAGTCAGACGCTTAAACAGTGAGCCACACAGGTGCCTCTCTATCGTATGACTTTTAAATGGGTTGCTTAATTAGACTTCTAGAACAACTGTTCAAGCTCCTAACCAAGCTCCTAATGTGGTCGACTGAACTGCAGTAGCATCTGAAACTTGTTACAAATGCAGAATCTGGGATGGGGGCCCAAGTGTCTACGTTTTAATAAGATCCTGGCGATTCTTACATAAATTAACATTTGAGAAGCATTGTTCTAAAGCACACCCTCAGAACTTCTCAGATGGGTGGTCAGAGGGGAGAGTGAGAGGCATCCGAGAAAGCTTTGAAGCTGTGCTCTTTGTAGTGCCCAGTCTTCTCCTGTCTCTAAGTAAGCATAGTTATTTCCATGGTTAGAAAAGTCTTTGCTTTATAGCCATACCCAACAGGAATTGATCATTTCTTATTTGTTTGTTTGTTTGTTTTAATCCCCCAGGTGTGATCTACCATGCCTTTTCTCAGAAAGAGGCAAAAGAGTTGGATGTTCAGGTACTGTGTATGGCAGGAAGTCTGGGAACACAGAGGTGATGACGGAATGGCTCGATACTCTATCTGGCTTTAGATGTCCTTTCCCACATCTTACTCCTCATCTTCCTAGGAGACGTGTCAGGCTCAGCCAAGATCTCTTGTTCTGATGGCCTGTTTCCATATGCTGGCCTCTTTTTCCCTTGGTTGGTTCATGGAGACTTGTTGATCTTGTGTTGTCTTTCACTGTACAGGGGGGCGGGCACTGGGCTGTGCCCACCTGAAACCTGACCTGGTGCGCACTATCATTTGGCTTTGTCACTGTAGCCCCTTACCCTTGAAGAGGGCAGGCAAATCACATTTCATCAGTGGAATTCGTGGATCCTGTTTGGATGCTGCACGCGTGCTTTGTCAGTGTGGCAGAAGCTCCACTGGTGACTCCTCATGAGGGAGTTAACGTGAAATCGAGATTTTAAAAGATTGATATTCCTTTATTTGGCTCCTCCATGAAGAGGGACTACTTAGGTGTTTAAAAGAAGCAAAGCATTGTCCTCTCACAGTAATAACGGTGATGATCATGAATCTTTAGTTAGTGTCAAAAGGTGCAAAGCTGAAGCCGACCGCCATCTTTACTGTGAGCTGCCTTGAAGATGAGGTGACTCACACCTTCATGCCCCCTTACCCCTGCTTCTCCATAAGGGAGAGCTTATTATTGACACATGAGCTTCAAGGTGTTTGCCGCCTGGTCAGTGCAGCAGGGGTTCAGGAGATGGCCCAGCCAAGACGCAGGGCCTCGCTAGGCAGTGCTCCCTGGGGCAGACCTAGCACAGAGGTATCTGAATGAGGAGTAGATTAGTGGGACTCCCAGCTTGAGAGGCAGAGATGTTTGGAGTTCCTTCAAGAATTATGCATAGTTATGACAGTTATTTTGCCCCAAGGTCCCAAGAGCCTCCGCTGAGTTGCAGAGAATTGTTGTTCTGCTCTGGGTGGCAGAAGTCGAGCACAGGGAGGCTGAGATGGACTGGCACTTCCTTTCCCCAGGTGGTGCGGGAGCAGACTTAGTGAGCAGCCATGACGTGTCCACAGGGCCAAACTCAAGTAAGGAGGGTAGTGTCCTGGGCACAGTGTCAAAATTCCCACCCCCAAGGCGTGGCCCACCCTGGAGCAGCGGGTGGTGCCATCTTCCCAGTGTCAGATCACTTCCTTTGAGGCCATAGCGCGGTTCTTCTCTGAACTCGCCTGCCTCTGGTCATGACTGATTAAATGTTGTCGTGCGCTTTCCGAAACTTTCCTCCCTGCCAAGGATCAGAGAGGTCTTTTCTTCCACATGTAAAGGGGATTTGGTTTTTATCCTCCTCAAAATAACCTCAAAGAAGTAGCGCAGGAAGTTGAATTTTGAGTTTTTGTGGCAGTCACAAATTGGCATTCCAGTGTGACTTTAGCGTCTGGACAGCTGTGGGAGCCAACATGCAGCACATGAGGCTGTGAGGCTCAGTGGGCAGATGGACGGGTCAGTGACGGCATCCCATCTGCGGTTGTGGTGCTGTGTAAGAAGGTGTGGGCTCCAGGGCTGCCCCAGCCGGAGCAGTGGGCACCATGCCACCTTGTCCCCGTGCAGCTTCCGGGAGCCCAGCAGGCCGAGGCCTTCGTGAGGGCCTTCCTGAAGCGCAGCATGCCCCACATGAGCCAGCAAGCCCGCGAGGACCACCTGCAACGCAAGGCTGTCGTTCTGGAGTACTCCACTCGCCGGAAGCGAAAAGAGAAGAAAAAAAAATCCAAAGGCCTTTCCGCCAGGCAGAGGAGGGAGCTGAGGCTCTTTGACATTAAACCAGAGCAGCAGAGGTACGCCAAGTCTTTCCTGCCTTTCTATGTAGGGCAGCTTAATTTCCCCGTCTGGGCTGGACTTGGGAAGCCCTGCGCTGTGGGCAGCCCCTTTGCCCTTAAGCATGGGAGCTTCTCCCACTTCTGCCACAAGGGGGCAGCGTTCCTTTACCAATTCAGACCGTGTTTGGACTTGGATTTTACAGCAAGACACCGTGAAGCTCTTGCTGTTTTACTGTTTGGCTTCTCTCCTAGCCTTAACTAATGAGACCCGTACCATAAGTGAGTCTGTTACCCATGGCAACAGGCTGTTTGTCTTTCAGCTTTCCTAGAAAAAGAGGAACCGATATTTCTTAATATATACTCTTTGTAGCTTTTAATAGTACTAGACAGAATCATCCACTGGGGTTTTATTGCAAAAGAACGTGCTGCCCACATGTTTTGGAAGTTTCTGAAAGGGACGCATCACTCTGTGGGAGGATGTGTTCCTCCCTCCAGCTGACGCTGCATTCTTCCTTTTCCACGGTTCTGCATATGCGCCTCTTAGGACTGGTTTTAGACTTTCGCTCCAAGACCTGTAGCCAGAGAGCCTCCCACATCCCACAAGACAAAGTCATTCACTTTGCCCGTGGCCCCTATTGCAAAAAAAGCTGGCCTTTGGGTGGAGGAAGGGGCCGCTGCCTGCCCGGGTTTTCCTCGCTGGTGTCTGCACCAGCAGAGCCTGCTTCAAGTGTGAGCCCTAGCTTCTCGTTTCCCTAACCAACAGTGTCATGTAAACGGGCTCCCCATGAGGCACCAGGACCAGTACCGATGACCCCAGAGAGCAGCCTTTGAGGTCCTCTCACCTGTCCCCTCCCTTTTGTCCTACCACCTGCTCAGTCACCTTCCAGACAGGCTTGTTACCTTACATGGGGACATACATGACAGCCAGCAACTCCTGTTTACTCCTGGCTTACCAGGTTCAGCTCTTGTAACTGAAGCCTCAAGTAGCAGTGGCTTAAGCAAGATCGAAGTTTGTTTCTCTCATGAAAAGAAGTCTGGATGAGCACCACCCTGGGCTGGTGTGGCAGAAACCCAGGCAGCGCCTCCCCAGCTGCATCCCAGCTGCTCTGGCATCTGTGGATGTTGCCTCATGTCTAAGGTGTCTGAGCCCCAGCCGCCAAGGCTGTATCTAGCCAGCAGGAAGGATGGAGGGGCAAAAGAGGCACCATCTTCTCACTTAGCCTCAAGAGGGTTCTATCAGTGAGGAAACTGAGGTTCAAAAGGTGAAGGTACTTGATTTTAGTCAGGTTATCCACAGTGGAGCTAGGATCTGCACCCAGTCCCCAGTGACCCAGGTCAGGATCTTTGGCATCAGGCCATGCTCTGTGCTCTTTGGATGTTACATTGCCCAGCTCGTGTCACCTAACTTTTTACTTCTTTCTGACTTTGGTTCCACAGTTACAATCTTTTTCTCCCTCTACATGAACTCTGGAAACAGTACATCCGGGACCTGTGCGGTGGTCTCAAGCCAGACACGTGAGTTGCATTTCTGACGCCTTGCCTTTGGGGCACAACCCAAGTCTTGTGATCACTGTAAATGCAGCCTTAGGAGCCAGTCGGCTAGAGAAGTTTGTAGACCTGTTTGCTGCTTTCAGAACTCTTCATCGTGGTGTACATTAAGGGCTTCTGTTTACCTCCTAGGCAGCCTCAGATGATTCAGTCCAAGCTGTTAAAGGCAGATCTTCATGGGGCTCTTGTTTCAGGTAACTCGCCTAAGAGCGCACGGTCAGCCGAATGCCCGAGCCATCACTCAGTGGCACCGTGGCTCCATGCTACAGGATTAGACACATTCCTTGCCACGTGGATATTTCCAGATCACCAACACTGAGGGTGGGAGACAACTAGCTGCCTGGGCTAGTTATGGCCACTTTTTGTATACGCTCTAGATGGTCTTTGTGTACCTTTCCTCCCAAGGACCCCCCTGCTATCCCAGAGGGCACAGCAGCTGCTGGCACTTGCCCACAGCCTTAAACAGAAAGTCCTTTTCACCACTTCCCCATGGCTTTAAATGTCAGCTATGGACTTACAGCTCCCAGGTTGTCCTCTCCAGTGCAGACCTTCCCCTGACCAACTTCGTGCATCCTGCTGTCCACTGGACATACCCACCCACATGTCCATGGACGTCATAGGCCACACATACCCAAAACAGCCCCAGGCCTCTCCTCAAATCAGCCCTTCTCCTGGGGTTCCCCATCTCTGTTCATGGTACCAGTGTTTACCCTGGCCATTCAGGCCAAAAGCCTGGGAAAGATCACATTTCTTCTTTCCTAATCCCTCACTTCCATACCTCAGCATGTCCTCATCCCCGAATGCAAGCCTCCATCTCCCCTGAATTCCTATAGAAGCTGCTGACATATTTCTCCCCCAACCAGGCAGCCAGAGAAGGTTTTATTCCAGAAATCAGACCATGTTTTTCCTCTACCTCCTTGAACGCCAGGGCTAACCACACAGGCCTGATTTCTGCTTCTCGCACTCCAAACTTGGCCATGCCTTTGCATTTGTTCCTTCTCCCTGCCCACAGTTCTGTGTGTTCACAGACTGACTGCTTCTCATTATTCAGGCCCCTACTCAGATGTCACTTCCCCCAAGGGTCTACCATCACTAAAAGCCTCCTCCCCATTACCTCGTTCTTTTTTCTTCATAGCAATGACCACTATCAGAAAATACAGCTGTGTGGTTTGGTGCACATTCCCCTCTTACCACTGGAACATCAGCTCCTTGAGAGCAGAACCTAGGCCAGTCTTACTCACTGCTGTGCCCAGCATCTACCTCAGACAGTGCCAGGCACATAGCAAGCGCTCAGTCCACTGGCCGCACTGGGGCAGGGGTCAGGAGAGGTGAGGGGTCAGCTCCCTGAGGTGGCAATTCACCTCACCTGCCACTCGATGGCCTGTAGCAAGATTCCATTCTGGCCAGAGTTTGGGAGGTCATGGGAAGACCATGATGGACAGACGTTCCTTCAGATTCCATCAGTGACACTTGGCCCCTTCCCAGCAGCCAGTGGGTGTTGGTGGTGCTGGACATACACATGACCTCTTGGCTCCAGAGTCCTCCCCAAGACCCCCATGGCTGCAGGCCCTCCAAAGGACACCTTGTCAGAGCAACCCAGAGGCTACAAAGCCACAGGCAAGGGGTTGGGACCTTGACTTCTCATCCAGCTTGGTGCCCGTCGAGCTGAGGAACTTCCGCCTGCCTATCTGGTTGTGGCTTCCCCAGCACCACAGAGGTCGAGGCCTTGATTGCCCTTTTCTTTTGCAGTCACAAAATCCAAATGCCCCTCCTACGTGGGTGTTACAGGAATCCTTCTACAAGAAACAAAGTACGTTTTCAAAATCATCACCAAAGAAGACCGCCTGAAAGGTATGTAACTGTGTCTCAGGGCGTTGTGGTCTGGCCTCCCCAGCTTCATCAGCCCTTTCTAGTGGCTTCAGCGGGTCAGTTTGGTCTCTCACGTCAGCACAGATTGCAGACACCTGTGCCAACCATGCAGTCCACACCTTCAGAGAGCGTCCCTGCCCCGTGGCTCTCCCCGAGGCATCCCTGCACCCAGCCAGCAGCCTCGGCCAGATATGTTGAAAGGAAGGGCTGCTTGGGTCTGCCTCCAGACACCAGGGTCTACTTCCATGATGGAGACCCTCCCCTGCCCAAAGGCTGCTTCCCCCCAGAGGAAGGAGGCTAAGCAGATAATGGGGGAGCTAAGTTAGTGCCTGTCTCTGGAATGTTCCAAGATCTTGCCCTTTCTGGTGACCCTTTGGGTCATCCACTCGATGTGCTAGAGCTCACTGTTGTAGCAGAAATGGGTGTGCACCACTGGTCTGCCAACATTTCCATACTCCTTGCCCGCAAATCTGAGATTTCAGAACCACAGTGGGAGGTTTTTGTTCCTTTAATTTTGGAGCTTGGTTTTTCTCGTTGCTGCCTTCCCTTTCCTTGTATTCTTCTCTCATTCTAAACCTAAAGTCTGCATAAACTGGCCTGTAATCCTGGTGCTGCTAACCTCTGTGGGTTTCCCATTTCTTATTAGCTCACTTTCTAATACAGACATTTTAGAGTAGTTTCTGTATAAGCATGAGCTTAATGTCAGGATTTTTTTTCTTATCCTTTTTCCTCCTTTGTTTTCCAGTTATCCCCAAGCTAAACTGTGTGTTCACAGTGGAAATCGATGGCTTTATTTCCTACATCCATGGAAGCAAATTCCAGCTTCGGTCAAGTGAGCGGTCTGCGAAGAAATTCAAAGCAAAGGGAACATTTGATCTGTGAGCTCTTTGCTACAGAGGCAATTGTTGGTGACCCCAAGGACTGGGAACACCTGAGTGCCCGTCTTTCGGTGACAAGATGGCCAGGCCAGTTCTAGTTTTAGACACCTCCAGCCCGTTAACTTTGGAGTTAAGAACAATTCATCATCCGGGAAAAAATGCACTATGCTGAACGAAGAAGTCAGGGAACGTAGGGATGTCCCTGTCTAGGTGATTTTGAACTTGTATTGCTCCCCTGAGAGAAAAGACTGGCAGGAAACACCAGGATTACCACGGGTTGACTTGACTAGTGGCATTATTAGATTTTTATTTCTTCATACTTTTCTGTGTTTCCTGAGTGGTCTGCAATGAATCCGTTGTTTACGTAATAATAAAATATTAGTAGGCACTAACAGGCTCTTGACAGGAAGGAACGGTCCCTCCGACGCAGCCAGTTTGGAAGGGAAGTGAGCCGGAGGCTGTGCCTGGGTGGTGGCTTCACTTTCGCCCTGTAGACAGCTGCCTTCAGGCACCCGATTCCCAGGGTTAGTCGTTGTGTCTGACGTGTTGGTTTTTATCACGCCCACTGTCGGACTCCTTGACCTAACTGGAGTTTCCCTTGCTTTTCCAGGAAAGCAGAAGAGTGAGTGGTGATGTCCCGGAGGGGCTTTGGGCTCATTCACTCTAGGGATGAGAACTGGGATGGGACACGGAGGGGGCGTGCCGCGTCAGGTGTGCTTCTAACAGCTCTTCGGTACTGGGAGCTCAGACCTGTATACAGAGCGTTCTATTCCTGTGGCTCCTAGGCTCGGGGGAAGGTAGGCTGAAGGGAAATAAGACTGCAGCTCTGTCCAAGCTCTGATCTACCAGGCCAGCCTGAGCCCCCAGCAGTGCCACCTCAGCTGAGCCCCCGGTTCCATCTGCCAGAAGCCTTGGCTCTTCAGTGTGACTACCCTGTGTGGTGGTGTGCCTACAGGCCGCTAGCTGACGTCCTTCTAGGCAGACGTGGGCAAGGACGGGGCCTGGACCAGCTTCCAGTGTTCAGTATTAGGAAAGCCACAGAGCTCAGAAGGATCTATGGTCCTTTTCTTTAAGTGAGCTTTTGCCAGCCAACCAGAAACATTCCTGGTGACAAACTGGCAGCAAATCCATGAGCTGTCTCTTCTTTTACTCCAGGAGAAGCAGCTCTGTCATACGTCCCGCTCAGCCTCCACACTGGAGGAGAAATACCCCAGGAAGGGAGATGTAGACACTGAGTTTATGACAGGAAAGCAGGAAGGCCTCGCTCAGTGCCACTACGCCCCCTCCACCCCCAGGCTTGGAGTGCGGCTGCTTCTGTCTGTGTGGTGTCCTTGCTCGTCAGGATGGTCCTGAGGTGGCGCGGATATTCTCCTGGTGCGGCCATCGCTGCCTGTGGGGCAGGTTTCAGGGCTCGGCACCTCCTCGGACAGGGGCAGCCTAGCCCGGCAACTGAGCCCTGTGCACTAACAGCCTTCTTTTGCCATAAGAGACTCAGACTCCGTGCTCGCCTGCCTACCTCCTGAGAGGGCGGAGTGGTGTGAACCCCATGGTCTGGCTGCACAGCCATGCTTTTGGCCACAGGGGCCAGAAGACACTGCGGTGAGTGTGTAGCGTGGTCCCTTTATTGCCTGGGCTCCCACTGAGGAAATGGCTGCTTCCCACATGAAGTGGCTCGTCCTTCCGACCGACCATCTGAAAGTGCCACTCTGGTCACAGCATAGGTGCTATAACCCCCTAAAGCACATTGCTCTGGCCTTCCCCTCTGTAACGTAAAACGCAGCCAACGTGTAAATACACATTTGCTTTCCAGAAAAGTTGTTGGTGCCACTTGCCACGCGAAATCTGTTTTTCATTTGGCGCAGACTCAAGTTCCCATGTGAGTGGCTGTGTAATTGTAGACTTCGCTCCCCCTCTCCCCAAGGACACTTGACAAGCATACTCACCTCCATGAAGCTGCTGTCGTGCATGCCTGTTTCTAGGATGCCCTGTTGTCCCCACCGCCCACCTGGGGGACGCTGGGTCCTGTGCCCTAAGGCCCATGCCATCATTGTAGGCACAGGAGGGCCCAGGCCTGGCAGGACACTGGCTCTAAGTGAGCGTCCTGATGAGGCTGCACTAACTGCTCCCCAGGACAAGGACTGAGGGCCAGGGAAGTGGACCAGGGCTGCCAAGCCTCCCCCTCCGCTGCCCAGGGAGCAGGAGCCCAGTAGAGCTGAGGCCTTGGATGTGTAGGCCTGTGTGGGGTACGGACTAAATCTGTCTCGTGCGTAAACCTTCATGCACTGGAGAGACCAGTGCTGCGGGAGCCTGCAGGGCCAGGGGGCATCAGCCGAGGGGCCCACTGTTTCCCAAAAAGCGAGCAGTCCCGAGGGCCCTTTACATCCCCCAGGGCCGACTCTGTGTGGAGGACAGGGGAAGAGGGACAAAACGCCTGGAGGGGTAAGTGAGGGGCGGCCGGGGTCATGGCCACTGTATTAGCTTGGCCCGTCATAACAAAAGACTGCAGGTAGACAGTTTCAATGACAAAAAATTATTTTCTCACTGTTCTGGGGGCTGAAAGTCCAGGATTAAGCTGCTGTCCAGGCCGATGTCTGGTGAGAGCTTTCTCCCTGCCACCTTCTTGTTGTGTCCTCACATGGCCTTCCTCTGTGCACACCTGCAGGGGGAGAGAGAGAGAGATCTGGTGTCTCTCTCTTAGAGAGACACCGGTCTGTGGGTTGGGGCTCCTTCTTTATGACCTCATTTCACCTTAATTACCTCTCTAAAGGCTCTGTTTCCAAGTACAGTCACATTGGGAGTTAGGACCTTGACACGAATTTGTGGGGATGTACTTCAGTCTGTAATAGCCACGGAACTGTCCCAACCAGAAAAGAAGGCCCCAACTGGAGCCCCTCAGAAAGGCCTCGTCCCCACACTGGCCCGGCCTGCCACACCTCTGTTCTGGGTACTTGTACCGCTAGCTCGTCCAGCCAGCCCATCACCACTGGGTTCCGTGAATGACTCAGACAGGAACTTAGGTCCAGCTGCCTCTCCGTTGCCAGATTCCCTCCCCCTGTCACCAGGACCAGGCACAGTCTGGTGGGGGAGGACAGGCATGTACAGGCGGCAAGGTGGGCAGGGAGGATCCCTGGAGAGGAGGCTTGATCCAGGCAGCTGTGGGGTGTGGAGAGTGGGAACACAGGCTCTGGGCCAGGCCTGCAGAGAGTCGTGGAGGACCCAGGAATCACCTGCCCGTGAGTCTCCGGGCCAGCAGGAAGAAAGGTGGGACGGGGTGGCAGGGCTATGACTACCAGTCCTAAGCCCTAGGAGGCGCCTCAGTGGAGAAGAGAGGTGCTAGGGAAGTTCTAATCCACAGAGCAAGGTGCGGAATCCCACTGACCCACGTGCCCAGTCCAGAAGTCTCTGGGAGCCTCACTGTCAGCACCTGGCAAGAGAGGCCATGGAACTGGATCAGCATCTCCTGAGGTGGGGGTCCTAGAACTTCTGCACGAGAGTCAGCTGGACGCCTGTTACTGCAGCCAGCCCCTGGGCCGCAGTCAGACCCCAGCATCGTGTTTCTCCCAGACCCCAGCTGGCTCCTCCAGTCATTGAGGTTTGAGGATCATGGGCTCCAGATGGTGTCTAAAGTCTTCCAGTTCTGGCGTCTGGACTGTGATTTAAGATTTGGGACTCTCAGGATGGTGTTTTCTGGATGCTGGAAAAGATTGTCAAATGACTGATCTCTCAGGTTCTGAAGAGTAAACATGAACATTCCCCCAAAAAGCCATAAATTATGGTAAAAAGCTTTCTTTCTGGACAATGGCTTTCGTTTTAATTTAGTTTGCATTTCTTAGCTATAATGCCTAATTAAGACATCTGTTAAATGTCTATAATATTAATTTAATGGGGGGGTTCTAATAGAACTGTATTGGAATTGTCCATTTAATTAACCTCATGGGCCTTTAATGGATGTCTTAAATAGACATCATTAACAAGAGTGCTAGACAAATTAAAATTAGAGTCAATAACATTCTTGGTAATTTTTCCTGAGCTGTGAAGGACGAGCTTTGCTAAGTAGACAGACGCAGAGACGGGCAGCACAGAGGAGTGGTGAAGCTGGCCTCCCCAGCAGGGCCCCAGAACGTGCAAGGCCCCAGGTGGGGTTCAACCATTCTGTGTCCTGGCCTCCCCTTCATGCACCTTCCACACACAAAGCTTGCTGGCCTGGTCCATTAGAGTGAGTCCTGGGTGAGGAGAGGTTGGGGGTGGGGCGGGGGGGGTGGGGAGGAAGATGGACCTAAATGCCAGGTAGCCGCATGGATCACATGAGATGGGACGGAGTAGGGTGAGATGGATGGGTGGAGTGGGGTGAGACAGGATGAAATGGGGAGCGAGCCCATTGTGCCCCCACCTCTCCGCTGAGCAGTCTCACTCAGGTGAACTACATTGTTCCGAAGCCATGGCTCTGTCCCCCTCTCCACATCTCACGTGGCCTCTCAGGGCTCCTGACTAGGTTAACCATTCCCTCCCTCTTGAAGTGCTTCTGTGTCCCCACACTCCCCTGTCCCCTGCCTCCTGGCCACTCCCTCTCTGCCCTTTTATGGATCCTCCTCTTCCAAGCTTCTAAATGTTGGAATGCCCTGAACTCCATCCTCGGACTCCCTCCCACCTTTCTCCATAGCTGGTCTCACCCACATCTCCCAGCACACTTGGCTTAGAAGATCCTTTCGGCAGCCTAGTTTCCCCCAACCTTAGACTGGAATCCAGAGCTTTATTGTCTGCCTCCCCTAATTCGAATGTGAGCTCCTTTGAACTCACAATAACTGTTCTGATGGCTGGTGTATCCCCAGTGACCTAGGAGTACTCGCTGACCTGGAATGGGTACTCAGTGAACATTCATTGATGGAACAGAAGCCACTGCCCATTGACCTGGAGATGCAATGGCATCCTGACCGGACGTGGCTGCACAAGAATTACCAACTTTCCCCGAGCACACTCCCCCTTCACTCCCACCTCGGTGAACGGGCTCTGTCTCCAGTTACTTAAGCCAGAAACCCAGGAGCTCTCCTTGACCGCTCCCTTGTGTTCACGCCTGCCCCCTCTCCGATCTGCCATGAAGTCCTGATGGTTCTCCCTCCACCTGCTCCTGCTCTCAGCCACCCACCCACCGCTTCACACCTACAGCCCCTCTCGGCCTCCCTGCCTCCGCGTGTGGCCCCATCATGCCCGGGGGCCTTTTTGAAGCAGGACTCAGATCGTGTCACTCTTCAAAACCGATGAGTGACTTCCCAGTATGCTTAGCATTAAAGCTGGCTTCTGACCAGGGTCATCATGGGCCCCCCGAGACCTAAGCCAGCCTGCCTCTCCCACCTCCCTGTGCCTTCTCTACATACCTCTGTCCCACTCAGATCATTGGTACCTCCTGCCTGGGACACCTCCCCTAGGCCCACAACCACAAGGCAGCTCCCTCCTTCACATTCAACTCTCCACAACCCCCTGGTCTCCCTCTCAGAGTCCCCCGCACCGGTCCCTTAGCAGTGCGACCTCATCTCTCACTGCATGCAGCACTTCTCAGTAACCTTTCCTGCTTGTTTATTGTCGCTTTCTTCCCCTAGAATGTAAGCTCCCTGAGCGCCAGGACTTGGTCTGTCTTGTACACCATTATATCCGTTGTAACCTCTGTGCAATCTAGGTGCTGCCTTCCTCATAATTAGTGTTCAGTTAAATACCTGTTGTCTGAAAAAACACACATTTAGTGAGCCAAGGGTGGGTCCCTGAAGATGGATAAGGGTTGGTGCACACAGCAGCGGTGACCCCCATCTGGCCCAGTCAGATACCTCCTCCGCTGTGGCTTTCCACAGCAGAATGGCACTGTGTCCTGAGACCTAGAGGCCACCCCACCACTTGGCACCAGCAGGCACCCAGACAGCGGCAGTGCCCAGGTTCAGGAGAGGCAATGAGCACTAGCCCCAGCCCAGTGAGTGGGGCCTCCAGAGAGGGCAGGGTCTGTCCCTGCAGCTCCCGTCCCATGGGAAACCAGACACGCCACCTGAGCTCAATGCCCTGGGTGCCCATGGGCTGGGGGTTGCCGCACAAGTGCAGGATGGGGTGGGGAGGGACATAGGGCCCATTCCAGAGACGCCTAGGAGGTCTGGAGGTGGAGCAGGCTTCCCTTGGGACTAAAATGAGGCCAGAGAGCTGAGCTGGCTTCAGACAGAAAGGGACCTCCTGCAGAGGTAAATGGGAATTAGGGCCTGGAGGGGAGAGTAGGGATGAGCAGCTAACACTTGAGGTACTAGGCAGGGCAGCGGGAAACCAGCCCAGGGAGGGGCCAGAGTGAGGGCTGGAAACCAGCAAGGAGGCCGTGGCCTGTGAGGAACATCTGTAGCCTGGACCAGGGTGTGGGCCTCAGGGATACGCATGAACAGGTTTGAGGGGTGCACATACCACCCCATGGAAAAGATCTTGGGTTTGCAAGCCACCCCCCAGGTCTCCACCTGAGCCTATGCTCACAGCCAAGTGGCCTGTAGGCTGAAGCCCAGCTGGGTGAGTGGAGGTTGGCCCACCCTCTTAAACAGGGGTCGGAGGAAAGGCCGACAGGGCCAAGGTGGGGGGGAGGGGGGGCACAACAACTGAGGTCTTCTTAGAGAAAAAAAGAGGGGGCAGGTGGGCAAACAGGCAGGTGGGGGAGGAAGAAGGAACCCCGGGGTGGTCAGAAATGAGGAGGAAGATAGCAAAACTAGGCCAGGGGTGGAGAGTGGTGTGGGAACATCTCTGACAGAGCCTGGCTTGACTCTGTGACCTTAGGCAAGCCACCTCTTGGTGCCTCAGTGTCCTCATCTGTAAATAAGTGTCCTGAACGAAGCACAATGAACAAGGCTTACTGTGTGTTATCATTCCAACGGGGTATGGTTTCATCTTCCAAACACAAGGGGCCTGTCACTTGTCAAAGCTGTCCCCTCCATGGCCACACTCTTGGTAGAACCTTGGACTATCCCCAAGCAGTCAGCCCTAGTTTGCTGGACACTGAGATCAACTCACGCAGGATCACACGGCTGGGGCTGGATCTTGTGGCTAGGCCCCTGTCCCCAAATCAGCCCTGAGGGAGGCTTCCTTTCCTCCTGAATTTCAAGTCCCATTGCCTGCCAGGGTGAGGACAGGTCTCTCTTTTGCAAGGCAGGAACCCCTGCCAGCTTCTGGCTCCTAGCGGCGTTTGCTGCAGAATTTAAACACTGCAATAACTATTGAACACCCTATTATCCGGCTGCCTAATTAATGTAAATGATAGTTACCGTCCGCTCACCGAGGCTGATGCTTCTCGGAGGAGGCCTTGCCAGCCACTCGGGCCCCATTCCAGGGGCGTTTATGGTGGCAGCCCCATTCTGGCTTGGTTGAGTAACAGGTAAGTCATGGCCCTAAATAATAAAGACAGAGTGCTAATGGGCTCCCAGAAGTCAGGCAGCTCAGGCTCCAGTCCCCAAATCAGAGGCATTCTCTTGAAGCTTCTTTCCTTAGACCCAAAGTCTCAACTGCTCCCTGAAACCCAAGTGGGCGACATATCCTAGGCCTTCCCGCAGGGAGACCAAGGAACGCTTCTCCCGGCCTCCTGCACATTATAAAATCCTATGAGGCCTGGAGAGCCCTCCCTCCAGCCCTACCTTCAAGCTCCCTCCTGTCCTAGAGCTCCAGGCAGGGTTTGCCCGGGGCCACCAGATTTTAGCACTGTCTCAGGTAAACCAGAGAAGTCTTTCTTGTTTAATATCCATCTCCTTTTAGCTCCTGTGGAGAGGAGGAGCAAACCAAATACCACCTTGTCAGAGAGGCCTGTCTTAGTCAGTCCCCCTCTTTGCTGTTCAATCCTGACTGCATAGTAGAACCACGTAGCACACTTCCCAAATACTACCAAAGCCCATTCTTCACCCCCTAAAATTACACCAGAATCCCTGGGGGTGGGATCCAGGTATCTGTATGTTTTTAATCAGTGGTAGAAAAATCTAGGTTCAAATCCCAGCTCAGACGCTTCCAAGCTGCATGGCCCTGGGCAAGTCTGTTGGCCTCTGGGAGTCAGAGCTTCCTTTTTGTAAAACAGGAATATCTATCCTATGTTGTAAGAAGTGTAGAGGACCAGGCACACAGTAACTCTCATTTAAGATGTGCTCGGTCCTGACTTTTTCTGTTACTGAATGGATAGTTCATGAGCTCCAAGAACCAGTCTGAGAGCTTGGGCTTTGCCAACACCAGTGCCTTGCCATCCCAACCACGTGGGGACCTGTCTCTAAGTGGCTCCTGTCTCTAAGGCTGGGCCAGGTGCCACTCAGCCCAGGGCCCAGACACTGGGCACCTAAGTTTGTCACACCCCTTCTATACTATGCTATAAACACACACCTGTCTCCTTGACCATGAACTCAGAGAAATCCCCCTGAGTCCCAGGCTCAGCACAAAGGCCAGCTCAATGAAGGTGTCTAGAGAATGAGTAAGTGAATCGGTGAATGTGCCATGGCTGGTGTGGTCATTTCGGGTCACATCTGTGCACTGTGCTTCTAAGAAATTTCTCTTGACACCCCAACCTGATCGCCCATCCGCAGCCTGAAGCATGGCCCAGTATGCCTTGCTGATGGTGCACAGGCTATTTCCAAAAAGTCATTTCCAAACAACTTCGATGAGTCTTGCAGTCAATATAGCAGGTGGTGATCTGTCACTCTCTCTCTTTTTTCTAATGAAGTCGAATAACCTATAGATTAAAATTCTATAGCTAGTCAATATATGTCAGGTCATTTTATTTCCTCAATTTTTTTTTCAGCTCTCTGCAAGTATGGGGATGTGTAGATACATGGAACACTAGTTGGGTCTATGCTAGGGAGCTCTGTACCAACACCTGGCATAAGACATGGTGACAGAGGTATACATAAGGAAACGATGCTCAGAGGAGTGAGGGGGCACGCCCAAGGTGCCACAGAGCGTCATGCTTGGAGCTGGACTCTAGCCTAGGTTTCTTACTCCATTACCTGCTTCTGATTCATCCACCCCTCTGCAGAAATCCATGATCTTCTCCGGGTCAGGAGCACTGTGGTGGGTATTTCTTCTCCACTGTGGTCCCATGTAGACAAGGCTCTGAGCTGTGTCTCCAAGAGACACTGATTTTGCCTACAGCTATTAAGTATATGAGTTGAGACTATTTTCGTTGTAAGTAATAGAAAACCCAATGCAAACTGGTTAAAGAGGGGGTGGATTTATTGGCCCTCATGATTGAAGAGTCAGAGTAGATCTGCCTTCAGGAATGGCTTGATCCAGAGGATGAAACAATGTCTTCAGGACCTCCCTCTCTCTTGCTATGTCTTTGCTCTGTGTTCTCTCCTTGCTTAGACAGGGTTTCCCGTCATAGCAAAGTGACTGCACAAGCCTCATACTGTCTCAGTGTAGCTGATGTCTATCTGAGGAGAAAGAAATGTTTCTTTCTGGTACCCTTTTTCTGCTCCTAGGATTCCTTCACCCTCATTTGACCATTTGATCAGACTGTGACTGAGGCATCCAAGGGGCTGATTGGCCAGGCCTGGGCCACATACTTCTGCCCTAGCAACTCGTGGATGGACTGTGGGAAAGAAATCATTCCTCCAAAGGCACCAAGGTGCTATTTTTATTTTTATTTTTATTTTTTTTAACTTTTTAAATGTTTTTATTTAATTTTTGAGAGAGCATGAGTGGGGGAGGAGCAGAGAGAGAGGGAGACAGAATCCGAAGCAGGCTCCAGGCTCTGAGCTGTCTGCACAGAGCCCGACGCGGGACTCGAACCCACGAACTGTGAGATCATGACCTGAGCCGAAGTTGGACGCTCAACCGACTGAGCCACCCAGGTGCCCCAAGGTGCTATTTTTAAAAGAAGGGAGGATGGATGGGGTCACCTGGGTGGCTTAGTCAGTTAAGCGCCCAATTCTTGATTTCAGCTCATGTCATAATCTCTCGGTTTGTGAAATTGAGTCCAGCATGGAGCCCACTTGGGATTCTCTCTCTCTCTCTCTCTCTCTCTCTCTCTCTCCTCCCTCCCTCCCTCAAAAATAAATAAAAATAGATAAAAATAAAAGAAGAGAGGACAGATGTTGGTGGCAATAATAATAATAATAATAATAATAATAATAATAAATGTCCACATCACTGAGCTCTTGAAGGAGGGAACAGTTGCGAGGTAGCAAAACATTCTTAGGATAGATTAGTGTTATGGAACTTGCCTGAGCTGGAACTACATTTCCCAGCATTCCCTTCCATGCACAGCTCCCGGTTAGCAAGGGTGGGCCCTACGGGAACTGCCTGAGATTTGGGAGGTGCAAGCACAGTGACAGTTGGCTCCTTCTCAGGGTTTAAGTCAGGCAGGATTTAAGGTGCGGTTGCTGCTCACATTGAGCAGACCTACTGGCTCTGACTGGTGTGGGCAGCGGCCAGGCACACAGCACCTCCAGCCCCTGCTGGGTCCTCCTGCAGCTTCTCTGGCCCTGGGCAATGACGAAGGCTGCGAGTCCCTCCTCATGGCTAAAATCAGAGGGTGGGAGACAGGGAGAGGCTCACGCAGAGCCAGGTTGTCCTCGTGTCCTCCACGTCACATCCATCTTCCCTTCTCAATCACCTGCCCCTCAGGTTGCAGGTTCCAGGACCAGACACAGAAGCAATGGCTTCATGTAAACTGTTTAACCCACTCCCACAATGGGATAAGATCAAATCCCTGTAACGAATCCTTTATGACATATAATCTCCTAGTGGCTCTGCTCCCCTGATGGACCCCTGAGCTGCCTGCTCCGAAACATCCAGGTGAGCTCAGGCATGACACTTGGGACCCATGCCAGGAGCAGCCTTGCGCCCCCTGCTGATGGGGACTCCCACAGTCACCCCAGGTGCCATTAGTAGGTCTACTTAAGCCAGGCACCCAAGTGCATTTTGGAAGTAGCTTTCGCCCTTGTAGAAAGCCTAAACTAGACTCACCCCATCGGAATGCAGATCATGTGGCCTAAGGCCATCTTCCCCACATCTTTCCCGGCTTGTGCCAATGAAAATACCCTCACGATGTGTATCTCACTAGTTACAGCTGCAGTCACAGGTTGTAGAGGCCTTTGTCTTGGCTGACCAGCATCTAGGACCCATCTAAACAACTGCTCTAAGCCAACCATGGTCATCCTGCTCCGATGGCAAGAGGTTGGTGTCGAAATGGGCATGTGGTCTCATCCTAGCCCATGAGAGCAGTTGTTGTGATTATTAGAGCTGTCTGCCCAGTATTTCCAGTTTTCCCCACTTTGGGCAGGGAAATATTTATTTCCTGGTCTCCTTGTGGTCAAGAGAGGCCATAACACTAACCCTAGCCGATGAGTCATAAGCGGAAGCCTTATGTGTCGCTTCTAAGCTAGAGTGTTTAATCGTGGGTATGAGACCCTCCAGACCTCCTTCCCTTTGGCACAATCACCTACAACATTCAAGATGGCAGGTGATGCTTCAGCCTGGGTTCCTGAGTGAGTTTAGTAAGAGCCCCTTTACTGACCTGCTATGGCATATAGTAGATATGAAAAATAAACCTTTGTCCTTTAAAGTCACCAAGACATTGAGATCCTTTTGTTATAGCGGTGTGACCTAATTTATCCTGTTACACAATTTTACTGTAGTAAGGAAGCAGTTTCTTTGTTTATAGGAGAGCATAGAAAGACAGCACGTAAATCCCTTTTCTTCCTCTAGATGGTGCCATTCAGGGGTCGGAAGCCTGGAACTCAGCTGCCATCTTGAGACCAGAAGCCAGTCTGAGGGGAAGCTCCCACCCTGAAGACCCCATGGTAGAGGAATGGAGATAACCGGGATCCTTGAGGATATGGCCAAATTTTTGAGTCAAGAACCATGCAAACTTTTTTACTTTTCTTGACTTCCTGTTATATGAGATAAAATTCCTTCTTGTGTAAGCCAATCTAGGTTCAAGTTTCTGCTACTTATGGCTGAAAACATCTTAACTGATAAATGTTGTGGACACACTTCTTCCTCAGGCAACCCTTGGAGGGTTTTAAACCAACTTTCCCCATGAAGAACCTATACCCCAGAGAGATAGATACACAGTTTCAACCAAGGTGACACGTTCTCTCCTCCCAATCAGAAAGCTAAGCAGCATTGAATTATGTACAGTTGACTCTTGACCAACGGTTTGACTAGCATGGATCTACTTACATGTGGATTTTTTTCCCCATAAATATGGTACTATGCTGTAAATGTATTTTCTCTTCCTCGTGTTTTCTTAATAATGTGTACTTTTCTCTAGCTTACTTTATTGTAAAAATGTAGTGTATCATACATATACTATGCAAAATAGGTGTTAATCAACTATGTTATCAATAAGACTTTCAGTCAATAGTAGGCTATTGGTAGTTAAGTTTGGGAGAATCCAAAGTTATACACAGATTTTCAACTGCACAGTTGGTCAGTGCCCCTAATCTCTGCATTGCTCAAGGGTCAACCTTATTCATCAATTGGAAGTGCTGAGATCAAACTCAAAATTGGCCTGTTAAAAACCGGTGTGTGGGGGAGGAGGCAGGTATTGGTTCATGCCCAATACCCTGGAATACAACTGGAAAGGATGGGGGCAATTGTAACTTCAGACATGGCTGGTTTCAAAGACCCAAAGGCATTGTCAGAAATCTGCTTTTCTCCTCGTCAGTTATATTGTCTTATGTCAGCTTTACTGTCACTCAGGCTCCTGCCAACTGATGGTGGGAAGTATTTGGTTCATGTGTGGCCAGCCTGGACTTCCCAGTGCAAGGATATCTCTTTCCCATTAGCAAAGAAAAGGGCTGGAGTTGGGTTCTCGTTGGCCTCGCCTGGATCATACATACATCCCCAAACCACTGTGACTAGACAATATGGTGCTCCGACTGGCCAGACTCACATCTCATGTCTATCTTGGGAGCCAAGACTGGGGTCATTCCCCCCTGAATTAAAGGGATGGAGAGAGAAAAAGGTATAGTTCCCCAAAGAAAATAGGTATTTCTGCCAGAAGCGAAAAAGGTTTCCAGGCAGGCAAAAGTCATAGATAAAGCTGTGTAAACATAGGCAGCCTGGTATACCTGGCTTCAGCGAGAAGGCTGGGCTTGGGGTGATGATATGACTGTTATGCCAAGCCTTTGCCAGTCCAGCAGCTAGCAGGGGAGGGGTAAGGCCAGGGGGAGGAACTGTCTTCATTTGGGTTCATCCAGGTAAAGGCCAGGAACAATGCAAGTAGTTTATTTGGGAGGTGAGGATAAACAGTGGCAATGGGGCGAGGGTTGGGGGGCGGGGTGAGACAGAAAAGGTAAGGCAGCCAACAAAGGGTGTGCTGTCGGGCAAGCTGGAGCTGCAGCGCACTGAGCTGGATCTCTCACCGGAGGAGGGGGAGGGGAGCCCATCTCAGAGCAGCCCACTGAAGGGCGAGGAAGTTGGGGCATTTATCCACCAAGGCCAGCTGGTGAGGGCCATCCCAGCAGGCTGATTCTCTGGCACAGCTGGACTGCTGTGCTGGTGGACACAGGTGAGTTCTGGAGCTTTGGAGAAAGCCCCCAAGTACACGGATGCGGAGACTGGCTGCTGGGCTTCAACCTGCCCGATGTGGGCAGTGTACCAACGGTGTCGGCTGCAGAACTCCCGTGATTAGACCTCTACCGTGTGCTCTACAAGTAACCTCCTCGAATCCTAGCAGAACCCCCTTGAGGCAACGCTCAACCTCCAAATTCACCAAGGAGCCCCGAGAAGAGGCCTACAGCTGGCAAGATGAAAAGGCAGGGATTTGGACCCCAGAAGACTGGCTCTGGGGCCACTGTTCTCCCCACAAACCACCACAAATCCGGCAGGGTATTCTAGGCCACCGCCAGGCCCTGCAGCTTCTCAGAGAAGGAAAGTAAGGGGCCACTCTGGAGACCCTCCAGCGGCCCGCCTTTGGCTACGGTCACTCTCTGGGGGCCCCCGTTTTGGGCCCCGTGGGTGCCCCACTGTGGTCAACAGGCCAGCCTTCCCTTCTGAGGCGGCAGGTCCTGCAGACTGTCTTCTCAGGAGTGTTTTCTGCAGATGCTAATGAATGACACTTAGTTTCCCAGGAAAGCCTCCCTCTTTTGAAGTGGCTTAAGATCTTCACTCTTGATTGCAATCTTCTCAGAGCTGATTTTGGCCACTTGGCTCTTATTTCTGAAGTGTGGGATGTGGGAGGAGAGGAAAGTGAGAAGAAAAGCAGCACATTTGGGGCTCAGCCCCCCTGTAGAAGCCGCGATTCCGGAGGCAGTGTTTAGGCAATCAGAACTGTAATAGACAAATGAACTCTATTTTGTTTTCAGTTCTAGGCATAATTTATCCCCGGTCTATACCCTAATATAAGCCACCCTCATTCCTGCAGAAACCATGACTTGTCATGTAAAGACCAGCCACTGTTTCTTGGTGATTTGGGTTTATCGTGGGCACAAAATTACTTCTAGAAGTCTCACCCCTCATTTTTGAAATTAAGTCTGTGGGAACACATGAACTGAGATGGAGAAGTTTATATGTATGAAATTTTTAAGAAGTCATGTGCACATGCTCACGGCAAACGGACACTTAGGAAGAAGCCCTTGCCGGGCACTGTTTTGAGCGCCTTGCACATGTTAGCTAATTTCATCCTCACAACAACCTGATTAGATCAATGCTATCGCTCCATTCTGCAGATAAGAAAATTGAGGCCAAACAAGGTTAAGTCACTTGCCCAAGTGAAGCTGGGATTTGAACCGAAACTTGGCCCCGGGGTATGTGACCAACACGCTGGCGCACGGAGACCCTTGCGCCTCTGCAGACACACGCTGACGCCCCCCTCCACACCTGCCAACAGCACTTTCCCATGCACGAGCACACACACTCCCTTTTTGCTGGTTCTCCCCGAGGCTCTGCTCTGCGGCCACTGTAAATCCTGATACAAAGGAGCAGGAGGATGCCTCCCTTCTCACAGCCTCTCCCGGGAAGCTGGGACTCTCGTCTCCTTGTTTAAAACCAAAAGCACACCAATACCATCTTCCCATCCCCTGCAAGCGAGAGGGAACTCCAGCTTCTCTGATGCCACTGTCCACTCTGACCCCCTCACCACCTTGTGATGCAGGTGGGATCTGTCCCTCAAGTTCAGGTGAGGAAACCAAGACCATCTTGGGACTAGTGGGCAGGTATCCTAGGGTGCAGACTGTACCTTTCTTTACAGGGTCGGAAGCAGGGCCCTGGTGGCGCTACTGGCTTCTCCAACAGCCCTAGATGGGTAGATTAAGGCCCCAATTAGGTGGTGGCATTTTGGAGGGTCTGGCACAGCCCAGAGCAGCCATGCCAACACCCCATGTTCCGGGCTGAGGGATGACATCGCTTTAAAAACCCTGATGTCCTGCCCATGGGCCTGTGTGCCATGCCCCTTCACTCTCTAAGAACCCGGAAGGGCCCAGCTGCACGGAACAGTTTCCTATTTAATGGAACCCTGAGCAAGCGGCAAGGTGGCCAGCACAGCAGCCTAGCTGTAAATCTCAGCTTCCGCTCCCAACTCCTGGGCTTCTCCCTCACGCTCTGTGCGGCTGGCGGTTTTATGGGAAGACAAAAAATAAAAAAATAATAAAAAACAAAAAAATAAATTACTCAGGAATTTGTTTTTAATTAAGCAATAAGGCTCGATGGGGCCTGGCTGCTGCCTCATAAAGCCGCTCCCGGGGTGTGGGGAGGCATTCGGTCCAGATGAGTGCCTCAAATCAGCCCGGAATGTGATTAGATGATTACTCCCCGGAGTTAATACAAGATGATCTTCCCCAGAGTTGTCTTATTGCTATTATAAAAAGTCTGCAGGCAGGAGGGGAGCTTTGCTGCTTGGAGAAGATGAAAACGCTGATTCTAGCTGTCAGGGCAGCCATCGGGGCTGAGCGCCCGACCCCCGCACGCACCTGCTCCGACGGTGGGGCCCACGGCTGGCCCACCAGGCTGGGCGGATGCTGGCATCTTTCAAAATAAATGGGTCCCTGTGCACAGGGAATAGAATGTTTCCATAGAGAAGCAAGGGGACAAGACGAAAGGAAATGTGACTTTGAGATATTTTCTCCTCTCCTGCCAGAAGCTGCATGTGTACCATCATGCTCACCCCCAGGGCAGCTCAAGGAACCTCACTCACGCTACAGAGACTAAACTTATTTTCAGCCTCCTAAATCTCTCCCTCTTTCTCTCCTTTCTCTCTCTCCGTAGCTTCCCAGGGGAAAGGATTCTCTCTTTCTGAGTCATACGCAGACCTATGACTGGGTGTGCTGGATCTGGACAATAGACAAAGGAAAACAGAAAACTAAAGACACCAGAGAAGTGAAGCCGGTCCACATAAGAAAAAGCTGAGATGGGAAAAGATGAGGAAGAAAGGCAACAGGCAGCTGCCTGGCTGCGTGTCAGGGAGAATTCGGAGGGCCGGGAGACCAGAGCGGGGAAGGAAAGGAATCTTGGAGAGCTGCCACTGTCTACTAGGAGGTGGAAATGAGCAGTGATGGAGAGAAGGAGTTTTGAACATTTGCTGAACCGTAAGAATGTGTCTTCTCTTGTGACATTTCCTCAAGAGACTGACCCTAGATTTGGAAGTTCTCTAAAGTACTTCATGGCTGTGGCTCCATCTTTGTTTGACTGCCACACACACAGACTGAGCCACGTGGGACCCCAGTTACATCTGGGTTACACCAACAAGGTTGAAGGCAAAATTGGAAGACCTAGGGATTGGAGGGTCAGACACAGGAATCCCTAGGACAGGACTGGGACCAGCTTCTATACAGAGGCAGACAGGACGCAGTCAGAACGATGCAGAGGCAGAGCCAAGTAAGGTAAGGGCTCATTCATACATGTAAATAGTCAAGAGCAAGAGCTCTGGAGCTGACAGCCCTGGATTAGACTGTCCATTCTGCCACTTTCTAGGAGGGTGGCTTGGGAAAGTCCTTTCAACTCTCGGATCCTCACTTTTCTCGTGTGCAAGATGAGACTGAATGTGAGGTTGACAGCAGAACTAATTTTGTTGGGTATTTCTGGGCTTGAGCGAACTATGGACAAGAGCCCTCAGCACGCTGCCAGGCACATAGAAAATGCCCAGCAAGCTCTCACTAGTATTACAATTGTTAACTGAAAGCTGCCCAGGCCTTACGATGATCCCACTCAAACACCATTTTTAAGGGGTCCCGAACTCAGACCTGCAAGTCAGAGGTCACTTATGTGACCTCTAAAGCCACAAGCTGTGTTCGGGACTGTCCTGAAGATGAATGGATTTCAGAAGAGTCTTTTCTCTCTGGTGTGGTGCTCTGTGGTACTAGGGCAGAGGCTGCAGAAGAAGGTGGAGTTTAGATGAGGAATTCACTGTATCTTTTCATGCTAGGGAAAAAAAAATTAAAGCAATGAAGAAAGATTGTTTTGGCAACATTTGTGTGCCTAAAGATTGTTTAGCAAACACTAACGATATGAGAGGTGGTTGTAATGATATTATCAGTAAAAAACAGAATTCAAGGGGCACCTGAGCGGCTCAGTGGATTAAACATCTGAATCTTGATTTTGGCTCAGGTCATGATCTCACGGTTCATGAGCCCGGAGTCAGGCTCTGCGCTGTCAGTGCCCTGCCTACTTGGGATTCTCTCTCTCTCCCTCTCTCTCTTCCCCTCGCTGCTCTCTCTCTTTCTCAAAATAAATAAATACACTTAAAAAAATAGAATTCAAAGCAAAATGCTTTCTTAAAAAATGTCTAGGAGCACCTGGGTGGCCCAGTCGGTTGTGCGCCTGACTCTTGATCTCAGCTCAGGTTATGATCTTGTAGTTCGTGAGTTTGAGCCCTGCATCAGGCTTTGCGCTGACAGCTCAGAAGCTGCTTGGGATTCTCTCTCTCCCTCTCTCTGTCCCTCCCCTGCTGGTGCTCTCTCTCTCTCTAAATAAATAAACATTAAAAATTTTTTTTTAATTTCTCATTTTGATAAAATGAACAATTCGTCAAGAAAAAAATGTAAAGATAACATTTGGAGGACATCAGTTAGGCTAACGACAGGTTCTTCAAAAGAGAGTGATTTGAATTTTGATGGGTTAAGAAAATCGATAAAATAATTAAATGTTTTTGCCGAACTGACTCTCATGACCAAGAAGCAAGAGTCAAATATTGAGGAAGGATATCCTACCAAGTGATCAGACGTTGTGTCTGAAAACATATGCCTTCTCCAAAGCAACATGACTCAAGCTTTGTTCACGCTAAGAATGTTCAGACAGTTGCGAGTGTAACCTATGTTTTGTTAAATGGAATATAAACACTCTCATAATTTTATTTCACTTTTGAAGTTCAAGTCACTTTTTTTCCTTGTTTATTTTCTGATTGTGAGTTGACTCACTTTCAGGGATTTGTTCCTGAGAGCCGTTGTCCTCAACTAACCAGGACCCCCTGCACGTATAATGAACTGGGTTAGGGATGTTAGGTTTCTTTCCCCATCAGAAAACCTAAAGGGAAACAGGTCCCGTAAATAGCAGACACTTGCAAGATCGTACAAATGCCGCCGTGATGCCAGAGCCCAAAGAGACTCCTCTCACAGAGAACAGCTTCTGCGTGTAGCAAGTGGGGCTGAAATTGGAGGCAGTTGGCCTCAGAACCGTTCTGTTAGCATGGCTAACTCTAGCTGCGCTTCTAAGGGGAAACTCAAATCAACAAAAACAAGTATTGAGCAACCACTGTGGGTGTGCACATGGGGACTGAGCCCGAGGCCCTTGTCCTCAAGGCCTTAGTCTCCAGGGAGGCAGAATCACAGAAAGACTCAGGATGCTGGGAAATCCAGTCTTCACGCCTCAGGTGGACTGTCCCCGCCAACCCTCCCGCCCCTCCCCCCACCAACTGCAAGGCGTCCCTGACCCCAGATTGAGGCGGAAGCACGTCTGCTCTTCTTTTATACCCCACAGGGCCCCTCCTGAGCCCTGTTCCTGCTCTGCCGCCCAGCATCCTGGCCCCTGAGGGGGCTCACTGGCCCTGCAGTGCGGTGACAGAAGTAAGGAAGGGCTGGGCTCACCCGCTGCACTCTGACCTGAGAAAAGACGCACGCAGGCCAAGGCTCCAACATAGAGGTGAGACCTTCTCAAGGGCTGGGCAGGAACAAACGGGAAACACAGACGCCGTCATCCTGACGGTTGCCAGGTTGCCATCGTGTGTGCGGAGCTGGCAATGAGCCAGGCACTCGACAGAAGTGCAACAGGACAATCTGCTTGAGTTGGTGGTTTTGCTATGTTCATTTCGGATAGAGTTTCTCAACAGCGGCACGGTTGACGCTTGGGCTCTAAAAGTTTTGGTTAGGGGGGCTGTCCTGTGCATTGTCGGACATTTAGCAGCACCCCTGGTCACCACCCACCGGAAGCCAGGAGTACCCCAAGCTGTGACAACCCAAAACGCCTCTAGACATTGTGCAATCTCCCTGGGGAGCAAAATTGCACACGGTTGAAGACCCATGGATTTTAAGCATGAATCTCATGAAGAACATCTGCCGGTTCTCCAAGAGACCCAGGAGGCTGACCTGCCCAACAGAAGCATCAAGGGTTGGTGTATGTGATGCGAGATCCTATAATAATTCAACCGGGGTTGTACTGTGGTTAGTGGATCAAAAAAGAATCTCCATCATCGGCAAGTTCCCTTTCTAGACCGACAACTTACAAAAGGTGCCCCGACTGGACTGGACACAGCTTTGCAAGTGGAGCGAAGGTTAGATTTTGGCTCTCTCTCGTCTCTGCTAAGCACTTTGCACGGTGAACAACCTGCTCAACTGTATGCAATGACCTTGTAAGGAAAACTGCCTTCTGGGCTCAGAACTGGGAAATCTTCCAAACCAAAGGCAAATAAATACATTCCGGGTTTTAGTTAGATGCGGTACTGCCCATTGGGAAAGTCTGCTCTGTGCTTTACATGATGAGTTCAGGAAAAAATGTAGATTGAGCAAGAAAGTTTGGACTCCAGATAGTCAAACACTCTTTGGCCAGGTGAAACCCTGTCCCTAATTGACACTGACGATAGCCAGAGGCCCCATGTGACCAGTGCTCATTTCAGGGAGGGGGGGGGGAAGGGCACTGGGGCTTCAGGGCAGGCTTAATACCAGAGAATGAAAACCAGGAGGGACCCACTTTCTTAAAGAGGAAATAGACACTCCCAAACCGCTCCCTGGTCATAATGCAGAGAGCTGCTGTGTGCTTGCCCTGCCTTGGAACTCCTCTGATGTACTAATCCGCACACTCTGAGTGTGACCAATCTCTCCCACGGAGAAGCTGCAAATTCAGTCTTTGACCTGACACACAGTGCCCTGGGCTCGAGGTGCTGAGGAATCCCCAGCCCCTGACTGAGACTGATTATAAGGCTTTGAAAAGCCTGCGTGGTGGAGACAAAACAGCCAAAAGACATCAAAGTGGCTGGCTGGGGGAGGATAAGTGGAGGGAGGGATTCAAGGTAAGCCTCTGAGTGCTGTTTTGTTTGTTTTTTAAACCTTAGGACCTAATTTGTTGAAGCATTTGAGAGTTTTTGTTGCAATTTGGGGGCGGGGCACGGGGAGGAAGCTGTTGTTTGTTTCACAGTAAATAATGTAAAATTTTGTTAACACACATACACTCACACACACTCTTTAAAGGGCCCTTATGACTCTGGCTATTTCAAGTTCTCTGTACGTTCTTCTATTAATACCAGACTTTCAGGACAGCCCTGTGAGCTGTTTATTACAGCCTGGCGAGAGGGGGCTTAGGGAAGGGGTCAGTAGACATTTGGTTGCCCCATAGTTCCTGCAGGGCCCTGGCCACAGGCTCCAGACAAAACCCCTTGAGTACCAACTTAGGCAATGCCTGCCCTGGATCGCAAAGCAATCGGGATGATGCGATACACCCCATCAACACATGGGCAGGAGAAGGGCATGTGGGTCCCAGGTACAGCTTAGTAGTGACCTTGATGGGAACTAAAAACGGTTTTTGCCTCTGGGGTCTAGAATTGTTTTTTTCATTGCGATCAAAGGAAATCAAAGCAGAGTGTGGCTCTAGGTGAGAAGACATTTCTACATTTTGTCAAACCCAGAAGCAGTCATCCATTTCCTGAATCCCTATGGAATTTGTGGCTGGAGAAAATTAGAGAAGATTGTTCTGTCTTCTCTCTCTAGCTGTGCTCCCCAGCCACGAAAAATCAAAACAAGGCCAGGTGGTTTGACCTGCCTCCATAAGACCCTGGAGACTGTGGGGACATGGAAGCCACTAATAATTTCTACGTCTCTTCCCAAAGCTGCGTATTTGTCTCTGATTGGAAGGTATTACCCAGCTGTCCCTGCAGGATCCTGTCTTCTCCCCTTTCTCCCCCCCTGCAGTGCCAGGGGTGGGGTGAGGGGTCAGGGCAGCGTTAAGAACCAGCTCATTTCAGAAATCTTGTTTCTCTGAACTCCAGTTGCCCCTTTAGAATGATTTTTGGAGTGATATGTTCCCCGAGGCCTTTGTAAGGTCGTTTGTATGCCTAGATTGGTTGTGTTTCATTTGTTTCTTTCTAGCTGTGTTTTATTTCATTGGGTGTGGGAGGTTTTGTGTTTTGTTATTGTTATTGTTGTATGTCTTTGATTTTGCTGATTTATTTTTATTTATTCAGAACTCTGCTTGTTAATGTTTGGGCGAGGGAAACTGTGGCTCTTGGGAAATTCTCTCTTGTTGGCTTTGGAAAGGGGAGGGGAAGTCCTGACCTTGGCCTCCCTGTCAGGAAATGGCTGACGAATTCCTAACAAAATGTAAGAAAGACCTTTACCTAATGCCTTTAGGGCAAGAGCTCCTAACAATGGAAAATTGAGCGTGCTTTCTTATTTTTACTGCTCTCTAACAATTGGTAACTTGAAAGTTTTCCAGCATGATTTTCTTTTTTTTTTCAGTTTAAAGTAATTATACTTTATTTTTTTTTAAAATTTACATCCAAGTTAGTTAGCATACAGTGCAATGATGATCTCAGGAGTAGAAAGCAGTGATTCATCCCCTACATATAACACCCAGTGCTCATCCCAACAAGTGTCTCCTTAATGCCCCTTGCCCATCTGTTCACCCACAACCCCTCCAGCACCCCTCAGGTTGTTCTGTATATTTAAGAGTCTCTTATGTTTTGTCCCTCTCCCTCTTTTTACATTATTTTTGCTTCCCTTCCCTTATGTTCATCTGTTTTGTATCTTAAATTCCACATATGAGTGAAGTCGTATGATATTTGTCTTTCTCTAATTTCACTTAGCATAGTACCCTCTGCTTCCATCCATGTAGTTGCAAATGGCAAGATCTCATTGTTTTTGATTGCTGAGTAATACTCCATTATATATATATATATATGTGTGTGTGTGTGTGTGTGTATGTATATACATACATATATACACACACACCACCTCTTCTTTATCCATTTATCCGTTGATGGACATTTGGGCTTTTTCCATACTTTGGCTATTGTCGATAGTGCTGCTATAACATTGGGGTGCATGCACCCCTTCAAAACAGCACACCTGTATCCCTTGTATAATTACCTAGTAGTGCAACTGCTGGGTCATGGGGTGGTTCTATTTTTAATTTTTTGAGGAACCTCCATACTATTTTCCAGAGTGGCTGCCCCAGTTTGCATTCCCACCAGCAGTGCAAAAAGGTTCCTCTTTCTCCACATCCTCGCCAGCATCCGTTGTTGCCTGAGTTGTTAATTTTAGCCATTCTGACCGGTGTGATGGGGGTATCTCATTGTGGTTTTGATTCGTATTTCCCTGATGATGAGTGATGTTGAGGATTTTTTCATGTGTCTGTTAGCCCTCTGCATGTCTTCTTTGGAAAAGTGTCTATTCCAGCATGATTTTCTTTAATACCTAGATGGCCACCAAACCTCAACTCTCAGACTTTGCCAATGTTTTTAATCTAATACATTAAGCTTTTGAAACACACACAACTTCCAGTGTAATTGGCGACCGTGTGAAGAACAAATGTAGGAAATACTCTGCATGCTAGGAGATTCTAAATTACAGATTATGTAATGATGTATTTGACTAATATTTGTTTTCCTTTTTAAATTCACATTCTTTCAGTGTAAAGTTCCATGTGTTTTGGCAAATGTATACAGCGTAACCACTAGCACAATCAGAATACACAAGCGCTTTCATCACCCCAAAAGTTACCCTCATTTTGTTCCTTTGTAGTAAACCCACGCCTAACCTGAAACAATGCTGATGAGTTTTCCATCTTAGAGTTTGCCTTTTCAGGACGTCATTTAAATTGGAGCATGCAATATGGGAGCCTCGGAGTCTGGGATTCTTCTAGCATAACGCGTTTGCGATCCATCCTTGTTACTGGGTCTGTAGTGGTTTATTCCTTATTAGGACTGAGTTCCTTTTCATTTCACTGTACGAGTATATCATACTTTGTTCATCCATTCAGCACTTGAAGGACATTTGGGCCATTTCCAATTTTTGGTTTTTATGAGTAAAGCTGTTATATGCATTTGTTAACAGGTTTGGTGTGAACAAAAGTCTTTATTTCTCCTGAGTAAGTACCAGTGAGGTTGCTGGGCCATATGGTGAGAGTATGTTCAACTTCTTCAGACATTGTCAAACTAGTTCTCAAATGGTTGTACCATTTTGCAATGCGTGAGAGTTTTAGTTCATCTACATCCTCACCAGCACCTGGTATTATCATTTTTGTTCTGGTTTAGTTTTTATAGCCGTTCAAATAGGTGCGTAGCGGTATCTCATTATAATTTTAATGTGCACTTCCCTAATCTCTAATGATACTGATCATTTCCTACGTGTTTACTTGCCATCCATATATCTTCTTTGGTAAAGTATCTACTAGAATATTTTAACCATTTTTAAATTGAACAGTTTATTTCTCTTTGTCCAGTTTTGGGATTTCTTTATATATTCTGAATATCTATCTGTTTGTCGGATATGTGATTTGCAAATATGTACCCCTAGCCTGTGGGTTTTCTTTTTATTTTAAAAGCGTATCTCACAGAACAAAAGTTTAATTTGGATAAAGTCCAATTTTTCCTTTTTTTTCCTTTCTGGATCATGCTTTTGGTGTCTATCTCAGGACTCTTTGCTTGACCCAAGCCCAAAGATTTCCCCAATGTTTTCTTTGAAAACTATTATACTGGGATGTCTTACATTTCAGTCACCAATCCATCATTAGTAAATTTTTGAATAAAACATGAGATCTACCTGGAGGTTTTTTACATATGGACACCTAGTTATTCCAGCACCATTTGTTAAAAACACTATCCTTCCCCGCCCTCTTTTTGGAGTCTATCTAAGCAGGGAGGTTTGATGAGGCACTTTTTGAAGATGCTGCTGGAATAGAATGCATCATGAAAGAGGTGATGAGTTTTCTATTTCAAGAAAACTTCCAATAGCCAATGCAATCTCGAGAAAGAAGAACAAGCTGGGGCATCACACTCCCGGATTTCAAACTGTACGAAACTATAGTCATCAAAAGAGTATGGTATTGGCACAAAAACAGACACATAGATCACTGGAACCGAATCGAGAGTGCAGCAATAACCCACACATATATGACCAGTTAATTTACAACAAAGGAGCCACAAACACGCACTGGAGAAAAGACAGTCTCTTGAATCAATGATGCAGGAAAACCAGACAGCCACATGCAAAAGAATGACACTGGATCACTATCTTACACTATGTACAAAAATTAACTCAAAATGCATTAAGGACTTGAACATTAGACCTGAAACCGTCAAAGTCCTAGAAGGAAACAGGTGCTAAGCTCCTTGACATCAGTCTTGCTGATGATTTTTTGTTTCTGACACCACAAGCAAAGGCAACAAAAGCAAAAATAAACAAGCAGGAGCTCTCGTGGTGATCACAATATATACAAATATGGAATCACTCTATTGTATTCCTGAAACTAACATAATGTTCAATGTCAATAATATTTCAAAAAATAATATTAAAGTAAATAAATAAATAAATAAAGGGGGCACCTGGGTGGCTCAGTCAGTTGAGTGTCCAACTTTGGTTCAGGTCATGATCTCACGACTCGTGGGTTTCAAGCCCTATGTCAGGCTCTGTGCTAACAGCTTTGAGTTTGGAGCCTGCTTCAGATTCTGCGTCTCCCTCTCTTTTCTGCCCCTCCCCCACTCCCATTCTGTTTGTCTGTCTCTCTCTCTAAAATAAACATTAAGAAATAAATTAATTAAAAGCTAAAACAAAAAAAAATTCATTTAAGTTTTTAATTAAAACAAGAAGTAGAAAACTTCCCTAAGCTGTGAAGAGAGGGCGATCGAAGCTCTTCAGTCGCCTCAGCTGGAGAGGAGGGGAGAGCTGAGGGTTTGGGAAACAGGCAATAAAGGGAGGGCAGAGCGGAGGCAGGAGGTCCGGAGGCTGGGGTCTCGGTGCTGAGAGTACCACCAGTACGTCCTTCCAGGAAGCAGACGGTGAGACAAAAGCAGAATGCAAGCGCATGAACTGGAGGGAAGACGAGAGAAAGATAACGGTTTCCAGAAAAGGTGGGGAGGACCTGCGGGCTACTCTGCCCTGGGACACCTGGAAAGACAGGGAGCGGGAAGAGCGAGGTAGAGAGTCTCAAACTGCAGAGCGGGTCCAGGAGAGCTTGGGCCAGGCCTATGGGGAATCCCTGAGCCAAGGCCGCTGTCAGGAACTGAGTGTGTTCCCTCTAAAATTCCTCTGTGGAGACCTAATCCCAGTGGGATGGGATTTGGTCCTCCAGGAGGTACACAGGCCACGAGGGCGGGGCCCTCAGGAATGGGCTTCACACCCTTATGAGAAGAGGCCAGAGGGCTAGCGAACTCTCTCTCCCCCGTGCGAGGACACAAGGAAAAGACTGTCTACAACTTAGAGGCCTCGCCAGAGGCTAACCGTCCTGTGCCCCAGTCTCAGATTTCCAGTCTCCGGGAGGGTCAGAAATAAATTTTTACTGTTTAAGCTCCTCTGGCGATAGCCCGCTACCGCAGCCCCAACTAAGACATCGCCCAGGGTCCCACATCTCACAGGAGCAGACCAGGACAGTGCAGGCGCCGACACTGGCTGGGAGCAGCCTGCAGGAAGGAGGGCCTTGGCATGGAAGGAGTGAATTGAGACAAGCAGTCCACCGTGACCCCTCAGCAGGAGGAGAGGGGCATAAACATTCTGCACCCAATTCCAGCGTGTGTGTTTATCCCCCACACATCCAGGCAATTCTCGGACACTAGCCCACGTGTCCCACGATGCGGCTCAATTTGGACACCATCTAGCTGGGGACCGCATCAGGTCTCACAGTGTGAGGGCTCCGTCCCACAAGACTGCCCCTCCCACGGCAGACACCAGGCACGAGTTCGGGCTGCCACCTGTGCCCCTGACTGATTGGTTAGGGATCGGAGGTTTCAGTGAACCCCTCCTCGGCTTTGTTTAATTTGCTCTTACAAATAACATTTTTCTAACAGTCCTGCACATTTACTTTGGTGGACACATGCCCTCTCTCTTAGATGCACACTTAGGGGCTGCATTTCCAGGCCACGGGACAGCATGTGTTGAGCTCAGCAGACTCCGCCAGACGGTTTTCCAAAGTGGTCGTGTCAATTTATACTCCCTCCAGAACACACTTGCTCTATATGTTTGCCAACACTTGACATTGTCGATGCTTATAATTTTAGCAATTCTGGTGGGTGTCAAGTTCAGATTTTAAAATTCAGGGTGCTGGCCAGACAGAAAGGGCCTGTGAGCCTGTAGGCAGCTAGTATGAAACTTTTGCACCCGAGGGCTGTTCATGCCCTGCACAGGTACCACACGCACCCCCACACACACACACCTGGAAGTCGGGCTCCTCCCCTTCTCTGACCACTCGTGGGGAGTCCTACTTAGCGCAGGGCTCATTGCCCTGCACTTGCTCCCACCACTTCACCCCACAGCCACCAGTGGTAATATTCCTGAATTATTGCACGCACAGTCCATGGTGTGGATTAGGTTATGACTATGATTATCATCGTCATCACCACTATTTGGATATGCACAAAGGCAAAAGGTACAAGTCTAGAAGAAATACAAGGATTTGTACTTATACGAGTTATCTGTTGCTGCACAGCAAATTATCTCAAAATTCGGTGACTTGAAATAGTAAACATTTAGTATCACATGTGGTTTCTGTGGGTCAAGAGTTGGGGAGGGGCTTAGCTGGATGGTTCTGCCTCAAGGTCATTCAGAAGGTTGCAGTTAAGATGTCAGTCTGGGCTGCAGCCAGCTCAGGGCTTCCCTGGGTCTGGACAGTCCCTCACATGGCTGGCAAGCTGGTGCTGGTGCTGGCAGGAGGGCCTCAGTCTGTCACCGCACAGCCTCTCCTCATGGCTGCTTGGCCATCCTCATGACTAGGGAGAGTGAGTGATCCCTGAGAGGAAGGCGGGTCGCACACTGTCATTTCCACAACATCCTCTGGTTGCCCAGGTACATCTTTCCAGTGCGGGAGGGAACCAGACAAGGGTATAAAACGTGAGTCCCCCTCCCATGGGTCCATGCCACCCATGTGCCCTTCCAGAGGCAACCACTCTGACCAGTTTCTTGTGAATTCTGCCAGCAATAATTTTCACACACATGCAGAAGGTCACACATACACATACACTTTTTGCACCTGACTGTTATTGCTCAATAGATCTTGGAAATTCTTCCACATCCGGACATACAGACCTGCCTTCTTCCCTTTGCCTGTGGTAAGCCCTGCCACTGTATGGATGTGCCATAATTAATTTAACTAGCCCCCTGTTGATGGCTCTTTGGGCCGTCCCATTATTTCCCTACCGAAGCAAAGCTGCAACGAATAAATATGAGCATATATCCTTTTGCGCAAACACAGTAACGTCTAAGAATAAATTTCTAGGGGTGGACCGGCTGGACAGAAGGATCTGTGCCTTTCTCAGTGTGATAGATGTCACCACACTGCCCACCGTGCAAGTTGCATATAATGATTTGCAGTCTCGGCAGCAAAGGTATGGGTTTCATGAAGCTTTAAAGGGGAATGGCCCAAAATGTGGGGCATCTCAGGCAGCTCAGCAAGTAATTCAAATGGAATATCAGCCATCCCCATCCTTTGAAGCCTTTCTTGGCTAACCCAACCCCACTCCTCAGTCAGAGAGCCTCCCCTGGTCCTCTCCCACACCACGTGCTGGGCCTTTCTCTCTCTCTAGCTTGCATGTTCCTGGTCCCTAAAATTCCCATTCTTACCTTAAATGCGGCAGATGAAGAGTTCTTTGCCAATCAGGCCCCAAAGGCTGACTTTTTTGGTGCCAAAACTGTGCTCCAAGCTGTGTTATCCAACTAAGACAGTTCTTCCCTGAGATGACCTTTGTCCTCTGCCCTGGGTGAGTGGTTCTTGCTCTTCACGGATAAATGTTTTCACAGTCTGCCCCCTGCTCGACTGTAAGCCTCCCAAGGGCAAAGGCAGTGCCTCGTTCATCTCTGGCTCACTGGTTGGCAGTGGCACAACTTCCAGTGACTGTTTGCTGAATGAATGAATGACCCAGAGGGAACTTTGTCAAACCAGTGCTGTCAGAGGCCTCTTGCTCTACCCTGTCCTAGACACTAGGTATGTCTAAATCATTCTGAATACGATCTTTAGATGCAATATTTATTTTATCCATCTGAAGCATTTTTCAAAGGACAGTGTTTCTCTTTTCATTTTTTCTCGTTTTCGCCTTTGGCCTGGTCAGAGCCTCATGGGGACACCCATGATGGGAAGCGGGCACAATAATGCCTGCAAACATGACAAGGATGTGCAGACTTGTCAAACCTGGGCAAACACACACACGGAAAGGGATAAATATTGACGCTGCAGAGGCAGGGGTGTGGGGGAGGGGAAGCCACTGCTCTTTTGTGGTTTCAAATCCAATCCTTCAGCAATCCCAAATCCGGCACTCTGTAGAGCTTTCTTGTGAAATCAGTTTCCAAACCTCTCAGGGTCTCCTCCTTTAAAATCAATCTTCGTAACCATTCCAATAGAAATCTTTCCCAAATGTCCCACATTTCGTGGCCTTGAGACTCTGCCTCAGGTGTATTATGTGTATTACTGATAAAGAAAGCAGCATGCAAAATCATGGGAATTGAACCAATTTAAAGTCGAGTTCATGACCTGCCCATTATAAGTAGGACCACCACTGTTTCCTTTTTTTTTCTTTACATGTTTTCCCACCTTTCTGTTTTGAATATTTTCTTTTTTTTTTTTAATGTTTCTTTCTTTATTTTTGAGACAGATGGAGAGCACAAGTGGGGGAGGGGCAGAGAGAGGCGAGAAGCGAGAGGGAGACACAGAATCTGAAGCAGGCTCCAGGCTCCGAGCTGTCAGCCTAGAGCCTAACATGGGGCTGGACCCCACGAACCGTGAGATCATGACCTGAGCTGAAGTCAGACACTTAACCGACTGAGCCGCCCAGGCGCCCTGCTGGTTTGAATATTTTCAAACCATCAGAAGGGTTGTAAGAAAGGTATGACAAATATGTTACGTCAGGAGTCAGCAAACTCCAGTCTGTGGCCTGTTTCTGCATGACCTGTGAGCTTTCGTATTTTTAAGTAGCTAAAAAGAATATCAAAAGGAGAAGGGCACCTGCGTGGCTCAGTAGGTTGAGCATCCACTCCTACTCAGGTCATGATCTTGTGGTTCCCACATCAGGCGCTCTGCTCCCAGCACACAGCCCACTTCAGATCCTCTGTCTCTCTCTCTCTCTGCCCCTCTCCTCGTGCTTGCTCGTACTCTCTCTCTCTCAAAATTAAATAAACACTAAAAAAACTTTTTTAAAAGAAAATCAAAAGGAGAATAATGTTTCATAACACCTGAACCTGGTAGGACAGTCAAACGGTAGGGTCCCTAGGTCAAGTTTGCCCACTGCGCGCTGTCCAGGGTTGCTTTTCGCTGTGCAACAGCAGAGCCGAACAGCTGCCAGGGCTCCTGGCTCATGGAGACTAAAATATTTACTATTTGACTCTGCACAGAAAAAGTCTGCCGACCTCTGACTTAGAGTCCTCACCTGTTAATACTTAGCCCCATTCGTTTCCCTCTCTATTGCTGCAACATTTGCGTTGGTCTTAATACTTTGCCCTAAATGCTTGGTGTCTGCCTCACTTTCTTAGGCCCAAAGTGGGGAATAAACAGGTCCAGCCTGAGGAGAGATAAGATAATATGAAGTATCAAGTATTTAGCACACAGTGCTTGGCACTTAGACAGAACTTGAGGAAAAGATCCAAGATAAATTCCTGGCATTTTCCACTGAGGTGATCGCCGGAACTCCTAGCTCGAAAATCGTAAGCCTTGGCAGTTTCCTGAAAGCCTGGATCCTGAAGTCTGGAAGCCAGCTTTCCCTCAGAAAGGGCTTCTTACCCGAGGAGCAAAAAAAGCCTCAGGGAGACCTCATTTTTTCCACAGCTTGTGGCTTGGCTGAGTCAACTTCTGCCTTTCCCTGAGTCACGAGTTTTCCTCGTATTTGGAGGAGCGCGGCCCTCCACCCAGGTCCTCTCCACCCACAGCTGGTCCCTGTTGGGAAGGGGTGGACGACTAGCTGGTCAGAGTCTGTGCAGCCTCCAGGGGGTTTCCCAGAGCTCCACCCAGATCCACACGAGGTCAGTGCTGGAAGGAAGGACAGATGAGGAGACTGAAGCCCCAGTGGGCCCTGGACCAGCATTGAGACAAGGCTAGCTGGGGTCTCCCAACTCCAGGACCAACGGGTGTGCCTCCTCCCTCTGGTTCTGCAGAATCAGAGAAAGGCCACTCTTCCTTGATGCCTGCTCTGTGCCAGGGTGCTGTCTCAAACTCTAAGAAAACCCTGCCTTCAAAGGCTTTGCAGCTCCCTTCCCATGGCTACCTCACCCTGGGCAGGGCCTGCCTTCCCCAAGAAGGCCCTCTTGCTAGGATGTGGGGGACCTGGCGCTGAAGCAGCCAGGGAACAGAGCCTTGAAGGTTCTGCTCTAACTCCCCCTCCAGCACCACCGTCCCCTGGCAACCAGCGGTGTGTACGTTTGGGATGGCATTTCCCAGTGTCTCAATGTCCCAACCAACCTCCTTGGTTATAAGTCAGCCTCTGGGATCGTTGGGCCTTGTCTCCTTCTCCTCTGTACCAAATGGAGGCCTGGCTATACCACCAGGACTCATCAGTCCTGTGCCCAGTCTAAAGGGGAAAGTTCCGGAAGGAGATGGGGGACCAGTGTTTTCGAATCCTCTGATTTAGAAGGCGAAAATCCTGATTTTTGTATGAAATCTCTCAATATGAAATGTTGGCAATGCATTTTATAATGTTTAAATACGTTTATGAGGCCATGGCTTCTGTCAGGTGCTCAGTAAACACTGTCCTTGCTGAGGGGGTAACAGCAGAAAAGGCGGTGGAGGTGGGGATGTGGGCTCTCCAAGGCCACAACCCGTGGCCCTCTCACTTGCCTACCACATCCGCCCTCTTCTTTCTCCAGGCCTTTCCCTCCCTTCTCCTCCCCTGCCTCATCCCCTTCCCTGCTTAGTCCAAGTCCTGGCCTCACTCCTCTTGGGCAGGGAGAGGCACATCCTCACCTCACAGGCTCCGCCCACACCACCCAGGAGAGCCGGTCACCAGGTCACCACTGCTCAGCTCATGCCTCCTCGCTCCAGCTTCCAGGCAGATCCACTCTGGCTCCTGCTGCTGTCTCCTGCCTTGGTCCTGGCCAGCAGATCTTGCATGGGCCTGGGCCGGCTCCTCTCCAAAGTGCCCAGAGTCTGCCCTATTTGGCAAGACAAACTGCATCTGAGCAACAGACATTTCTGTGTTTCTACTAAGGGCTGAACTCTGTCCTCAGCCCTGGAGACGAAGGAATGAATAAGATGAGTATAGTCCCCCCATGAGGCTCCCAGCCTAGGTGAGGGAGACCAGCCATGAACACGTAAACAAGTGATCTAATAAGATGCCTTCGGGTTGGAGAGATACTTTACAAAGTAATAAAACTGGGTGAGGTAGCTGAGGGTGACGGAGTGGAGGCAGGAAGCTGCTCTGGGTGGTCAGGGAAGCCGCTGAGGACATGGCAGTTTGAGCCTAGACTTGAATGCCAACAATGCAGCCATGGGAAGATCTGGAGGCTAGAGAACTGCAAAGGCCCAGAAGTGGTTTAACAACCTTGGGGTGGGAGCAATCTTGGGGTTTTGAGGAACAGGAGGAAGCCAGTGTGAGATGAAGTGCTGGAAGGGGACCAGAGGGAGGCTGAGACAGACCTCCTGGAGTGGTGAGGCTGGGAATTTCGGTCCTAGTGTCCTAGGCTGCACGCGAGGGCCTGGGTGCGGAGGTCCCTGCTGGTAATATTGGAGCGGGTGGTGAGTACATGGATCCCATTAAACTGGACTCAATGTATGTTTGAAAGTTTCCACTATTTAAACAGTTTAAAACTTAAAGTAGATTAAATGCTGCTGATTTTTAATACTGTGATTATTAATTTCTCAGTGGCTGAGAGCAGATGACTGTGTCGGCCAGCAGCAGGGAGGCCAGCCAGAGGCAGCACACGCCACAATAATTTCACCGCCTCCCTCCCTCCCCCCACTATTCGGGGACCCGTTGCGAGGACGCGCGTCAACAGCGGGGTGTGAGCAGCTAGGGTTCGGAGCTGCGGTGTGCGGCGTGCGGCAGGAGAAACTGGTGGCAGGGGCCTGGGGGTTCTCGACTGGAGAACCAGCCCCCGGAGATTCCGGAAAGTCACTTCGTGCAGGCCCGGCCGCAGCTAACTTGGGACGCCCAGCCCGCGCACCCTTCCCCCGCGCTCCGGCTCTGAGTGTGGGGGTTCCAGGCTCCGCCCCCGCTCGCACGCCCTGGCTCCGATTGGCGGAGCCGCCTCCAGGGGGCGTGTCCGGCTAGAGTGGGCCGGCGGTCGCGCTGGCGCGCTGGGGCAACGGGACCTGGACCCGGAGAGGAAAGCAGCGCCGAGAGCGGGCTCGCGGACTGGCGCTGGGCAGGGTGCAGGCGCGGGGGACCCGGCGGAGGAGGTAAGAGCCACCAGCCCGGCCGGGGCGCGCGGAACGAGCGGGCTGCGTGCCCGCCACCTCCAGTCTTCCCCGGCCGCCCTGTCCAGGTGGCTTCGGGGCTCGGGCGGGGCGGGAGCGCAGCCAGGGCGGTCTCGAACTCTGACCCCGTGCAGAGGCGCGGAGAAGCGGGCTTTCTGCTTGTTGGGAGTGCTGGACACGGGATAGAGGCTGCAGGGGCTCCAGAGAGAGAGAGGGGTGAGCGCAGGTAAGGGAGTTGGGCGGTAGAAGCAAGATCTCCTGGAATGTACGACGGGTGAGCGGGGGAGATCTGGAGGCGCCCGCGGTCCTGCCCCCTGGGCGACAGGGACCTCCGCACGCCCGTTTTTCCGGTGATGGTTCGGAGAGACCTGGCCTGACGCCGCCGTCGTGGTCTCACTTCTTGGTCCCGGTTTTCGGGACTGAGGAGGTGGGGGAGGGTGGCAGTGCTTTCCGAGTGGCCTAGGTCCTCTCTGGCCTCTCTCACTGAGGAACAGTCTGGCCCCTGAAGCGTTGGAATTTGTGACTTTTGGCAGGAGTTGTCAAAGGAAATGGCTGGGCTTAATCTCTCATTTCACGGAGGAAGTCACTGAGGCAGGCCCATAGAGAGGCAATTCCTTCCTAACCTAGAATGAACTGGAATCTCCTTCCCGTTCTCTGTCCCTGAACACGGAAGAGTTAAGCAGGGGAGTCGTGTCATCAGCCCCTTTTGCAGGTGGGAAAATGAAGGTTCCAAAGGTTCCCAAGGTTCAGAGTCACTCTGAAAATTGATCTGCACAGTCCAAGGAAAATACTCCTTTGCAATTTGAGCAAAGCTATTATCTCACCCTAGAGGCTCAAAAGCCAGCAAGGAGGGGAGGATCCTTGCTGCGGTCATTCTTGTCACACAGTTTCCACTTAGTACTGGGGCACTCCTGGGCACATAATTTCCACTGGGGTCGTGCTGGCCGGGAGATGACTCTAACTTCAGCCTGTGTCCCTGCACCCATCAGCCCCAAGACAGGAGGTGAGGCAGCCCGGCTGAGCTAAGGGACCTGCCTAGGCCACCCCAAAGAATCCCTGGGTTGGCGCTGGAGGGTGGGTGGGGGATCAGGCATTTGGAGAGGGGTCCTGCCCTCTGGACTTCAGGATTTCTGATTCTGTCTTCGGTCAAGAACAACAGCCTTCCACCGCTCATGGTTATTTTTGGAGTTGGGCCCTTGAAGTAATTTTGATGATGGAGGTGATACTTTCCCCAAAGGGGCTTTGTGAGGATTATGTGAGGTAATACTTATAATGTGCTTACTGTTGTACCTGGTGAACTGTAAGCTCTTAGTTAATGGCAGCTCCGGTTTAGTTACCTTATTGCTATTGTTTTCATGGAGAAGGGCCTCGAGGAAGCCCAGGGCCAGACAAGGCTGAGGGGGTGGCCCCTCTGGAAGCAGAGAACGTTTGGATCATGGCACTCTCCTTGGTCTACTTGGAGAAAAACTCAGACCCTCATTTTGGCCTCTGGACCTTCAGGGCTGGCTTCTGCTGGCCCCTCTGACCTTATCTCTTACCCCTCACTCCTTCCTCTGTGGCCTCCATGGGTCAGATTCTTGAGCTGGTCTCAAGGCCCGGAACGTTTTTTCCTCCAGCCTTCGCATGACTGACTCTTCACAGTATTAAGGTTAGTGCCAGGTTACTTCCTCACCAGGCCTTGCCTCACCCCCACCCCCACCCCCCCTACCCCTGCTGTGCCAGGCAGATCCTCTGCCTTCTTCTTCGTGCCACTTAGCACTCAGAGTCAGAAATTACCTGTTGCTTTACTTACTAGTCTGGCTGTCCCACCAGGAAGTCTGTTACTGAAGGGCCTGTCCCTAGTTCCTTGTTGCAACCTGGTGCAAAGCACAGTAGGACTGTGCCTGGTACATGGTAGGACTTACAGTAAATATTTGGGAGGTGAAATTCAGCAGGTGTGGAAGCACAGTGGGCCTGATCAAGGCTGGAGGGAAGGAGGGGCCGGTGATGAATCAGCCTGGCCCCAGTCAGAAGCCAAAGCATCGTCCAAGGGGGCAGTGTCCTGACTCCCCCTCTCTGTGATCTTGGCCAGGTCCCTCCCTCTCTCATAAGCAGTGTCCCCAACTGTAACTCTTACAGAAGGGTGGAGCTGGTGTCCCTCCTAGGTCTGCTTTCCAGGGTTCCCAGGGTGGGGCCCCAGACATCTCTCTCAAATCACAAAGGCTGGGGTGCCTGGGTGGCTCAGTGGGTTAAGCGACCAACTCCAGCTCAGGTCACGATCTCACGGTCTGTGGGTTCGAGCCCCGCGTCGGGCTCTGTGCTGATGGCTCAGAGCCTGGAGCCTGCTTCTGATTCTGTGTCTCCCTCTCTCTGCCCTTCCCCTGCTCACACTCTGTCTCTATGTCTCTCAAAAATAAAAGAAAAAAAAAAAAAAAACGTTAAAAAAAAAATCACGAAGGCTGTTTCTGAGTGGAGGAGAGGAGAGAGCGAGTTCTCTCAGGACACGGCCCTGTGTCGGGTGGGTCCCTGAGTCGGTGCTTGATGCATTTGACAGCACGGGGTGGTACAGATCAGGGGTCTGTAAACTTTTTCTGTAAGGGACCAAATGTAAATATTTTAGGCTTTGCAACCCCAGCCTCTGTTGCCGTGTTCCAATGAATTGTATTTACAAAAGCTGGCAATGGGTCAGACTTGAGGTAGGTTTGACAGACACCTCGTCTGTCATGCACAGAACCCTGGCCATCCAGAAACACTTGGAGCATGGTTCCCTAGACCCCAGTGCTCACCAAGCATCTTTAGCCCAGCTCAGGTGGTGGGATCACCTGTGTTCAAGAGGGCCAGCCCAGGAGCCTGGTACCCTCCCAAACCTTCCAAAAAAAAAAAAAAAGCAGATCTATTCATTTCCCTGCTGTCAGACACTGACCCTTTAGGAGTGCCCACCCTCTGTCAGCACCCTGGGTGCTAGGTACCACAGCAGAGGCAGCACAGGCACTATCCCAGGGCCAGAGACTAGAGGCAGGCCGGTCCCAAGAGGGATGGGTCTTGGGGCACCTGGGTGGCTCAGTCGGTTAAGCATCCGACTTTGGCTCAGGTCATGATCTTGCAGTTTGTGGGTTCTAGCCTTGCGTTGGGCTCTGTGCTGACAGCTCAGAGCCTGGAGCCTCCTTCAGATTCTGTGTCTCCCTCTCTCTCTGTGCCCCTCCCATGTTCATGCTCTGTCTCTGTCTCTCAATAATAAATAAAAATGTTTAAAAAATTAAATCTGAAAAAAAAAAGAAAAAGAGGAATGGGTCATTTCTCCCCTCTCTTGTCCTAAAAGAGAGAGGTTCACTTCTTTGGTGAGAACGGTAAAAAGGAGGATCCCCCATCTGCTTGGGTGAAGGGCTGCCATATTTACCAAGAAAATGTCCAGGTTGTGGGAAGGGTGGGCAGCTATGGAGGGACCCCCAGGAGAATGTTGTCTACCCAGACCCTCACTCACCTGGGACCCACTATAGCTCATGGAGGAGAAAGGCACGCAAGCCTTCTGGATACCCCAGTTAGTGTGTGGGATCAGCTCAGAGCCCAGATCCCTTTCACAAACACCCCCACCCTTCCTGGGCCATTTTTGTTGCCAGCAGCTGGGCAGGGGCCATGAGGGCCTGGAGAGGGTCTGTAAATCGTCGTCTGGGGACAAGCAGTATGGAGGTCTTGCGTAGGGCATCCTGGTACCCCTACAAGGGACAAGGAGACAGTGTCGTAGGCTGTCCCTGGGTGCTGCCCTTCACTTCTTCCATGCCTCCCACGTGGGTAGTGTCAGATCAGAGGGGGACCTGGGCAGGCTGGGAGGTCTGCCCTTAGAGCTCACCAAAGCCCACAGGGCCAGGTGGGGGCCACCTGCAGCCTTCTGTCCCAGCACGAAGCCCGTCTGCCTCCACTGCCAAATGTGTTAAGCCTCAGTCTGTGGCGGTAACATTGGGTTTTCTCCCAGTCGTGCCAGGCAGCCGCACACACAGGTGTGCTTGGAGGGAACAGGGAGCACTCTTTGCTCAGGGCTCCTGACACCTCCTGCGTCCCTGGACCCTGACGCTGTATGGTCAGGGGAGGCCCCCCAGGTGACCCGCTGCGTGCACTGCAGGGCAGAGCTCGCAGCCAGTCAGCTCAGAGCTCCTGATCCGGACGCTGTCCTGTACCTCTTTTCTTTTGAGGACCTTAAATTGAGAGAGAGAGAAAGCAGCTCAACTTCCCACTTCCCGGAACTGGCTGGCATTGTGATTTTCTCACTTTGCTGCTGCTTTATTTACTTATTTAATTTTGTTTTTTAAAATATAATTTATTGTTAATTTGGTTTCCATACAATACCCAGTGCTCATCCCAACAAGTGCCCCTCCTCAGGGGCCATCACCGACTTTCCCTTCTCCCACTGCTGCCTTTTTTAAATAAAAGAAAGAAAATATCATAGATAAAGGTGAAGTCCGACTTGACCCCCCCCCCCCCATTCCTGGTCACATCCAGGTCACCCTTCCCCAGGCCATTTTCTCCTGACTTTGGTTTGGGTCCATCATTTTTTTTTTTAAACCTTTAACGTTTTAAAATGTACAACTCAGTGGAATTAAGTATATTTCCATTGTCGTGAAACATCTCCAGAATGCTTTTCATTTTGCAAAACAAACTCTAAGCCCGTTAAATAACAGCTCTTCTTCCTCCCCCTCCCCACCAACCTGGGCAGCCATTTTTCTACTTTCTGTCTCTGTGAATTTTACTACTTGGCAATGCCTCATGGAACTGGAACCATACTGTATTTGTCTTCTTGTGACTGGCTTATTTCACTGAGCATAAATGCGGCCAAGGTTTGTCCATGCTGTAGCAGGATTTCCTTCCTTTCTATGGCAGAACAATCTTTTGTGACCCATTTTGTTCGGTCATTCGTCTGTTGATGGGCACTTGGGTTCTCCCACCTCTTGACTCTTGTGGATCCCACTTGGAGACCCTGCGTTCAGTCGTTCTGGTATACAACCAGGAATGGGATTCCTGGATCATATGGTATTTCTATTTTTAATTTCTCGAAGAGCCTCTCTCCTCTTTTCCTTAGTGCTACACCAACGTGCCTTTCCAGCAACAGTGTGCCAGGGGTTCAGCTTCTTCACATCCTTGCCAACACTTGTTATTGCCTGGGGTTTCGGGCTTTTTTTTTTTTTAAATAGAAGTCACCCTTATGAGTGTGAAGTTCCATCCTGTCCACCTTTATTCAGAGATCCGGTTCTTGAACCACTTTTGAAACGCTGTGTGATGTCTGCGTATATAGTGTCACACGCTGCTCGGCAGGTTGTTTTTTCCACTCAGCGCTTGATGTCTGTTTTTGCTCCGCATTGACCCACATAGATTGGGTGAGTCACTGTAACTGCCGACAGTATTCCCTGGTACGAGCGGAGCTGGCTATTTGACCCGTTCCCCTGCTGCTAGGCGTCTCTCTTGGCTCTGCTGCAGGTACTACATTCACTGCCCTTGGTGGTCGTCCTCTGCTGAGCTCTCAGCTCCTCCAGGGCAGCCCTCATCCGGCTCATCCCAGGGTCCCAGCACGCAGCCCAGGGGCCGGAGGGTGGCCTCTGGAATTTTGCCAGGTTGTCCACAGTAGGGACTCAGAGAGCAGTCCTGTCAGGACAGCCCCAGGCTGTCACCAATAATCAGCTAGGTTTGCAATACACGGCCAAGATTAGCAACCTAAAAATAGTTGTTCTTTCATAAGGTGGTGTTGGCAGCACTTCTCAGGATGCCTTGTGGTCTGAAAGGGGCTGGTGGTATGTGACTCAGGGGGCCGAGCACCCCTCTTGTGCAATGTGTGCAGCCCGCTCTGACTTCCCACAAGTGGTCTGACTTATAGAACTGCAGTGTGGTGACCCAGAAATACCACACGTGTGATCAGCTTGGCCAGGGTCATGCTGTGTGTGCCTGTACACGTGGCGTTACCAGTGAGATCAGTTCTTACCTGCTTCCTCTTCAGAAGTAAGAGCTGACTCATGCATGGTGGGCCCTCTGGGAGCTTTGGAAAGGTTCCTTTATTCACTAGAGACTTACAAAACACCTGCTCGGCACTGTTCTAAGCACTGGGGATACTACAGCGAACAAGAAAAGACTCCTCTTCTCATGCAGCTTACAACCGAGTGAGGGAAATGGAAAACACATAAGCAAATGATAGATAGACGAGAAAATATGAAGTCCTAATAAGTCCTGTAAAGAAAAAGCAAAATAGGGTAACATCTTAGAGAAAGGGTCAGCAAACTTTTTCTGTAAAGGGCCAGAGAGTAAGGCTTTGAGGCTTTACAGCCCGTGGTCTCTGTCACCACTAGTTATCCCTGCCACTGCAGCATAAGAGCAGCCTCAGACAACTGTAAATGAATGAGAGTGACCGTGTTCCACTAAAACTTTATGTACAAACACAAGCCATGGGCTAGATTTGGCCCTCAGGCCGTAGTTTGCCAACCTTGTCCTGGGTTTGGGGAGAAGCTACCTGAGCTGGGATGTCAGAGACCCTTCCTGAAGGGAGATGAGAGCTGAGAGCCAAGTCATAGGAGGGAGCCAGCTTGGGACAGCCTACTTCAGGCAGGCACAATGGTGCCTTGCTACAGGTTCCACGGTGTCGCTGTGTGGTAAGAAGTAGGCAGCCTCTGGCTCAGGGTGAGAGAGAAAAATGGTGGAGCTTGCTTATGGGTTGAATGTTGGAGGTATAGGAAAGAGGAAATTCAAGGATGAGTCCTAGATTTGGGTGAGTGGTTCCGTTTATGGAAAAGAAGAGCTGGAGGGAAAAGCTGGGTTTGTGTTGGGCGTGTTGAACTTGAGGACCTTTTTCTTAGATGAGTGGGTGAGAAATCACATGGGCAGGTGGACATCCATGCCCACAGCTCAGAGAGAAGCCAGGACTGGAGGCTTGACCTGGGGAATCTGTAGTATTTGGGTGGTCTTCAAAGCCGTGAGTCTGGAGGGTCAGGGGAAGGTGTGTGGGCCCTGGATGAGATCTGGGCCACCGACATTTTGTGCTTGGCAGAGGAGGACAGAGTGGGCCTCACACTCCTTGGAGGAAGGCACTGTCTCCCGGGATACAAGCTCTGGGCCCCCTACTTACAGAGCCTCAGTTTCCCTCCTGTCAGTGGGGGATTCTATCTCCTAGGACTGGTGTGAGGACTAAATAAGATAGTCACGCTTGACATGGAGAAAGCACTCAGCACATGGGACCTGTGATGATGGCAGTGGTGACCACTGAGCTCACAGGCCGAGTGAGTGGGTTGCAGGTCTATGATGGTTTGGCTTGATGGATGGGGGAGTCGGTGATGGGCTAGGTATGCAGACACCTGTTGCCTGGCACTCAGTGTCCAGGTACATGTACTTGCACCCTTCCACCTGGGGCAGGCCCAAAGTGCCAGGTCCTTGGTGCCCCTGGGAATTGGGCCCAATGGGAATTGGGGCTCAACTTGGGTGGACAACATTGAGACGTGTTCTACTCTGTATGCCAAGGCTCCCCAGGGAGTTGAGCCCCTACTGCCCGCAGTGGTAGTCTGGCTCAGCCACACCTCCTGTCCCCAGCTGGCTTCATCACGTCCCTTATCGGGGAATCCCCCTTCATCTCTGCGTAGCTCCTTGTCTAAGAGTTGGCTTCTGGGATACCGAGTTTGTTTGGTTGGGTGGCTGTCTAGGCTCTGTGGGTTACAGTAGGGTAATGAGTGGCTTCTCTGGCTGGGTGGGTTCAGTGAGTTTGGGGGGCGGGCAGTGTGGTCCCGCCACCACTACCCCCACCTCCCACTCCCTTCCCCACCCCCGCCCCCTCGCCCCCCGGCTGCGCGGGGGCAAGCCCACGCCTCCCTCACCTGCCGCTCCTCCCACAGCCAGGCTGCCAGAGAAGATGGTGGATTACCTGGCCAACACGGAGATCAACAGCCAGCGCATCGCGGCCGTGGAGAGCTGCTTCGGGGCGTCCGGGCAGCCTCTGGCCCTGCCAGGCCGGGTGCTGCTGGGCGAGGGCGTGCTGACCAAGGAGTGCCGCAAGAAGGCCAAGCCGCGCATCTTCTTCCTCTTCAATGACATCCTGGTGTACGGCAGCATCGTGCTCAACAAGCGCAAGTACCGCAGCCAGCACATCATTCCGCTGGAGGAGGTGACGCTGGAGCCGCTGCCCGAGACCCTGCAGGCCAAGAACCGCTGGATGATCAAGACGGCCAAGAAGTCCTTCGTGGTGTCGGCCGCCTCCACCACGGAGCGCCAGGAGTGGATCAGCCACATCGAGGAGTGCGTGCGGCGGCAGCTGCTGGCCACGGGCCGCCAGCCCAGCACCGAGCACGCGGCGCCCTGGATCCCCGACAAGGCCACGGACATCTGCATGCGCTGCACACAGACGCGCTTCTCGGCCCTCACGCGGCGCCACCACTGCCGCAAGTGCGGCTTCGTGGTCTGCGCGGAGTGCTCCCGAGAGCGCTTCCTCCTGCCGCGCCTGTCGCCCAAGCCGCTGCGCGTCTGCAGCCTCTGCTACCGCGAGCTGGCCACCCAGAAGCGGAAGGAGGAGGAGGAGGAAGAGGAGGAGGAGCAGAGCGTGGGGTCCCCCCGGCAGCCGGCCTACCTGGCCGGGGCCGTCTGCGGAGCATCCAGCGGGGACGACGATGACTCTGACGAGGACAAGGAGGGCAGCGGGGACGGCGACTGGCCCAGCCGTGTGGAGTTCTACGCCTCCGGCGTCTCCTGGTCGTCCTTCCACAGCTGACCCGGATCTGCAGCTGTGCGGGAGGGCCTGCCGGGTCCCTTCTGCATCCAGTGAGACTCCATTGCTGGGGCCCCTGAGAGAACAGCGTTCCGCGGGCTGCCCAGAGCCCCAGGACCCTGCCCCATGGGTGGCAGGTGCAGTGGGAATGGCTTTTTCTCTCCGGCCCTTTGTGCTGGACATTGGCACCCTTCTATTCCACTTCAGGTAATTCTCTTTCCAGTTAGCAAATCCAAACACTTTGGCCTCTTGGGAACAAATTTATTTCTCAGCCCTATTAGCTGTAGCCCCAGGTGACCCCTTGAACTAGACAACCCCTGATACCTGTCAGAACCAGAGGGACGATAGGACTGCAGGGAGGTCCCCTGTTCTCTGAGGACTTGCACCACAGCCCCTACCCCTTGGACAAGCACACCCCAGGGAAGACCGGGAGTCCTAGAAACCACTGTTGGCTCATGCACCTTGCTGACGCCCACCTGCCTGGCTGGCTGGGCCTTGTCAGGCCGGGCATGTTCGCTCACCTTGAGACAGGCAAGAAAGCCGTGCTCTGAGTACCCACCAGGTTTGGTGCAGCCTGACTCCCGGGGGTCCAGGGCGGCCCGCCCAGGCCTCCGGCCTCCTCTCACCTCTGTCCAGCTGTCTGAGTGTCTGATGGCTCTCAGTCCAGTCCTCCTCTCTTCCTGTGGCTGGGGAAGGCAGCATTTTCTGTTAGGACTCTTAACTGCAAGTGACAGAAACCCTACCCAGACTGATTTAACAATAAAAAGACCGTTTATGGACTTGTGTGGTCAAAAAGTTTAGGAGGATTTTGCTTCACACAAGGCTCGTGAGGGCCTGAAACCATGCTCGGTGGCAAATGTCAACACCGTGCACCTTGCTGGGTGTTCCTGGGAGCCCTGGCAGCATAGCGGGGTCAGACATTCACACCACGTGGATGTGTTCTTGGCCGGTTCCCAAGGAAACGTCCCCATCCGTCTGGGTACTCTGACCATGGCCTAGCCCTGTTCACTTGGCGTGAAGCATCTAAGTGGATGGGCAGTGAGTAAACACAGAGCCGCTTGTCCAGCTCTGCCTGGGCCTTCCGGGTTCAAAGCTCTCCCTTGCTGCCTTCTGCCTGGCCTGCTCCTTGGGGGGGGGGGTCATGTCACTGAGTGGGAGAGCCCCAAGTGCAGTGATTGGCCTTACTCAGAGCCAGTGTGTTGGGGCTGGAGCTTGAAGGCCAGCCTCCTGATGCCTGGGCTGCAGCTGGCCACAGGGTCATGGGTCCTTCTATGGTCTCCTGCATTTGCTTCTGCATTGTGGCAGAGGGGAAGGTCACTGTCAGCTAGAAGTAGTGACTCTGGGGCCAGGAAAGCATCCCACAGCCCACACGGCACAGTGGGCTCTGGTCACGGCACAGTGGGCTCTGGCCACGGCACAGTGGGCACAGGGTCAGAGGTCTCAAACCCCATTATCTGGGCTCCAGGCCCTGGGTGAAGAATTGCCCTCTGGCCAGTTCTCAAATCCTCATGTGCAAATCGAATCTTGAGGGTCTGGTTAGAATGCCACCTCTGATTCAGCAGGTCACTGGATCCCAGGGGCAGCAAGACTCCAGCCCGGCGAGGGAGGATAGAAGGGGTAAAGTGTGAGGCCCTGGGGCCCGCCTGTGGCCTTTCTGCACAGGCAAGAGGGAGCAGGTGGGAGAGGGCTGGAGGTGCTTCTAAGAACTTGTTGGGTTTCAAGCCCTTGGCCTCCCCGAGCCACACAAACTGGTCCAGGTCGGTTCTGCCTGGGCAGAGGGCTCCGAGAAGGACACATCACAGGATGAGGGACAACTTCCTGAAGACATATCAGATACCCTCTCACAGCCAGGCCAGGCAGCCCTATCCCTTCACCCCAGGGCTGGTGCTGGGGCAGCGAGAGCCCAGCTCCAGCCACTGGCCTCTCGATCACAGCTCCACTCTCCTGAGCCTCCCTTGCCTGGTAGAGGGAAGCAGAAGCAGCACGGCAGCGTTCACTTGACAGGAAGGAGGACTTCCTGCAGCCGATCTTGGGCACTGCCAGCCTTCTCTACAGGTGCCTGCCACAGGGGCAGAGAGCACAAGACCCAGGCCTGCAGGGCAGGTGGCCAAGGGCCATCCCTTTCTCACCAGAGCTGGGCAGGTGGTGCCTTAGCCCTCAGCCTGGGATCCTTAGACCTGCTCCCCTTGTACCCCCCACCCACGACTGGTGGGTGGGGGGTACAAGGGGAGCAGGTCTAAGGTGTTAGGTACAGCCTGTAAGGACTCAAGGGCTTGGGTGGCCAGCAACCTTTGGAGCATTTCATTCATGCAGATTCATTGTTCTGTACCATGCCAGGTTCTGGAGACACAACCGTGAATGACACAAGGTCCCCACTCTTAAGGTTTCTCCTCTGGCGGAGGAGACAGGCACAGGAGTTGGTGCCGTTGGTCCTGGTGGGTGCTGTGATGGGACAGGGACAGAGGTATGACACGGTGGGCAGGTGGAGGGCAGCACTCCACAGAGGCGAGCTCCCTGTGATTGGTGAGAAAGAGTCACCAATGCCAGCTGGGGAGGTGGTGTTCCAGATGGAGGGAAGGACAGGTGCAAAGGCCCTGAGGAGGAGAGGAGTCCATGTGTTCTGGATCAGATGGCTGGATTGAGGCCAGAGAGGTGGCGGGGCCAGCTCGGCTGTGCCGGGATCCACTGGAACCTTCAGCAGGGCAGCGCGTCTGCTCTTGGCTTTTAAGAGCTTGCCCTGACAGCCGTGTGCAGATGGCCGAGGCAGAGAGAGTGGCTGTACAGCCCCCCAGACCCCTAGGATCCCTGAGAGGGGGAACTAGGCTCCATCAAGGGCTTATGTGCCTGCGGTGGTGGGTGGCAGGCGGCTGCCCTTGGCTGTCCCCATCTCTTCCTAAAGGGCCGACCCCTCTCCTGTTCTATAAGATGTTCTGGATGACTGCAGGTGGTGCACCAGGAAGCTAAATAAATGCCACGGGACGAGCACGTGCCCTGGGCCAGTGTGTGAGGTCGAGTGATGACCAGTGCCCCTGGCCACTAAAGCACAAAGGGGAATGTGTTGGGAAGAAGCAGGACCTCACAGAAAAGAAGATCTGGGCCTGAGAAGAGAAGGCGATGCCTCAGGAGACCCCGTCTCTCGCTCGTTTAGGTCCGCTCTCCACCAGAGACAACCTCGTCAGCCTGGCTGGGGTCAAGAGGCAGGCCAGGCCCTGCCTCCAGCCGCCCCCCAGGCTGTCGTGAAAAGGGGCTCGCTGTCCACCAGGCTGCCGCGTTCTGCGTTCTCTCATCTACCTCCCCAGCAGGTGCGGTCCTGCGAGGCTCTGGAGTTGCCCCTAGTCAAGGCCACACAGCTGCCCTTGCCCTTGGCCACCACACCACCCCCACACATGCGGGAGATGAGGAGTTCTCAGGCTGAATCGATGCCTCTGCCCTTCACAATGTTCCGTTTCCCCAGAATGAAGCTTGAGGTCTGGCTGCAGGACTGGTTCTGCTGGGCCTGCGTCCCAGCCCTCGCTCCCTCCTGGGGCTTTGCTTACAAGGCCTGGCAAGGACACGGGAACCGGCTGTCCTGCCAGCCAAGTGCTCCCGTCTACCGCCTGGGAATCCTTCCTCCCAGCTGCGCATGGACCCCGAGTGCCTGCCAGAGGCTGATCCTTCAGCCCTGGGAGGGGCCTCCCTTGCCCCTCCTCCTGGGAGACGGAGATGGGCAAGGGGAGGTTCTGAGGACCAGGCCCATGCCTTGAGGGGCACTAGAGCCCCCCCATCACCTCAGCTTTGCCTGAAGCACCCTTGTGGCATCAGCCCTGACGGAGGTGGCTCCAGGTGGAAAGCGAAGTCTCAGCAGTGACCTCAGGGCATTTGGAGACTGACTGACAGGCAGGCCCTTTAGAGTTTGACCTGCCCCTGGGCAGGGATGCGGTGCTCCTGAAGGACTCCGAGGATACTGAGGGAGGCCTCTGCAGGCAGTAAGCCAGTGACCCCTACCTGGAAGCTTCGACTATTAGGATTTTTAGACACTGAGTTTTCTTAAATAGGGCCCACCTGCATGAGTGCTGGTCACACTTGCCAGAGGCAGAGAGCCAGGCAAGGGGATGACAGGACCAGAGGCATCTCATCCCTCCTTGATGATGGGGGGGTGGGGGTGGGGTGTCGTGCTACTAATGGTGACAGCAGCTGCCACTTACTAAGACCTATCTGTGCACCAGTCTCAGGAAGGCAGAGCCGGGGTACCTAAGGCCATCAGGAGTCTGAAGGGGTTGTGGCCTGAGTTCTGAGACAGAGACAGACAAAGCCAGTAGCCAGAGCTCCCAGAACAGCTGTGTGACCAGGGAGGGCTTCCTGGAGAAGATGGTGTTCGGTTGAGCCTCAAGGAAGTCATGACCTTATCAGAGAGGATGCTGATCTCCATTGGGACTGGGACTCTGGGTCATTTGATTAACTGCCCCTCCTGTCCCCAGCACTGAACATTTGTTGATTCAATAAACGAATCAAGTAAGAAATGGGCTTGAGGGCGTTGGGACAGAAGGGATGATAATGAATTGGCCATTGAGCCTCACCTCTGGAGCCTCCAGTCAAGGTGCGGGGTGAGAATTGTTGGCCCTGGCCTCTTTCTGGAGGGTTGAGGACCAGCCCCTCCCCTCAAACACTGCTTTGTTAGCAGGAGCAGGAAGTCCCTTTCCACCCCCTCCCAGGCAGAGCTTTCTGGAGACAGATGTTAGACCAGTTTGCAGAGGGACCTCATTCAGGTTGGCATCGGAGGATTTCAGCTGGCCGGGCCTCTCCCCTGCCTCAGCCTGTTCTCAACGACTCAGCCAAAAAAAGGATGCAGGGGACATCAGGGCCACTGCTGGGCTCGGCGTACTGGGCAGACTAGGAGTGACTGCAAGGCTGACCCAGTTCTCAGCCAGGATCCTGGGGCTCTTAGGCCATTCTTGCAAACCGAGGCAGCCACTTCCGCTGGCCTGCCTCTGACCCAGCCTTGCAGGAAGTAACCCTCCCAAGGGCTGTGGGCAGGGGAGAGGCTGCCTCCGCGTCAGGGCTTTTCACACCTGGCGCCAGCGGGCTCTAGGCGCCTGTCTTCCCGCCTGTCTCTGCACCCAGGCTTCCATGTCTGAGGGGAGGGGACCCACCCCCTCCACGCGTATGCTCTGCCTTAGCCCTGAGCAGACTCAGAGCACTGCACTGGGATTTCAGATCTTGGGGCTGGGTCCACGAGCGGGAGGAGGGATTCTGTGTCACTAAACCCAACAGGGCCAGACCCCAGGCTTCTCTTCTCTGACTTTGCTGACTCTGAACCCAGCATCTGCCTTTGTCCATGAACTTGGGCCTCCCTGTGGACCCCAGTGCAGCTGCCACCTCTGCTCTGCAGCCTTCCTGGTTGTCCCAGGACAGCATGGCTGTCCCATCCACGCTCCCCGAGCACCTACAGCCCCTGCTGTGGCTCCCACCCTTCGTCTCCCGAGGCATCTGAGTAGGCCTGGGCCCATCAGAGCTGGCCTTGGCGTCCAGGCTGCTTGGGGCGGGGGGCACTCATTCATCACTCACCTATGGCCCTCACATTCTCAGCAGAGTTCTGCAGGTGCCTTTCTTTGAAGGTGGCCTTGTGACTTCCCCTAGCTCCTGGGGGATGATGGCAAGAGGCTGGGGTCCCTGGACACCTCAAAGCCCCTGTGTCCAAAACTGACTCCACCAGCTTCCTCTAACCAGCTAATCCTGTCTCCCCTGGTGCCCACACCTGGGCCTTTGAGCTGGACACTTGCAAGGGGAGGTGGGGGGGTGAAGGGTGTCTCCTAACCCTTCCTTCTCCTAACCCCTCTTGTGCTTTCTAGGTGAGCCAGGCCCAAACTAAGGGAGCCCGTGGTGCTCAGGGGCACCGAAGGAGCTTCTTTAGGGCCCTGGGGGAGTAGTTCAGGCAAGACCGCAGAGGTGGGCCAGACCCCACAAGAAAGTCTTTATCCCAGCGGAGAGGGAGCCCTGTGCACACACGTGCGTACACACACTCCTTCAGCCCCCTCAGTCTGCCTCCTACTTTCCCAGATTCTCCATGTCAAAGCCTCAGACTAGCTTTTGGAGCAGTGAGCAAGGGAGGAGTAGGGAGTGAGGGCGGTTGTAGGGAGGGCGAAAACCCAAGGAAGCTCTCCGGAGCTCCTCACCTTCCCTCCACTGTTTGGGCTGGGAATCTGAGGCCCCAGGGGCAGGTGTATCCCTGACACTCAAGAGTCAGATGAGAGGCTGTGGCCAGAGCATTGTCCCATGTCCCTCCCAGAGTCCTGTCTCCTGCCAGCTCCGCTCACCACCACAGAGCCCAGCTCTGACTGGAATGTTCCAATGCAGAAAACAGAAAGGCAGGCGGGCAGGCAGGGAGGGAGAGAAGAGGGGTGGGGGAAGACCAAGCCAGACATTTCTGGGCAAAAACAAGGGGAAATTTCAATCCCTGGAGTGTCACTTCAGGGGGTCCGGCCAAATGTTCTGACCCCAAAGAACAGACTTTCCGGAGAACAATTTCTGCCCACTGTGGCTCGGAGCTGGAGTCGGGTGCTAGAAGGCCAGTGCTGGTACTGCCCATTCTTCCTCTGCACAGCGGGGCTTAACGGGACCCCTGGCTGCCCACAGCAATACCCAGGGCTGTGGAAACCCAGGGTTCTGGGATTCTAGAAACACACACACACACACACACACACACACCCCACAAGTTTTCCTTTGTGTGTACAAAAGGAACTTTATGTGGTTTGCAAATTGCCAACATTCTTAAAATGCCAAAATGCCTTCCTTTGTATCCCAACCAAGCCTCCTGGGGTCCCCACCCCCACCCAGAAGTAGACAACCCTCTCAGCCTTGGGCCAAGCCAGCCGGCTTGCTTAATCTCTTTCCCCAGGCTCGAGCTGGAGCTGGTCTAAAAGAATGGAGTCAAGGCAAAGGCACTCAGTGACGGGGAGTCTGGGCAGGGGGCTGGGATGCAGTCGTCATCCCCCAGGGCAGGCCCACGCTCCCCACACCTTCTGTCCTGCACTCATGTCCTCACCATGAAACACCGGCCTGCTCACACCTCCTTGCGCCCTGCTGCTGCAGTGGTTCACGGGATGGTTGGGCACCCGTGGCTCACCGGCACACACGTTCCTCCTTCAGGCGTTACCACCCTGGTGTGCCCTGGCATGAAGAAATACAATCATATGTATTAGTCTCTACTCCCAATCCCTGGCACAGAGCTCCTGAATCCCTTGGAATTTCCCCAGTGACAGGAGTGACTTATGTCTGAATGCAGTACTTGGTGGACAAGACCAAGCCATGTTTAGAAGCTTGGAACTTTCGGTCTCACCCCTCATTCAACAGGAAGGGGAGAAGGACCAGAAACAGAGTTAATGCTCAGTCACGGTGAAGGTTCCAGAAAAACCCCAGAAGTAGGGTTCAGAGAGATTTTGGGCTGGTGAACACGTCAAGGTACACGGGGGAGGTGGGGAAGCCCCACTCTCCTTCCCATGTACCTTGCCCCTACACATCTCGTACTTGGCTGGTCGTTTGTATCCTTTATAATAAACCAGTAAGTGTATTTCACTGAGTCCTGTGAGCTGTTCTGGCAAATTCTCAAGCCCAAGGAGGGGGCCATGGGAACCCTGACGCAGATGACACCCTGGGACTTGTGATTGGCGTCCGAAGTGGGGGCAGTCTTGTTTGCGGCATCTGCACTAACTTCAGAGCCGAATTGAATTGTAGGACACCCAGCTGGTGTTGCCGAGAATTGCTTGGTGTGGGGGAGAATCCCCACATGTGCTGTCACAGCGTTGTGAGTGTGGTAGTGCCATGAGGATAGAGGCGATCACAGGCGTGTTTCCCACACACCCCTGGGGAAGCCCTCTTCCTTACTTTCAGCCACGGCTTTGGTACAGCTGAGCCATCCACATCCCAGCTCTAGAAGTGGGCACAGGACCCGGGTCTGGATAACCAGCACAATCGGTAGGCCTGAGGGGACGTCTGAGGGCTGTGAGGGTCCGTGTCCAATTCTCCCACCTGCACAGAGAGGATGGCCCTGAGTCACACAGCAGGGGATGCAGCCTGGCTCTCAGGAGGACCCAGAGAAAGGCCCATTTCCATCCCACGATGAGGCTGTGGCAAAGACACTGTGTAGCTTTCAATTCAATTAGGGAAAAACCCACCCAATGATGCACAGCTCCAAGATATGAAAACAGAGCATTCAAAGCACAATGGACACAGTGATTGTTTCCTTTATTCATGTCACAAACAATGCGACATCTCACTCAGGCAGCCTCACTGCCTCACAAGCTGATTATCACATGAGTCAAAACTCTGAGGAACAAACATAATTCAGATGCAAACCTGATTTGGGGAAACAAAGCCCAACCAGTCCCCACCAAGTTAGGACAACAATGACGCAGAGACACTGAGCTCTGCAAGGGTATACTTTCTGAGAGTAGTGCCCCCGTCCTGCACTGTTCAGTTCAGGGTATTTTGCTCATTGATCTCCTCTCCAAAGGTCAAGGAGTAAGCAGTTAGGAAAATCAATATGTCTTCAGAGCAGTACAAGGAGGAAATTAGCATGGGGCGGGACATGCAGTTCAGAAGTGGGGGCAGTCGTCCATCTGGAGTACCCCCTGGGACCTTTGGGTTTTTATTGAAGTCTAACCTACATCCAGTAAAGTGCACAGATCTTTTTATTTTTATTTTTTTATTTTTAATTTATTATTGAGAGACAGGGAGAGACAGAGCATGAGCAGGAGAGGGGCAGAGAGACGGAGAGACACAGAATCTGAAGGAGGCTCCAGGCTCTGAGCTGTCAGCACAGAGCCTGACGCGGGGCTCCAACTCACAGACTGTGAGAGCATGACCTGAGCTGAAGTCGGACACTTAACCAACTGAGCCACCCAGGTGCCCCTAAAGTGCACAGATCTTAAGTGTTCAGCTCAGTGAGACTTCGGACACACACACACACACATACACGCACAGACACACACACACACGTGCCCACACAAGCAGCACCCAGGTCAAGACATGGAGCATCTCCCCAGCACCCAGAAGCCTCCCTCAGGCCCTTCCCAAGGGTCCCTGCCTCCAAGGGTGACTGATGTTCACTATAAGTTTTCCCTTGTTTTTTTTTTTTTTTAACTTCATATAAATAGAATCATTTTCTAAGTTTTGTCGTTGTTGTTGTTGTTATTCAGATTTCTCTGCTCAAATTCTGTCTGTAGAACTCCCCCTGTTGTTGTAAGTATCTGTACTTGGTGTTTTGCAGGGTGGTGGAATATTCTATTTCGTGGGCCCTCCACAGCTGTGTGTCCTCTCTAGTGCAGATGGGCATTTGGGTTGTTTCCAGTTTGGGGGTCGTCACGAAGAAAGCTGCTGTGACCACTCCGTAGATGTCTTTGGTGGACGAAGCACTCATTTCTGTCAGAGGCATGATCGGGGTGGCGCCACTGGGCTGCGGGACATACGTGCCTGCGGCTTTAGCACATGCTGTCTGGCGTGTCCCCTGCACTGGTCGAGCCGGTTTGCACCCCCAGCAGATGAGGGCTGCAGACCCTCCACACCTCACCAGCGTCTCCAGCACTGCGTACTGTAGGGCTCTCTCACTGCAGTGACTCTGGAGGGTCGCCTGGAACGCAGGACTCCGAGCTCACCTCAGTGGGCCCACGGGAGGAAGCCTTTCCTTGCGCTCGGGAGAAGCTGGTTGGGAGACTGAGGTGGTGCAGGTGTTGGGCTTGTAGGTGAGATGGAAAATGAAACCCCAGGGAAGCCCACCAGTGTTATTTTTATTCATTCACTCAACAAGTGCTTCCTGAGTACCTATAGACGGGGGAGACAGCTGTGGCGCAAACACACAGGAATCCCTTCCCTCGTGGAGCTCATGCTTGTGGAGCTCACGCTCTGAAGACCGACAGACCACAAGCACAGCTGGAAAGCGTATTATACTCTTTCATACCTCTGGGGTCTTTTCCAGCACTAGGAAGTTTCCCAACCAAGAGGGGCGCACTATGGAGACTCTCGTGCTTGCCTCTTGTTAGTTCAATTCTGTTGACAAGCTTTTTTCATTTGGTTTCTGAAGAGATGATCTCAACACCCTTCTCCTCGACGCAGATCCTATAATAATGGAGGGTATGAGAAGGATTGAATGTACAGATAACAACAACACAGAGAGGGGGACCCTGAGGGCTGGGTGGCTACGATTTCAGATTGAGTGTCCAGACAAGGTGTCATTGAGAAGGTGAACTTGAGTCAAGACCTGAAGGATGTGAGGCAGGTATTTGGGAGAAGAACATCCCGGGCAGAGGAAGCAAGTGCAAACGCTCTGGAGTGGGGCTGTCCCCAGGCTGGTGGAGGAGCTCGGAGGAGGCCAGTGTGGCTGGCAGAGCGAGGGAAGGGGAGAGCTACTGGAGATATCCAAGGGTGGGAGATGGAGCAGGGCCCTGGAGGCATCATAAGGACTTTGGCTTTGCATGGAGCAAGATAACAAGAGTCACGGGAGGTGTTTCAGCAGAGAAACGGCACGCCTGACTCACCTTCTAGTGGGACCACTGGCCGCCATGGACTGGACTCACGGGGTGCGGAAGGCAACCTGGGAGCCGCCGAGGAGGTGGGAGACGATGATGGCTCTACGCAGAGGTGCTAAGAGATTAAATACCGATATATCTGCAGGTGGAACCAACAGGATCTGCCAGCGGATTGGATACAGGCTGTGAGAGAAAGACGTTGGTGCAGCCGCCAGCGTGAAGCTCCTGGCTTCTGAGACGGAGAAGGCGGGGGGCAGCCACCAACAAGCGGTGGTCGTGTGTTGTGGGTTTTTTTTTTTTTTTTGAAGAATACTTTTGGTTGGAGTATTCTTTTTTTTATTTTTTTAAATGTTTATTTATCTTTGAGACATAGAGACAGAGTGTGAGCAGGAGAAGGACAGAGAGAGAGGGAGACACAGAATCCGAAGCAGGCTCCAGGCTCTGAACTGTCAGCACAGAGCCTGATGCAGGGCTTGAACTCACAGACCGTGAGATCATGACCTGAGCTGAAGTCGGCTGCTTAACCGACTGAGCCACCCAGGCGCCCCTGTTGTGGGTTTTGAGTGGGGAGCTCAGTGGGGGGTATCAGGAGCTCAGTTTCGGCATATAAAGCTGGAGACCGAGTGCGAAGTTGTGCGGGAAGGACGAGAGCACAGGTGAGAGTCTGGGCTGACAACGCCATTGCGCGCGTGGAGAGCCCCACGGGACAGACCCAGAGACCGGAGGCCAGAGCCACGGAGGTGGAGATGGGGGAGCAGCTGGCCAGGCTGGAGGAGGCCTGGAGAGCGTGGCGGCGGCCAGCAGGGGTGGCTGGCCGTGCCAGACGCTGCCCACGGGGTCATCGGGTGGCATAAGGACCAAGAGCCAGCCTGTGTTCGGTAATGTGGACATCATATGAAGGGTCACCTACAATGTGGCCGCTGTGACAGGAGACCATTTAGTGGTGTGGTAGGAGCAGAGGCCTGCTGGGAAGTGCCCAGAGAACGGGAACCAAACCGGTAAAGTCATCTGAGGAATTCCGCTGCAAAGGGGAAGAGAGAAATGCAGCAGTGCCTAGAGATAGAGATGGCAGAGGTGCTTTTTTCATATATATATATATATTTTCTTTTAATGTTTATTCATTTTTGAGAGACAGAGCACGAGTGAGGGAGGGGCTGAGAGAGAGCGGGAGACACAGAATCCGAAGCAGGCTCCAGGTTCTGAGCCGTCAGCACAGAGCCCGACGCGGGGCTTGAACCCACAAACTGTGAGATCATAACCTGAGCCAAAGTCAGACGTCCAACTGACTGAGCCACCCAGGCGCCCCAAAAGGTGCTTTTTAAACAGCTTTATTGGGATATAATTCACATCCCATAAAATCTATCTGCCCTTTAAAGTTTGCCATTCAGTGATTGCTAGTATATTCACAAGATTCCGCACCCATTCTCACTGTCTAATTCCAGGCGATTTTCACCATGCCAGAGCGGAACTCCACACCCATGGCCCATGCTCCCCTCCCCGGGCCCCTGAAAACCATCCATTTGCTTTCAGTCTCTATGGTGTTGCCTGTTCTGGCCTATTTCACACAAATGGAAGCATACAATGTGTGGTCTTTTGTGACTGGCTTTTCCCACTTGGCATCTTCCCACTGATATATGTTGTAGCATATATCAGTATATAATTCCTTTTTATTGCTGTCTATTCCTGTTGCGCATTATAGACAATGTCTATACCACATTTTGTGTATCCGTTCATCAGTTGACGGACATCTAGATTGTGAACGCTTTTTGATTCTTATGAAAAATGCTGCCAATGGACATTCACATGCAAGTTTCTGTGTGGACATGTTTTCAGTTCTCTGGGGTGTATACCTAGGAGTGGAATTGCTAGGTCATATGGTAATGCTGTGTTTAATACTTTGAGGAACTGCCAATCTGTTGTCCAAAGTGGCTGCACCATTTTATGTTCCCACCAGCAATGTGTAAATGTTCCAATTTCTTCCCGATCTCATCAACACTTGGTATTGCCTTTTCTATCTTAGCCATCAGAGTAGGGGAGAAGTGGCATCTCGCTGCGGTTTTGTTGACTAAGGTGTAGAGCACCTTCTCATGTGCTTATTGGCCATCGGGATATCTTTTTTGGAGAAATGTCTATTCAAATCCTTTGCACATTTTTAATTGGGTTGTCTCTTTGTTTTTGAGTTCCAAGAGCTCTTTATATATTCTAGATATTAGTCCCGTATCAGATGCATGATTTGTAATTATTTTCTCCCATCCTGTGTTATTTTTTTTTCACTTTCTTGATGGTGTCCTTTGAAACACAAAAATTTTGAATCTTGACCAGTCTGTGTGGTCAGGTGTTCTTTAGGCAGGTGTGGGGACAGGGGGTTGGGGGTTGTGTGGGGGGAGAGTGGAGGGATCCAAGGCCTCTGTGGGCTGCCTGTGCCAGGGCAGAAGGACAAGTCTGGTTCTTTTTTTTTTTTTTAAGTTAATTTATTTTGAGAGAGAGTGAGCAGGGGATGGCAGAGGGCAAGAGAGAATCCAAAGAGAATCCAAAGCAGTGCAGAGCCTGATGTGGGGCTCGATTCCACACCCATGAGATCATGACCTGAGCCAACACCAAGAATTGCATGCTTAAGTGACTGAGCCGCCAGGTGCCCCTGGACAAGGCTAGTTGTTAGTGGCTGCAGCAAGCAGCCTTCTTGCTGAGGATGGTCAGGTTCACCCAGGGTGAGGGCTTTCGCCACACACCAGGCAGCTTGTTATCCCAACACAGGGAGAAAATGCCCTTGCCCCTAAATCTAATTAGAGAGGGTGAGGAGGGAGTCACCCTTTCCAGTGCCCCATCTGTCTCAGTGGGCTTGGGCTGCCACAAGGTAGCAAAGACTGGGTACTCATCAACAGTGGACTTGTACTTAATGTAAACAATGGACATTTGTTGCTCACTACCTGGAAGCTGGAAGCCCAAGATGACAGTGCCAGTGTGGTTGCATTCTGGTGAGAGCTCTTGGTTTGCAGACAGCTGTTTTTCCACTGTGTCTTCACAGAGAGATAGTGAGTGAGGTCTCTGATGTCTCTGCTCATAAGGGCACTAATCCCACCATGGGTGTCCTGGCCATGGTCTCATCCAACTCTAATTACTTCCCAAAGGCCCCATCTCTAAATGCCATCACATTGAGGGTTAGGGCTCCAGCATATGAATTTGGGGAGCACCCAATTCAGTCCACAGCACCATCCAACCTACTCTTGACCTCTAACAAGGACCTCAGACAAGCCTGAATTTCAGAACTGAAAAGGGACAGAATGAGGTTCCCGGCCCTTTACGGGGAGATGTCCATATCACTGGCAATCCAGGTAGAAAGAAAAATCTTTCATCTTTACATTTTCTATTATGTATTTTAGAGAGCTGTGAAGGCTGATATGGTAGCCACTGGCCACATGTGGCTTGACACGTGGCCAGTCAGAAAGGAAATATGCTATAAGTATAAAAACTGTACACCAGGTTTCAAAGAATTAATATTTTAAAAGAAGGAAAATATCTCAATAATCGTTTATATCAGTTACATGTTGAAATGATAATATTTGGTATATTTGGTTAAGTTACATTATTAAATGAATTTCATCTGTTTCTTCTTGCTTTTTAAAAATGTGGTTACTAAAAAACCTAAAATGATACATGTGACTCACATTTGTGGCTTGTGTTAGATTCTGTTGACGAGTCGCTGGAGAGAAGACCCCACATCCCAAATGGTTCCCAGCATGGCTGGCCCTCCTTCCAGAGTCTGTGGGCACAAGTGCCACCCGCCTGGGGTGGGGCTTTAGGAGTTAATGTTACAGTGGAGCCCTGCCTCGGAGGAGGTAAGGCCCCCGGTGCACACTTGTGAAGACTCAGCCTTGAGTTCAGTCCTGGAGGCAGCCCCGGGACGCTGGGGACCAGGCTGGTCCTTGTGTGGTTTAGGGACAGGCTGGTCCTTGTGTGGTTTAGGGACAGGTAAAGCATTCACAGTTGGTAACACCAGAACCCCCACAGGCACAAGAAGCCCGCACACGGGGCTTCTTGTCGGCTGCACTGCTCCCTCTGAACCATACTTTTCGCTGCTTTGGAAGACTGGAGGGTCACCAGCACCAGTTAGAATTTGTCTTTTTCTTTATTCCCGCCAAGCACATACGCATGTAATGAGGTGTCTGGAGCAGCTCTACTGAATTTCATATGCCCATCCCCATTTACTGCTTATTAAAATCGGCTGTTAGTATTCCATTACATTGCCCACATACGCAATCTGACTACCTCCCTGTGGCTCAGCACCGGGGCTGGTTCCCTTTTCGCCTGCTGCCGTAAACAGCAGTGCTATGAATATCTTTATCCTTTTTCCATTTGAATTATTTTATTGTAATGTTTTCCCTGAAGTGAAATCCGTTGGCTGGAAAGTGTATACAATTTTATGGTTCCTCTGACTTTTTTTCTTCAAGTCACTCTCCCAAAAGACTGTATCACCAAGTATTTTCTCCAGCGTTTTGTGTGCGCGTGCGTGTGTGTGTGTGTGTGTGTGTGTGTCGTCTTCTAGCACCTCCGCCAGTTATTTGTATTTATTTTTACCAATTAATTGTTATGTGACAGGTACTGCCTAGGTATTGTCCTGGCATTTGCTTCATTGCAAATGAGAATAAGTAAAGTCCTTCCCTTAAAACTCATATGAATTAAGTAAAAAGCCACCACCTCTGTAGTTTAGAGAAACTTTTCGGCTCCTTCCGTGTGCCAGCGTTTGGGGGACACACAGCTGTCCCAAGGCTGCAATCCAGCTGGCTGGGCCTGAGCTTCACCTCCTGACCCACCATTATCAAATAGTTCGAGAAGCCTCCTCTGGCTAATAAGGCCATTTATCTCCTCCCAACAAACTGAAAATACATCAGACAGTCCCCTTTCCCTGTGTGGTTTAGATGGATCCTGGCATTTCTTAATTGCCATATGTTGATTGTTCAGGATTGAGACACATTCTGGTTTATATGCAAAAAGATTGCAGGAGACATGGCTGATGTTCTGTTCATGGCTTATTAAAGCCTCAGGAAGACCCTAGCCCCCCTCCCACGGGGAACTCATAAACCAGCATCCTGGCAGAGCCACGTCCTGGCCTGTCAGGTGACCCAAGAAGGCTGGGAGAGAAACTGACAGAGGATATGCCTACTTGACCACTAGATGGCACCTCTCAATAACTAATGAGGAGAGGACCGCTTCCTTCCAAACCTCCAGCCCCGTCCTGACAGCCTCCCCACCGCATATTGCAACACACGCCGGTCGGGTTTACTTCCAAGCCAGACATCTCAAATTAAAAAAAAAAAACACCAGAAAAATAAAAAAGTTCATTCTAGCTAAAAATACACCATCTGCCTGCGAAAAATCTTGCTTGGCGCTGTCATGTCAACACCCAAAGCAGGTTAATAACCGGCCTGGAACAGATGGTTTCTTTTTATAATTACTGGGTCCCCCCACCACGGCTTCCTCCTCAGCTGCCTCCTTACCCTGCTGGCAGCCCCCTAGTGTTTTCTGGCCACCCTGCCGCCACTGCCCAACCAGCTACCACCCTGCCAGCCGTCGGGGGCCAGCCCATTGCCAGCCCTCTGCTCAGGCCACAGGACCGGGGAACTTTCAACACCACCTGGGAAGATGGCCACCAGGAGGCCACCCCAGCCTGGTCAACCCCACTATCAAAGAAAAACTAATCAAGCCAAGATGTCGGTAATCATTCAACAAATAAATAAAGGTTTAAGACACTTATCCTATTTCTGAGTGAGGGTGCAGTGAGATGTGCACCCCCAAACCCTGTTGTGGGGACAGCAGATTATTAACACTGACTGTCTAGAAAGGATTTTGACTGAATATAACAGCTTTAAAAAATATTGTATACTGGGGCACCTGGGTGGCTCAGTCCGTGGAGAGTCCGACTTCGGCTCAGGTCATGATCTCTGGGTTTGTGAGTCTCGTGTTGGGCTCTGTGCCGACAGCTCAGAGCCTGGATCCTGCTTCAGATTCTGTGTCTCTCTCTCTCTCTGCCCCTCCCCCACTAGAGTTCTCTCTCTCTCTCTCTCTCTCTCTCTCTCTCTCTCTCTCAAAAATAAATTTAAGGGGCGCCTGGGTGGCTCAGTCGGTTAAGCATCCGACTTTGGCTCAGGTCATGATCTCACAGTTCTTGGGTTCAAGCCCCGTGTCCAGCTCTGTCCTGACAGCTCAGAGCCTGGAGCCTGCTTCGAATTCTGTGTCTCCCTCTCTCTCTCTGCCCTTCCCCTGCTTGCACTCTCTCTCTCTCTCTCTCTCTCTCTCTCTCTCTCTCTCTCTCAAAAATAAACATTAAAAAATTAAAAAATAAATAAATGAATTTTAAAAATTCAAAAAATATATTGCATACTTAAGAAAAATTTTTTTTGAGAGACACAGAGAAAGCATGGATGAGCAAGCAGGGGAGGTGCAGGGAGAGAGAGAGAGAGAGAAAGAGAGAGAATCCCAAGCAGGCTCCGTGCTCAGTGTGGCGCCAGATGCAGAGCTCAATCCCACAACCCTAGATTACAACCTGAGCCAAAACCAAGAGTTGGACACTCAACTGACTGAGCCACTTAGACGCCCCTATTGCATACTTTTTAATATGCTAATTTCACTTCGAGGCATCTATCTGAAAGGTTATCTATCATAATGTAAAATACTAAAAGAATGTTAACACAAAAATGTTCGCTGCAGCAATGAAAACCACACCAGCGATATCGTTAAGTGTGATGGAATATTGTACACCCATTACACATATTTATAAGAAATTTTACAAATGTTATTTAATGTTAATTGGTAAAAGTGTTCAAAGAGGCCTAAACAGTAAGAATGCAAATATGTTGGAAATATGCACACATAGCATTAAAAGGTTTACATGAAACACACCAAATTTGTTAAGGGTGATATTCTAAGGGGCATCTGGGTGGCTCAGTCATTTAAGTATCTCTCTCTCTCTCTCTCTTTTTTTTTTTTTTAGTGTTTATTTATTTTTGAAGGAGAGACAGACAAGATTGTGAGCAGGGGAGGGGCAGAGAGAGAGGGAGACACAGAATCTGAAGGAGGCTCCAGGCTCTGAGCTGTCAGCACAGAGCCCGACATGGGGCTTGAACTCACAAACTGAGATTATGACCTGAGCTGAAGTCAAAAGCTTAACTGACTGAGCCACCCAGGTCCCCCATGAGCATCTGACTCTTGATTTTAGCTCAGGTCATGATCTCATGGGTTTCTGGGATCAAGCCCTACATTAGGCTTTGTGCTGACAGCTCAGAACCTGCTTGGGATTCTCTCTCTCTCTCTCTCTCTCTCTCTCTCTCTCTCTCTCTCTCAAAATAAAAAAATAAACATTAAAAACAAGAGTGATATTCTGGGCAGTAAAATTTGTAGTGGTTTCATTATCCTTTTCCGGATTTTTCTAAGCTTTCATCAATAAACACTGAGAGATAAAAGGAAATGAATGGTTTTCAAAGACTGTTTAAAAACAGAGTGAAGGTACGCTCTGGGGAGGAGACTGGAGCAGGGTCCACGCAGGAGGAAGCCTTGCTTTTCCATTTGTACTCTCTGGTGTCTGTAAGTTTTGTGCTGGGCTGGTATTATCTATTCAAAAATAAATAAAAGATTTTTGCACAGAAGACACAGAAATAAGAATACCAAAACCACAGTAGCCGAGAGGAGAGCCTGACAGGAAAGTGTTTTCACCTCCTCTGGGAGACAGGACTCAAGGTCTGGCCTGCCCTTTCGGGCCCAAAACCCAACACGGATCACTCCAGAATCCGGCTAGTCAAGGGTGACTTCATTCAGGAAGGCCTGCTCCATCTGACCCAAAATGGTCAGGACTTGGATCAGTGTTCTTACCAGGAATAAAGGCAGGCAGGCCAAGGGGGCACTTCGGTGGACATCAGCACACGGCTTCTTACCTAGGACCCCTGTGTCCCCTGGGCCTGGGAGAGTTGGGCCCACCCAACGCATAAGCAATGCATGGGGGAGGCTTTCCCGCAACTCCCCAGTCACCCTCTCTGAGTTAGAGGAACCATCTAAATGGCCCCCTGCCCTGCACCCCATTAATTCAAACGGCACATCAATGATCGGTGGCTTCAGCGACTCGGGAGTGTGGCCTGCACGAGGGCACCTGACTCATGCTAGCTGAGGCTGGCTAAAGAGCACCTTTTCTATGAGATAAAGGCTCAATCCTTCCTTAATCAGTGTGGGTTCTAATTCACCCTGAACTTTCCTTTACATCAATGGAGCAGCCAGAACACTGGCTCTCCTTAGCAGGAGGGCCTCCTCCGTACCCCCAGGGAGGTCCGTGCTGTTTCCCGTCAGAGCGATTCCCCAGGTTGCTGTCCTGCTCAGGGCCTGGGGACCCAAAGGGCATTCTGCAGGTGCTAGAGGAGTAGAGGGGGCTCGGGGCCGTGTGCACACACGGCAGCAAGGGAGGCCGAAGCAGGAAAAGTCAGGTCTCAGGTACTGGACTTAGGAGGCTTCTGTCCTTCTTTAGAGCCACAAATCCGGCATTCCCTTGCACTCCAGGTGTATGAGTCTGGATGCTAGCGATGCTGTACACAAAACACGTGAGAAGAGGCCTGTTCAGAAAACATTTATTGCAGTTCGATAACACCTAGTCAAGTTACGGTTCTGAAAGCAAAGTGAATATGGTATTCGGGGGGATCCAGGGCGGACACATTTCCTCGATTCTATCAGTTCAGAAAGAGCAACACTTTTTACTGAAAGTATTTAATTTAAAAAGCAAACCTCAAGAACTACCACGGCTTTTCAGATGGGGAGAGTAAGCCCCTGGGAGGGTGAGAGCCCAGGTGTGCCAAGTGGGAGAAGGGCTGGGTGCCTCCATGTTGTGGCTTCACTCGACATGCCCCTCCGTGGGGCCGCTTGGAAGTCACTGGTCAGGGGAAGGGACATGAGGGAAACGTGATTCCCTCACGGGCCAGCTCCCGGGTCCCGAGACCCGGAGCCCCAGGGGAGGAACCGGCCCTCTAACAGGTGCTTAGGACAGGACTCCTTCACAGGTGAGGAGGCGGACCACCAGGGCCTTCCACCACCCTCCCGTGAAAGCTGTCACCGATGTCGCTCTTCCCCAGCCTCCCAGACAAAGGGTGGTCGGGGCGTATTAGTGCACACAACCCCAGAACACGACGTCCTCAGCAGTCATCTCCAGAACAGGATCCAGCGCAGCAGTCTCCTCTCTGGCAGGTTTGGTTCCATTTATGATAATACGCTGATGTGGGGCTTTCCCAACCCACCTCCCCCCACGTCCCCTTCTGTGAGTCCAAATCATGTACAGAAGACCCCGGCGTCCCAGGAGGAACGACCTAGTCATCGTACCGAACTTCGGCCTGGAGCTCCTTGGTGACATAGTTCGCCAGCATGGCCAGCAGCTGCTGCTGCAGGGCCTCGCTGCCCATGACCAGTGTGGTCAGCTGCACGGCGTCCGTCCACTCCAGGTGCCTGACGATGGCGGTGACTTGATTAAAGAGCTTTTGCTGCTCGGCAAGTGGCAGCTCCATTATGATCTGAGGAATTGGCTTAAACTGTCCGCTTGTCATCCATGCACCTAATAGACCCCCGACGGCCCCCCCTAGAAAACAAGGGAAGCTTCAATTAGTCGGGCCGTATCCGTAAATGATGGCCTCGGGTTCTTACGGAGAGCACGTCCAGTGCCATGACGAGTGGGCACATTCCGGGCGGGCCGGAACGGGCTCGGCTCCGCGCCCGCTCTACCCCACCGTGCGGGGGGCAGAGGTTTATGTGGTCTTCAGTCCATTTGGCTCAGATAATTGACACCCAAGCCTGCCTTTCCTTGAGCTCTGCACGAAGCATCTCCCATCTCACAGCTGTGCTAACTAAAATCTTTCCCAGGGGCTGAAGGTTCCCATGCTTCCCACAGAAATCTCCCTCGCCTTAAAGGAGAGAGCCGGGAAGCAAGTGCATTTTCAAGGAAAATCATCTCAGCGGTGAGGCAGAGTTTTCTCCATCAAGTATCTACTACGCTCTTTGCCCCTGAACTTTGGAAATTTCCAGTGAAATCATGTGCTTAAAAGGACCCTGGGGACAGATAAGGAGACCTTTACTCTTGAAACAATAGTTTTTTTATGCAACCCCTCCAGAGTCGTATGATGATAAATATCAGATTTAACTTAGTCAACTATTTCTCTTTCAGTGGCCCCAAAAGGGCATAACCATTATTTTTAAATGTAAATTTATGATCAAATTTAAGGCGCACGATTTGGGGATTTGATGCCTTTATGTCGACGGAAAGTTCTGTCTAATCAGGTGGGATGCAGGTTTGTTACAGGAAGGTGCCCTGGGGCGGAGCTCCCTTCAGGGGCCAGGCCAGGGGCTGAGAGGAGCGAGGAGGGCTGGGTGAGCCTGTGGGTGAAGGGGACCTGACTCCCTGTCTAAAGGGGCGGTGGCCACCCCTTGCCAGCTCATCGGTGCCCCACGGAATGCCAGATTTGTATCTTTAAAAGGTCCCATGATTTCTAAGTATCAGTGATCAGGTATTTAAAAGATGCAGCCCTGGGGCGCCTGGGTGGCTCAGTCGGTTGGGCGGCCGACTTCAGCTCAGGTCATGATCTCGCGCTCTGTGAGTTCGAGCCCCGCGTCGGGCTCTATGTCGGGCTCTATGTCGGGCTCTATGTCGAGCCCCGCGTTGGGCTCTATGCTGACGGCTCGGAGCCTGGAGCCTGCTTCCGATTCTGTGTCTCCCTCTCTCTCTGCCCTCCCCCTGTTCATGCTGTGCCTCTATGTCTCTCAAAAATAAACAAACATTAAAAAAATAAAAAATAAAAAAAAATAAAAGATGCAGCCCAGCTGGTTGGACGTGGCAACACTCTTTGAATGAGTAGAGACGGGAAACAGTAACTTCACCTTAACCAGGTGAGCAAGGTGGATGTCACCAGGGAGACCCTGTGGGTGTCACTGTCCCTGAAATGGCACTCTGAGATCAGCATGCAGCCTCCCTCTGAGGTCCATAACCCCGGGCTAATCATGAGAAAGTCGTCGGGCAGACCCAAACAGACAGGCATTCTACAAATACCTGACCAATACTCCTCAGAGCTACCAAGGCCATGAGTGACAAGCAAAATCCAAGAAACTGTCGCAGACCAGGGGCGACTAAGGAGACACGTGGATTAAAGGCAGTGTGATATCTTGAGCCGTATTGGGGGATGGGAAAAGTTCGTTCATGCAAAAACTGCTGAAATCCAAATAAAGTCTGGAGAATAGTTAATAGTCATGTGTCAGTGTTGGCTTCTTAGTTTTGACAAATGTACCATGGTAATACAAGATGTTAACGTTAGGGGAATGGAAACTGGGTGACGGATATACAGGAATTCTCTGCACGGTGCTGCTGACCCCTCAGTAAATCTACTCCTGTTCCAAAGTAAAACGTTTATCTGAAAGAATACAACCCGGGCCTTGGAGGGCCCCTCTGTAGGCTGGACCTCATCAACACGCCATAAACCTGCACTCTCTCAGGAAGCCAAGGGTGGAGGGCTTTGGAGGCACACCCTCCCCTGAGAGAGAGCCTGGGCCAGCACCGAGCTCTGGAGCCTCAGCGCTGCTCCTGCACAGGCTCCTCTTCTGCTCCTGAGGCAGGGAGACTTCGGGGGAGGGAAAGCCAGTAATTTACAAGTTTTACTGAACTTTTCCCCATGACACCCGTGAAGCGCTTAGAGTCGACAAGAGTTGCACACATCTGCACTAAACCTTTATGAGAACATCAATATATGATTTAGAGCAGCACTTAATGCAAAAAGTCGCCAGGAATATCGACCAGCAAATTACTAACTCTTTGGAGAAGGGAAAATTCCTTTGTTTTCTGGGTAAAATGATGCTCCCGCCCACGAGTAGGGGCTGCAAGTAGCGAATCCCCCGGGTTCTCTTTGCAGACGTCCTGTTCTCCACTAGCTTTTACATAGTCCGAATAAAATCTATGCTCCCACAGAGGCATCTGGGAACAGCTATATGATAAACGGTCCCATCGGGCCCGCTCCCGAGCCCATTAGATGGGGTGGGACAAAGATACAGAATGTCACCGAGGAAAGAGGCAATGGCCTGGTCTCTGCCCTCACTGGCTGCTTCTTGGATGGGGAGAAGCTGAAGTCAGGACTCAGTAATTCACAGTATGGAAACAGGAATGTACAGGTGGAAGGTCTGGGGCCACCCACATGCTGATTTCCTCCCCAGCGTGATCGCAGCCTCACAAAGTGTCCTCGGAGATGCCAGTCCTGCCGTGGAGAGGCAGAGCGGAGCAAGAAGTCGTGCTGGGGAGCTGGGAAACAGAAGCCAGCCAGGCAGACACGCAGTCGCCTCTCCAGCCCGTACTCGTGTACAGACAGGATTCCCACCAGACTGTGAGCTCTCCAATGGCCCCAGCACAGCCTGCCCAGCCAAGGCAGGCATTCGGTTAAGTATTTGCTGAGCCCAACGCAGCAAACCATGTCATTAGCCAATGCCCCTGTATTTCAGGGTCCATCTGAGGTACTTCAAGGGAGGCATAATCCAGCATCTCCTCAAGGAAAGCCCACACAGCGGGCAGCTCACTGATACCACTGTAGCCCATGGCTCAGCCCACACAGGGATTCTTCCTTCCTACTTCTAAGCTGAAGGAAGCAACTTCATCCTATCTCCAAGGAACGATGGGAAAATCAGCCAAACATCCATTCGTTGCCAGAAACTTGCTCTCAAATAGAAGCGGGTGGCAAAAGAAAGAGGGTGGGGTGGCCACTCTGGTAGAGTTTGTTGCTGTTTCTGCATTAGATTGTTTGCTTTCAGAATGGGGCAGTCTCTCTGAATAAGCTTATGGACAGTGGCCAGACAGCATGTGCTCCTAGTAGGTGCTCAGCAAATCCCGGACTCCTCCCTGGTCTCCTTCTGCAGTGACATGCAATGGTGACAGGGTTAGGAGACCACCCAAAGGACCCAGGACACCCTGATATCTTCAGACTCTGGGACACACCCCCGAGGGGAGAGGCCTCCTCCAGGTCTGCAGGACACACACGCCATTTGCAAGAATGCCCTGCACTTCTGAGACAGTCACACTCGGAAGCCCGTGTTTTTGATAGGATACATTATGTACTCAAAGATCATTTCACAGAAGCAACCTTGACTCAACAAACATCTCGCACGGCCCCGAGACTTTTACGAGGTCTCTGCGGTCCCAACGGCCTTTTCCACAACACCCACCAGGCTGGCTGCCCTTGCGAGGGACTCACACTTACCAACGGCTAGTCCAGGCGGGCCTCCAACCAAGCCCCCGACGAAAGCCACCGCCCCCGTGACCAGGGCGCCCCTCCCAGAGTGCTTGACGGCCGCCTTCATTTTCCTCTCCTCGGAAATGGAGCACAGCAGCCTCATGACGTCTCCTACCGCGATGGGCATCTCGGCAACCCTCAAAGAAATTTCAGAGGGAGAATGTCAATGGGTGTCAGAGTACTTCTGCCCAAATGTTACTCTCCCTAGAGTTCTGAGGAGTCCTCATTTTTCCGTAGAGTAGCTCCTCCATATGCACGACAGACAGCGCTCATCGTGTGAAAAGTTGTCACAGACAAAGCAGGGTAGCGTTTAGTTAATAAGCAAACAGCAGAATGGGCAAAAGGTCTTCTCTGTCCTTTGCGTAACTTCCGACTTAGGACAGATTAGGAGCAACCCCAGCCACAGGCTCCACAGTTCATCACAAGTGGGCAGGTCTGACCCACTGCGCAAAGCCTGGCAGGACGCAGAAAGTCCCGGCCTCGAGTCCTCTTTTGTGTGACAGCGCAGCCGAGCTCCTGTCAAGCCAGTAAAGGGGAAAGTACTGGGCCGTGTGACCACACTGGCCTTGTACCCACACTCGCCCGCAGTGTGACCCTGAGCAGACTGTCACGTTCCTCACCTGGAAAATGGAGACAAACCACCCACAAGCTGGATTCTTGAAAGGTCTAAGTAGAATGGAGGCAGAGTGCCCGGTGGGAGTCTGGGTCACTGCAGGCCCTCAGACTAACAGCCTGTTACCGATATGCACCACCTGCTTTTCTATAGGCGACCACTCCTAAACTCGGTCCAGTTCTGCACGTGGGGTATTAAAGGCAGAGACAGGAGGACACAGTCATATGAAACGCCCAGAGAATGAAATACACCAAAGAATTCCAGGGGGTTGCCTATGTTCGGACAGATAGCCAGATGGGCCTTCGGGACGATGACCTCAGAAAAATCCTCTGAGGTCAGGAAATTGTTTGCCAGGCTGGGGAAACTGGCAGGCAGGCAGGGTAGGGCAGGGCGGGCTCTGCCCCGGGGCGGGTGTGAATGGAGAGCCCCGACACTGACCACTGATGGGCCCCCTGCCTGGGCTGGGGAGTAAAACCAAAGCGGCCTCGAGCCGGTGCTCCCTCTTCCGGCTTCAGCTGAGCCCGAGGCTCAGTGGGCACTTCCTTTCCATCGCTCCCCTGTTCGTTCGGGGCTGACACCTGCTACAGTCGCAAAAGGATGTTGACAAAGTTTGCGGCAGACCCTGTTGCTCAATATCTTTCGGTGATGTCTTTTTTTTTTTGACCCAGGGAGAATCCAGAACCAGCCTCTAATGTAACATTACCCTCCCAATCCCTGGGAGAGGATTTTGAGCCCTTAGGACGAGTCTGTGGGCCTGCCGGATCACCCCAGTCAGGTTTCAGAACTCCTGTGTGGTGCCCGGAGAGGTAAGAAATCGCCTGTGCTCCGGCCTCTGCAATACTCCTGAGGTCCGGGATTCTCCACGACCGACCCACGACCTCGCTCAGCATGGGCTGAGATGGTGCGTTTCGAACAAGCCTCCAGCTGGTCTTCTAACCCTACTTCAGAGAGCGAGACTCTAAGAGAGTATGACACAGGACATCTGACATCTGTTACTTAGTCCTCGAGTTCAGAAATTGCAAACAAGCATCCCCCAAATGTGTCTGACCAAGTGGGGTACAGAGGCAATGCAGGGGCAGGCCCTGCAGGGACGCCCAAGGGACTGGAGGAGAAGGCAGGGGTGCCCGCTCCTGCGTTGGTTGCATGTGTCCTGCACTTGCCAAAGCACCTCCTAGCTTCCAGGCACCTTTGCTCACTACTGGCAACCACTTGCAGAGAGTACATGCTGCCTTTCTCCTCCCTGGAACACAGCTCATTTGAGAGTTAAGCCTTGTCCACTCGCAAGTGTCACAATAATAAAATAACATTAGAACAGTGAAGGGACTGCACAGAGCAGAAGTCACTAAAAAATGAGGGGATGAAGGGAGTGACTTGATTTACCCAGTAGCCACAGTCCTGTGAAGCTATATATAAAAACAAAATGAGTTTTATTTCAAATACTCATTTATTTCAACTATTGATAACCAAAGGCATTTAATTTCATGGTAAAACCTTTCAAAAAGCTAAAAACCCTCCTGTAAGACATCTAATCGTTGTATAGTTTATATCTGGTTTAGAGCTAGCTTTTTATCTGTCAGTTATGCTGGGGAAAAGCGAGACGAAGCTCCCGTCCTAGGAAAGCCCCTCTGGAGGCTGCAGTCAGCTTCCCATTTTCAGGTACATGAAGACCCCAAGCATGGTCTGCAAGGCTGGCCTCCTGGCCGGTGCTCGCTGCCCAGACCCCACTCCTAATTATGAATCTGCACTCTCGAAACCGTTTCCGCACAGCAAGAAAACACATGTCAACGAAGCAGGAAACAGCCACTTCACACTCTAATGTCCATCAAAAAAAACCTAGTTTCCGCCCTGCTCTGAATGACTTTATATAAACCCACAGGGGCTAATAAGGCATCGTTGGGCAAATGCTGCTCCCAGCCTCCACCTTGCCCAGGCAGACCAGCACAAGGCACGGGCCCAGGGCTCTGCAGAACTGGAGGACCGGCAGGTGTCACGGTGTGTGGGAGGGCAGGGGAGGAAGTGGCCCAATTCTGGCTGGGCTCGATAGCTCTACACCACAGGAAGAGGTGGCGTGGTGACTGCCTCAGTCCAAGAGAAAGCTGGCTTAATTTCCTTGCAGGAATCATTTTAGAAGCTAGAGCATCAAGAGATTCTTGTGGAAGAAAGGTTTGTAACCCCATCTCCTGAGTCCTTGCTAGAAAGCTCAGCCTCCTGACTTCTCCAAGTTTGCCAGATTGAGGGAGGAAGCCGTCCCGCTCCTTCTCCCACTCTGAGCTTGCCTTTGTCTGTAAGCAACAGAGAAGCGAGGGAGGAGGGAGGAGGGAGGAGGGAGGAGGGAGGAGTACTTGATGGGGACAGACCTCAGAGGGTGGGAATGGGGCCTCCCCTCCCATATCACACCTATTTCAGAATCAGATTTGTCCACAAAACAGGTTCTGGTCACAGAAAGCCCATCTGCCAGCCACAGGGAAGGCAAATGCCAACTTGCAGCCCTGGTTTCTTGCACGCGCCAGGCTGGTCTGCTGATTACAGCAAGGTTCTGGGAAAGACGGAGATGAGCCCATCCCTGGGACTGTGGCTCAGCTTTTGAGATGGGCCAGATTGTGAGAGAGGAGAGAGAGGAGGGCTTCAGAGCTAACACAGACCTCCATGTACCCTGTTTAAAAAAAAAAAAAATAGGAAAGCAGAGCCTCTTAAGGGCTCAGAGTGATCGTCTTGCTCACCTGCAAACTTCAGTACTTTCTACTTGTCTGGGAGTTTATAAAATTCCACTGTGTGCACTGGCTCTTGTAAACCTTGTCTTCCCACCTCTGTGTGCCCTGGCGCAAAGGTGACACATGGATCCCGCTAGCATCGTCAGATTAGCCCACAGACCTTTGAAAAACTCAGCAGGTTGCTAGTATTTAAAGATCTGATTTTGGGGCGCCTGGGTGACTCAGTTGGTTAAGTGTCCGACTCCAGCTCAGGTCATGATCTCGCGGTTTGTGAGTTCACACCCCGCATCGGGCTCTGTGCTGACAGCTCAGAGCCTGCAGCCTGCTTCTAATTCTGTGTCTCCCCCTCTCTCTGCCCTTCCCAGGCTCATGCTCTATGTCTCTCTGTCTCTCAATAATAAATTAAAAAAAACATTTAAAAAAATTTTTAAAAAAGATCTGATTTCACATACATTTGATTTCGGATTTCTCTTGAAAAATCAAAAGAGCAGGGCACCTGGGTGGCTCGGTGGGCAAACATTCAGCTCTTGACTTTGGCTCAGGTCATGATCTAGCGGTTCAGGAGTTCGAGCCCCCAACGGAGGCTTCACACTATCGTTCGGAGCCTGCTTGGGATTCTCTCTCTTGCCCTTTCCCTCTTCTCCTTCACAGCTCATGCTTTCTCTCTCAAAATAAATTTAAAAAAAAAAGAAAGAAAGAAAGAAAGAAAGAAAAAGAAAAGTCATAAGAGCAGGCCACTCTGGACTATCTCGCTGTACCACGGAGGCCAAAGCGAAGCAGGTACTGCCTTCTGTCTGTCACAGGCCTGGGCAGAGTGACCTCACCTACCTACCTGGCCGGTAAACAGGCCGCTCTGCAACCTCTCAAAGTCTGTTTCTTTTTCTTAAGCCTAAAGAAACTACCTGTCCTCACCAAACTAATTCGCCCCTCCTAAATCATTAACACCCACTCCTGATCGTCTCTACACTTTCCCGCTAGGGCGAGTCCAGGGCTGCTGACTCACCCGGAGTCCTAACTAGGACTCTGTGCTGCATCAGGAACACCTGCCCCCCACCCACGTACCGGGGACACTGAGGAGGGTGGTACCCACACACCGGGTTACCGAGGAGGACACATACACGTGGGTAACTGAGGAGGTCACACGCACACACACAAACCCCGGTCACTGCGTGGCGCGCCGCTGCGTGCAGGGGTGGGGGGGCCCGGAGTCTGGCAGCCCGGGTTCTAACCCCAGCTCGGCTGCTGCCGCTTACTTCTGGCGTGACGTCAGCCTCTCCGTGCCTCAGTGTCTTCATACGGAAAATGAATACCCTAGCAGCGTGCCGGCTGGGCCCGGCCGCCCGCAGGCCTCCCGGCCCCGCGCCCTGGGCGCCCGGCCTGACCCGCGCACGGAGGCCCTTCCCCCGCTGGGAGGCGGCCTGCAGCCCGCGTCGCCGCCGGGAGACCCGCCCGCGCGCCGCCGGCCCCCGCGCCGCCGAGCGTCCCCAGGCCCCCCGCGGCAGCCCCGGCTCCGCCCTCCCGCCTTCCGGTTCGCCCGCGCGGGGGACCTTCCGGTCGCGTCTCACCCCGCTGCCGCGTAGCGCTCGCGCCGCGCTCCCGCAGCCGGCCGGGCCCTGGCTCGCCGCGGAGCCCCAGGGCGCAGGCGGCGCCCCTCCTCCTCCGGGCCCGGGCCTAGGTCAGGCTCGGCCGTGCAGGCTGAAGTCACCGTGGTCCCCAAGCTGCGCTCCATCGCGTCCACGTTTTAGATGGACCTGGCACCTTGCACCTCCCTCAAGCCCGGAGAGGCCTCCTAGGATCCTCTTCCGTTTTGGCCCTTAATTCAGGATCTCTGACCTTTAGGCCTAGGGACTTTCCTCCCTCCCCTCGGCGATCACGGAGGGAGCCCAGCAACCTTGGGAAGTCAAAGGTGCTAAATTAATGTTCGGTGAATGTATGGGCCAAAGTTCAACGTAAGCTGGAGGCGGGTGCTGGCACCAAGGGCCTCTGGGCCTGGGGGTTTGAAAGGCTACACAGCTGGCTTTACTCTCAGTTCCAAGGGATGGGGGAGGTCCAGCTTCCAAGACAAAGCTGAGGTGGGGGAGACTGTTGGGAGGGTGCCAGAGGTGGGGAGGGGGTGCAGAGAATACTTTAGAGGGAGTATGGAGAGGATCGCCCCCCTCCCCCAACACACACACATGCGCTCACAAGGTCTGACCTTGAACCATCTCAAATCTGAACAAGGCCCTGGTGGCTCTCCCTGGACTATACCGCTTAATCCTGACCGTAGTCCTGCCACCTAGGCATGGTTGCCACTGCCATATCACAGATAGGAGAAGCCAGGTACCGAGAGGTCGGTCTTCCCAAGACCACCCAGGTAGGGTGTGTCAGGGTCCAGACTCTTACCTGGGTCCACCTGGCTCAAAGACCTTGCTGAACCCAGCACCTTGCCTGGCTTTCCAGGCTACCGTAGACACTAGGAGGATGGGCCTCTTTCACACTGCCAGTCATCTTGTTTCTTTTTCTTATTTTCCTCTTCTGAGTGGGACAAGTACACACATATTTATATATCACGTATATACATACATATATACACATATAAATACCGTGTATGTACACACAAATATACGCACACATATACATATATATACCCTATATTTTAACAGACATATATACTATGGTATATACATGCCCCAATAAGGTGATTTTTTTAAAAAAAATATATATTTGCTGACTTAAAAAAGTTGTACATATTAATGTATATAAGTCGATGAGTTGGGGGATAAGTATACACCTGTGAGACCGTCATCACAATCTATACCATAAACATATCAGTCACTTCAGAAGTTTCTTCCCACTCTTTATTATTATCACATGTGTGTGCGTTGAGAACATAAGATTTACCCTTGTTAGTATACACTTAGTATACATACAATATTATCAGCTGTAGGCAGTATGCTACATAGATTCCTAGCGTGCATTTATCTTACAGAATTGAAACTTTGTACTCTTCATCACCATTTTTGTTACTTCCAAAGGGCGTTAAGCATTAACCAAGATTCCCTGGCCACGGTGAAATAACCCCATCCATTTCTCGGTAGGAGCTTTTGCTTGAGTTTGGGTGACATTCAACAATTAACTGAGGCTAAGAATAGCTCAACCATCTCCAGGCTCTGACCTGGGGGAGATTCTCCAGTTTCTCTGCGGGCAGCTCCCTCTGGCGGCTCATTAAAGAATTGGGCTGCTCGCTCTGGAAAATGGTGTGGCGGTTCCTCAAAAAAATGAAAATAGAGCTACCCTATGACCCAGCAATAGCACTGCTAGGAATCTACCCAAGAGACACAGGAGTGCTGATGCATAGGGGCACATGTACCCCAACGTTCATAGCAGCACTTTCGACAATAGCCAAAACATGGAAAGAGACCAAGTGCCCATCAACTGACGAGTGGATAAAGAAGATGTGGTACGTATATACAATGGACTACTATGTGGCAATGAGAAAGAATGAAATCTGGCCATGCGTAGCAACATGGATGGAACTGGAGGGTATTATGTTAAGTGAAATAAGTCAGTCAGAAAAAGACAGATACCATGTGTTTCCACGCATAGGTGGACTTTGTGAGACTAAGCAAAAATCAGGGGGAGGGGAAGAGGGGAAAGGAAAAAAAGACACAGAGAGGGAGGGAGACAAAACATGAGAGACTCTCAAAGACTAAGAACAAACTGAGGGTGAGGGGGGTGAGGGAGGGGGGAGAGTGGGTGACGGGCATTGAAGAGGGCACGTGTTGGGATGAACACTGGGTGTTATATGGAAACCAATTTGAAAATAAATTATTAAAAAAAAAAAAGACTTAACAACAGAAAGAGTTAAAAAAAAAAAAAAGAATTGGGCTGCTGACTCCTTCCCCAGAGGTGGTAAGGGGAGTACCGGTGGGCAGGAAAGATGCTGGAAAGGAAAGAAACTTCAAGGTCAGGGCCCTCTTGAGAAGAGAAGGTGAGCTGTAAGAAGTCCTGCACACTTTGAACCTGTCAGCAACCTGGGCCCTTCATTCCGGTATGAATGGCTGCACACACAGAAGCCCGTAAGTGTAACAGCTGACGCCACAGTCTCCGAGTGTCAGCTCGGCCTCCCGTAGAGTCGGTCCTGTGAAGGAGGTGCACAGCGGGGTCACCACCATGGTGACTGCGCCCTGGCCCAGCATACAGACGGTGCTCTCGTAAGGCTTACAGTCCTAAGGTCTGGCTGGGTGACCTTGAGAAAGTCACTCAACTTCTGTATGCCTCAGTTTCCTCATTGAGGAAATGACAGCGACGATAGTGCCCGTCTCAGAATTACACTGAAGAGTCCAGGAGGTAATGGGTAGGGATCCAGATTATTCTTGTGTATATCGTAGGGTGTGAATCTCCAGGTGCCAAATGTGAGCCTCGTGTGCCCAGAGAGGCAGGAAATCTGATTCCACCCCAAGCCTCACAATCCACCGTTTTCTGGAAGGATCCAAGAGTCCCACAGCATGCTGGTCTGCGTTCATAGAGGTGGCCTTGGACTACGATCCACACATCCACCAAACGTTCACTTAGCCTCTTGGGCTCCCCAAGGTTGCTGGGCTGTCTCCATGGCCGCTGAGGGGAGGAGAAATGACCCTAGGCCAGAGGGTCAGGGATCCTGAATCAAGGGCCAAAGGGACAGAGGACTCCCCAGGAGGCCTCTCCAGGCTTGAGGAAGGTGCAAGGTGAGAGATCCATCTAAACTGTGTGAGGGCTGGGGGAGAGGGCAGGGGAAGGATGTGCAGAAGCCATGGGGCCCCCTGAAGCCAGCACCTTATTCCCCCCACCTTTCCAGAGTTCGGGTTAGCCAGGTCCTACCGTATATGGCTTTTTCAGGATCAACCCACCCAGACCCAGGGCTGGACAATTCCATATATAGGTTACACCCATGTAAACCCCTGCAACCTCTTAATTAAAGCACATGAGTAAATTTGATGTTGTTCCGAAAACTAAAATCTTAAGGCCAGTGTTCTTTTAATTTTTTATTCATTTTTAATTTTTATGTCTTACGTTTTTTAAGTAATGTCTACACCCAATGTGGAGCTTGAACTCAACCCCGAGATCAAGAGTCACATGCTCCACCAACTGAGCCTTCCTTCTATTTTAAGTTATCTCTAAGGAGGCACCATAGTCTTGTGCTTAGGGATTCCCAGGGGTCTTGATCCAGACTGGCAACCACAGAGCCAGGGTTTTAGAGCAGGAGGGATTCTAACCCCATACAGTGGGCCTAGGACAGCCTTCCTTCCTTGGCCCCAGGGATGGAGAAGGTCTCCCTTGCCCCCAGTCTTTTCCCCAAGATGCATGCCGTTCCTTTCATATGGGAAATGTTCAGCACACTGCTGCACCAGGTGGACTGAGTAATTTGCTAGGGCTCTATAACAAAGTACCACAAAGAGGGTGTCTTAACACAGGAATTTATCGTCTCCATTTTGGAGAGTAGTCCAATGTGTGGGCGGGTCCACTCCCCCTCTGAAGTCTGTGGGGGACAATCACTCCTGGCCTCTTCCCAGCTTCTGGTGCGGCTGTCAGCCTGGCATTCGTGGGTTGGCAACCTGTGCCCTGCATCTGTCATCACATGGCATTCTCCCTGTGTGTCTGTGCCCGTGCCTCAACTTCCCTCTTCCTATAAAGACACCGTTGTATTGGATTAAAGGCCCACCCTAAAGACCTTGTCTTAACTCGATGAAATCTTCAAAGACTCTATTTTCAAATAAGGTCACATTTACAAGTACCAGGGGTAGGACTACAAAGTCTTTTCAGGGTGGGGCAATCCACCCCAAGACACCAGGCAGCCAACAAACGGCAGCCATGATGATAAGCATCCGAGTACGCACATGGTATGTGCTGGCACAATGAAAGTAAGAGGCTCGGCCCATGCCTTGTGTCAAAGTTGTCGTGTGCAGAGGGATCATCAGGCTTCCCGCCTTTGGTCTTGGGGAGCTTAATTCTGAAAGGATTGTTGTGGGCAAGGTGGTTTCGGGGCTGGTAATGGAGCTGGTCCCGGGCTTTCATCATTGTGCCTCTAAATAATTAATTCGTCTTCCTTGGCGGTTACATCCTTCAGATATTCGTAGACGGCTATCGTGTCCCTTCAGTCATCACTCAGCACCCCTCTACATATTCGCCATGGTGCTGAGTGTGTGTTGTCGTTGTTGCTGTCGTTGTGTTGTTGTTGTTGTTATTATTTCCCGCCCGCACACTCCCTTGTTCCCTTAGCCACCATCATGGTTCTGTGAATTTCCTCCAGTTTCCAGCCCTGCAAGTGCCAAGTTACCGGGAGGGAGCATCAGAAGTCAGTAGTCAGGCGACGAGGGGCAGCTCACAGGCCCTCTGGCCTCCTGCTCCTCTGCAATTTTTGTCAGTTTCCCCAAAGCCACATCAAATAAACAGGCAAGCTAAGGAAAAACAGTGTGCTTACGGTGCAAATGCACTCACCGTTTCCAGACGAGTCCCCTGCCTCTCTCCCATCCAGACGGTCCCCAGGTTCCTCAGCTACTAAACGAGAAGAATCCTTGCTCTCAATACCGTGGACGACTGCTCTACAAGGACTTCCGGAAGAACAGAGCAAAGAGGCCTCGTGTCAACTGCAAGGCTGGGAGAGCAGCCGTGCCAGCAATGCCTTCAAAACACGATTGGATGTCTGCAGAATGTTCCAAGGGTCCCTGCTCTAGAAGCTCGAAATTCTAAGTTAGAATTTACAAAATGAACTTGATAGAACTGAGATTCACCCTAAAATCTGTTTGTGGAAAGAACAGAGAGATGCCCTACTTAAAAATCTACCATCAGATTTTAGCTTTCCAAATAAAGTGTGGAACTCAGAGCTGGATGGGCCCTTGGAGACATGTTACAGATGGCCCTGACGGGGCTTTGGAAGGTTATGCTGCTATCAAATATTTGAAAAAAAAAAAAATCCACCTTGTCTTCTATTTCAGATCTCACCGAAGCGTCTTTCTGTACCTGGAAGACTGTTTTCAGTGTGAGAAGAGTGATTTTCAATGGTTCTGTTGAACATGCAATTCTCATGCAAGAATTTCTATAATTATCCTGTTTCAGTTACAATACCGTTTCCGGAACAATAGGACTTTTATTGTATTGCCATATCTGTTATAATAGATGTTTTATTACAGAAAATGATGGCAGAGTCACTATTATGATTCTGAAGTTTTTATTTCAAATTGCTCATAGGATGGAAATTCTTTCTCCCAAGTAGTTTTTACTTTAACGCTGCTTTGGTTGTTTTTTGGATTTTGGTTTACACTGTGATGTGTTTGGGATTTGGTTCCATGGCAGAATGTGAATGGTTTGGGGGGGGTCGGGGGGGGCTGTTTTGCTCTGGTACAGACCGTGGCTACGTTATCTCTGGCGTTTGTGTGTCTGTTGTTAGTTTCTGGTTCACACACTTTCTTTAACATGTCAGATACATTGTCGTATCCACACATGCTTTAGTCTGCTCGGGCTGCCATGACAAGTTACCATAGACTGGGGGGCTTACCCCACATGCCCCACAGTTCTGGAGCCAGCAGGCCCAAGCTCAAGGTGCTGGCAAAGCAGGTTTCATTCAAAGATCTTTTGGTTTGCAGGCCTGCCACCTCGGTGACAGCCCCTTCTTTGTGCTTGTGGTAGGCAGCGGAGATCCAAGTCTCTGGGTGTCTCTTCTTATAAGAACACTAATCCTATCACATAAGGGCCCCACCCCAAACCTTAATTACCTCCTTATAGGCCCCATCCCCAGAGACAATCACGTTCGGGTTTCAGGCCTCAGTATGAATTGGGGGGCACACAATTCGGTGCCTAGCACTAATTTTTTTTGTTACCGCTGAAGAAACACCTAGAACCCTTGAATTAAATGAACCCGATAAACACTATTTTGAGAAGGAGTAAATAATGTTAGTGAGAATACAACAGAGACCTTGAAACTTCAAGCACAGTTCCCTTAAGTAAGATCCTGTTTCGGATGGCATCCCAGAGGGGAGAAGAGCGGAGGGGAGGAGGAGGCAGGAGTTTTTCCTGGTTAATGCACTGGCCTCAGAACCCCAGCTGTGGGAAGCCAGGCCGGGGTCTGGAGGCATGTTCACGACTCCACCGCAATGATCTCAGCTGCCAGGAAGTCACTGCCTCCGGGAAAAAGATGGTCCTCAATCTTGGACATTACGTCTAACTTTCAGCCCAGTGGACCTCTCCACAAGGAAGGATTTAAGGACCACGAAAAGTTCCCAAATACCTACCCACAGCACTCCAGCCCTATGAGACCCACCTGTGAGACTAGCCGCTCTTTCCACACGTCCCGGTGAAACACCCTCTCGGCTTAGAGTCCAGAACTACTGATGGGGGGGGGGGGGGGGGCGCATGTCCTGGGCCCTGGGTAAAGTGGAGGCTCCCCAATCACAGTCTTTGACTAGACAGAGTTCAAATCTTCTAGGCGCCTTGGTCTCCAGATGATTTCTTGGGCTCCCCAAGAAATAGAGAGAGGAAAGGACTCTCCGTGCTTACACTGTTAGTCACAGAATCAGCACGAAACCCCAGACTTCTTGACCTCCAGGCCTCTGTTCTCATAGCAGGGACAGGATGGAGGCTACTGCCGTGGAAGGTGCTGAGTGCCTTGGAAGGCAGGGAGAGGTTGCGGGGGGTAAAGCGCAGAGAAGGTATGAATGTGGAGAAAGTCGGAGAGGAGGATGGCCCCGGAATTCTCCAACACGAAGACAATCCCATAGCTGGAGCTCCCAGAAGAGGGGTGCGTTGGAACTCACAGCAGCACTGGGACGTACCTGGGGTCTCACCTCCTCCGCTCCCCTCATTCCCATCCCACAGCTGGCAGTCCCCTGCAAACTTTCAATTGCCTTGGGGGCACAGGTGCCTGACTTCAGGTTGGAAACTAGTGGGAAAATGGATCCCCCTGGCATGCATTCCTTTTCACCTGCGCTTCTCTGCTACCAAAGCAGATACCTTCTGTTCCCATGGGAGCTTATCCACTGGGGGTGGGGGGGGGGGCAGAGAGGAGCTCAGGTAAATGATGCTCTGTTCACCTCAGTACTCACTGAGTACTCAGTACTCAGTCCCCTGACAACGGGGACTTCAGGGTGAAGGTCTGGGGAGATAAACACGTATCATCGCTGGTACTTTCCTCAGGTCAGGAAGTCAGTGAAGCAGAGAGGACAGCCAGCACCCCCAGTAGCCCTTTCTACTAGGGGCCCCTTCCTTCTGCCACCTCCGGGCTTCCAGCAGGTGTTGGGGCTTAAGTACTTGCTGCCCCTTCCTTAGTTGAAATCTCGCTGCAGGATTTTCTTTTTCAGTCGCCGTCAGGCTTTGGTAGCAGGGCCCCGGGCGGGAGCCAGCCCAGGTCGGTGGGCGGAGGGGCCTGGGGTTCAGAGGCCCGCGCCTTGGTGGCGGCCCTGCCCGAGCCCGCGGCGCGGAGAGTGATCTGAGCGGGCCGAGGGATTTCTCTCAAGTAAGCTCCTCAGAATAACTCCAGGAACCTCAAAGATTACAGCGCCCACACAATGGGAGCAAAGAGGCTTCCAATAATGCGGCAGACAATCAGGGGAAGGCTGCGGCGCAGGGAGCACGGAGACCTCAGCGGGGACCCCTGCTCGGGCAGTCCCGGGGGCCAGGCTGGCGGGGCGGCCGCATTGCTTCACCCGGAAAACAAAAGGCCCTGGGCCTATCTGCTCTGTGGGGGGGGGTGGGGGTGGGGGGTGGGGGTGGGGGGGCGGGGAGGGCGCCGCAGTCGCTCGCACCGGCAGCAAAGCAAGCGAGACAAAGGGCGCAGCCCGGCCGGTGTGCACCGCGCAAGTAATTAAGGGCTGGCGGAACGTCGCGTGTGGATTTGCAACGAATGTGACCGGCTCCCAACGCCCCTTGTTTTCACGGGGCTGCTTTCTGCTAAGTTTCATTAAGTAATTTGCATGCCATTTCAATAAAAATGAATAATAGCCGAATTTTGGTTTTATTTACATAGCATGAAGCCTTCCTTTCCTTTATTATTGAGATAATTCAGCCTTTGCACAGTGGGCAAAGGAAAGGTCTCCTCCCAGCCAGATCCCAGCTTCATTTCCTCTGAGCCAGATAGCCAACTCTTGCTGTCCACCTTGGCCGTGGAATAAGCTAGAGAGTCAATGCTCTCACTTTGTTAGCCTGCTTTGCTTGCAGTGAACGCTCCAGAATCTATGTAGGAGGGACTCAGGGCGGAGGGGGCGAGGGGGCAATGTCCTGGGAAGGAGCTGGAGGCTTAAGGGGCTTCTCTAAAGTTGCATTTGCAAAGTAAGCACGCGGCTAAGGTTGCAACTTTTTAAAATGTAACATTTTCTGAAGTTCCTTTTAGAAAATGTGTATCAACCCGAGGAAATGTCAGTAGCTGGATTAAGAAACAGCACTAACTTCACCTTGTCTGTGATTATTGCAGCCTAATGGGTTACTTCAAAACTTAGTGGCTTCAGACAACATAAAGGTCTAATACATCTCATGGTTTCTGTAGGTCAAGAATTTGGAAATGTTTTAGCTGGGCAGCTCTAGCCTGGGTTCTGTCATGAGGCTGCAGTCATTTGAAGGATTGGGGCTGGAGAATGCTTCCGCCATGGCACACTTGTATGGCGTCGGCAAGGAGCACTCAGTTCCTTGACACCTCGGCTCCTCTCCAGGGCTGCCTGAGCCCCCTCACGACCAAGCAGTGGACTTCCTCTGGAGCAAATGATCCAAGACACAACGCAGAAGCCACGTAGCTTTACGATCTAGCTTTGGGAGTTTCGCACGATCGCTTCCTCAATTTCCTGCGGGTCAGTGCAGTCCAGCATGTCAGTGTGGCAGGGAGCTACGCAAAGGTGTGAATGCAATAACTGAGGATCACTGAGAGCTATCTGGGAGACCGGTTACCACAAATGGTTATCATTAATATTATCTGGCAGGGTTTCTTTTAAGGTCTGGAGGAGAGTACTACATGGCTAAAACCACCAGTCCTTATACATTCTTTCTAGTCAATGCAAATTAAGTGGTCAGTTACTGTTAATGGTATCCCATGTCACAGCCAAACCAACCACCTGCCGACAAACATGGACCCAGGCTCCGTTGGTGCCAGCCCCGCTTCCAGATTGGGGAATAGAACAGTAGTAGAGAGAGACGAGATTCCTCGTCATGGGTCCCTGAAGTCCTGGAGAGGGAAGACACGAGGAGACAAATGGATAGCAGTTAGTGTTATAATGCTATAGAGGGGACTGAAGGCAGTGCTCTCAACGAGGGGATCCAGAAAGGACACCAAGGCCTGAGCTGGGGGGGGGGGCATCTGTCCACTTCGATCAGGAATCAGAAACTGGAAATCTGCAATGACCCATGCTTTGCAATGAGGTGGCTGCAAGTCAAAGCTTTCAGTAGAAAAACAGCCTGGATAAGATAGACTCTTGATATCATGGGGCACCCCTCATTTGCACAGCACTCCCCCTCCCGAAATGTGAGATCCATAGGAGAGGAACTTACTGTGTCTTATTTACCCCCATAAGTTCAGCACCTAAAAGATGACTTGTATGTAGTTGGTATTCGCTAGTGACTATCATTAATAATTATTATTTAGGGGCACCTGGATGGCTCAGTTGGTTAAGAGTCAGACTTCAGCTCAGGTCATGATCTCCTGGTTCATGAGTTCGAGCCCCACATCAGGCTCTGTGCTGGCAGCTCAGAGCCTGGAGCCTGCTTCAGATTCTGTGTCTCCCTCTCTCTCTTCCCCTCCCCCGCTCACACTCTGTCTCTCAAAAATAAATAAACGTTAAAGATTTTTTTAATAATTATTATTTAATAGTTATCAGCTTTGTTGGTGTCTCAAGCATTTCAGGTTTAATGGAAGTCATTATTACTGTTAATAAATAAAAGTTGCTGAAGCTCTCAGTCCTCTTACAGAGGAATGTCAACACAGAATCCTAAAGATTGCCAGAGAAGGGTGGGGAAAACAGAGCGGGAGCCCTGGGAGCCTGTGTCTTCCTGGTTCCTCTCCCAGCCCCCTGTCTCCACTTCTGCATCAGAAGACCTCTCTCTGCTCGGCTTTCCTGGCCTGAATGAATGGGAACTCCAGGTCTTCCCGGGACCTTCTCAAAGCATCTCCAAGACAAAATGCTTGGTGTCCCAGACTTTGAGGTTTGCAGTGACCAGAGATGGATAGATGGGACAGCATGAGCCATCAAATGGCTTGAGAGAGAATGCTGAGGCACCACGGTTCTTGACAGTTTCTGGGGCCCAGCCAGCCTCTCCCCATCTTGCTGCTCTCTTTCCGATGGACCGACCTCAGTGTGTTCCCACTCTTCCTGGCCTACCCTGTCCACACCCAGTGTCAGTTAGATGCTCATCCGTGCCCGGTGTCAGCAGTTGGGGGTCTAAAACTCCAAACTAACACCTTACCTTCCACGTGGTCACATTTTTAGTATTGCTGCCTACCTTTCTTCTAAACGGAGGCTGGCTGTGGGTATAACAGTTTATTGTCTTCCCATAATGAAATGTGCAACACCCCCTTCCTCTTAGAAGTCACAAACATCCTAGTCGATTTTAATGGGTTTTTAAATGGCAATTTTTAAATTCTAGCTGTATATGTATATATAGTCTTGTGGGTATATATGCTGATCTGATTAAAACAAAGAAAATATCATCTCGAAAAAACTGACGAATCTTGAGGACTTTTTAACAAGGTCTTTCGGTGTATTACATAAACACCATCACTTTGCCGAACAATTTGCTGTCCATGCAGTGATTTTAGGGGTTTTCTAAGATTGTCTATTATCAAAAGACTGTTTATCAGTGAGGTAGCACAGTAGAGTGAATCCCAGGCATTTTGTGGACAGGTGGACCGAGGGAGAAGTTCAGAGGGCATTCTAGAATGATTTGCAACGTCGCAAACAGAAATATAACATCTTCTTTCATCCTCTGCAGAGTCTGGAGCTAAATTCACACCTTTTTTTTTCCTTCCCACCACTTAAAATCAAATTCTCGCCCTTAATACTTCCTTTCAGAACTGCACCAAAAATGATAATGCCTCCTCATGCATATAAATTACCCAAAGTGTATGAGAATCAGCCCCACTGGAATGTGCTAAAGCCTTAACCCCGCTAAGTTTAAAGCTGCTAAGCCTTGATCAAGGCAAAGTTGTCTTTGGATTTTATAAGGCGTTTAGGACAGTTCACATCACCCTGCACTAATGCACTAAAATAGATTGTGGGCAAACTATAAAGAGAACATATGCTCCCCATATCTGTTCCGGAGCCGGGTTGGATGATGAATTCTGATCTGGGATTGAAGCAAGCAGCGGCATCTGTCTCCCCTGCCCACACCTGTTTGGACACTGGTTTAACACCCTCCTTCACTGTTCATCTGTGGAAAAGTGGTGCGTTTTCAACCGACAGCTCATGCACTACAGACCACATGGACACTCAACAGTTATTTGCTGAAGGAACAAACTCCTTAGAGAAAAAGCAATAAAGAAGCCTCTCCTGCGACAAATTTCCACTAACCATAGTTTTTGTGGAAGCCAAATTTTTGGCTTCACAGCTAAGCTCAGGACGTGAATTGAAGATACCACGAGGGGGCGCTAGAGATCAGGAAATCCAGGACCATCGGTGCTGCGGACCGCTCGAGAAGCTTGGGATTGATTGTAATCCAAGAGATGAAGCCTTTCACTTGTGGGAACTGTACAGCAGCAATGACTTATGTCTTCACCATTTTGCTCTCATGGGATTATTCTCTTTATGCCCATTTTGATAAATTTGCGCACCCTGTGATTACATAGAATTTCAAGACTGGCTGCAGGTTACAGAACCTAAGTCTATAGGATAAACAAGTTTCTTAAGTACTTTGTGTTCATATCCATTTTAGCCTGATACAGGCAGAAATTCCACTTGTCTACTTCAGTGCTATTCCAGGGGAAGCCTGAGAAAAGTCCTTAAACAAGGACGGCTTCTTTGAGAGGCTATCCCAGGAACAGGGATGAGGAACGGAGAAAGCGGCACGAGGGGAGGAGGGAAAGGGGATGCAAGGATGCGTTATCAAGGCTGGCGGGTCACTGTGTCGACAGCCAGGGTTCAGCGCTGTGCAGACTTCCTAGCAGCATGCAGAAGGCGTCCCAGAATTCTCCGCCTCCCTCCCACCTCCAGCCCCCATCCCCAGCCCAGGGTTCCCATGAATGTTAATCTCCTGCACTTCCGGGCTGCACGGAAGGACCCTTTCTGCCATCCCATACCAGGCATTAGAAAAACCCTGGGGCCAAAAGCAAAAAAATGCAGTTGAGGCAAGATGCGAACAGGGCAAGGTAAGCCAAGGTTTGTGTGAAATCGTTCGCCACAACCACAGCTGGCAGCAGAGTTGAGGCCAAGTGGATGCGGGACAGGCATGTCTGATACAGTCCACACTCGTCCCCCTCAGGTCCACTCACACCCCACGTTAAACCCGATCTGTCACCACAGCCTCAAGGCAGAGGCCAGCCGAGATCTCCCCTGTAGATGGCTCTGGGGCCACAGTTGACATTCATCGTCTCCCTCCCATACTAATACCAACCATTTTAGATTTCCTGTCTCTTGGCCAGCACTTGAACTCGTATAAATTGTGTGCCAGGTGAAACGACCACACATCCACCCCGGAACATTCTAGGCCCTTAGTTGCTCTTTCTAGCCCATGGTTGCTGCAATTGCCCATTTACCTTTATTGCGGGACACACATGCACCGAGAGGTGCCCTCGCAAATCCCCCGAGATGAGCCATACCTGGCCCTCCTTCACTGTAAAGGAACCCCTCTATCCTTCATGAGAATCAGGCTTGACTTCCGCTCTATTACAATCACTACCTTTTATTATTGTGCTGGTAAATAAGCACAACATTTGCTTCTTTTTAGAGAGAGGGAGCACGCACGCATGGTAGGGACAGAGGGAGAAAGAGAATCTTAAGCAGGTTCCACGCCCAGAGAGAAGCATTCCTCAGGGCTGGATCCCACGACCCTGATATCATGACCTGAGCCAAAATCAAGAGTCAGACACTTAACCAACTGAGCCCCCCGGGAGCCCCCCAAACTTGCTATTTTTAAATATACAATTCAGTGGCATTGATTATGCTCACAATATTGTACAACCATCCCTACTTTCTATTTCCAGAACTTTTTTTGATCACCCAAACAAACAGAAACCCGGTACCCATTAAGCAATAATTCATCATTCCCCCTTCTCCCAGCCGCTGGTAACCTAATCTACTTTCTGACTTATTTTACTCAGCATAGTTCTTTCGAGATTCACCTATGTGGCAGCATATATTAGAATTTCATTCCTTTTTATGGCTGAATAATATTCCATTGCATGTCTTCACTACATTTTGTTTATTCATGCATCTGTTGATGGACACTTCTGTTGTCCTCACCTTTTGGCTGTTGTGAATTGTGCTGCAGAGAACATTGGCTTCCAAGTGTTTGTTTGAGCCCCTGTTTTCAGTTCTTTTGGATATATACCTGGGAATGGAATGGCTGGTAATTCTATTTTTAATTTTTCGAGGAATGCCTTACCGCTGTTTCCCACAGCCGCCGTGTCATGCTGCATTCCCACCACAAGGGGTCCAATGTCTCCGCATCCTCACCAACACTCTTTCTTTTCTTTTACAGTAGCCTTTCCAATGGGTCTTGTTATGGTTTGCATTGTGTCATGACTGGTGGTGCTGGACAACTTCGTGTGCTTATTAGCATTTGTAGATTTCATTTAGAGACATGTCTATTAAGTCCTTTGCCTGTTTTTCAACTGAGTTGTTTGTCTCTCTGTTGTTGAGTTGTAGGGATTCTTTATATACAGCCGACCCTTGAAAACACACTTTTGGGGGTGCCTGGGTAGCTCAGTCCATTAAGCCCCTGAGTCTTGATTTTGGTTCAGGTGACTGTTTGTGGGTTCAAGCCCTGTGTTGGGCTCTGCACTGACAGTGAAGAGCCTGCTTGGAATTCTCGCTCTCCTGCTCTCTGCCCCTCCCCTGACTCATGTGTACACGCTCTCTCTGAAAATAAATAAATAAACTTGAAAAAAAAAAACAAAGTAAACACACTTTCGAACTGTGTGGGTCCACTTCCATGTGGATTTTTTAAAAATAAATACAGTGTACTATGAATGTAGTTTCTCTTCCTTGTGACTTGAATAACATGTTCTTTTCTCTAGCCTACTTTATTGTAAGAACATAGTATATAATATATATAACATGCGATTTTGTGTTAATCTACTATATATGTCATTGGTAAGGCTTCCCATCAACAGTAGGCTACTAGTAGTTAAGTTTTGGGGCAGTCATAAGTTATACATGGATTTTCAGCTATGTGGGGGTCAGCACCCAAACTCCTGCATTGTTCAAGGGTCAACTATATTCTGGATATTAAACTCTTATTAGACATATGATTTGCGGGGCGTCTGGGTGGCTCAGTCGGTTGAGTGTCCGACTTTGGCTCAGTCATGATCTCGCGGTCTGTGAGTTCAAGCCCCGCGTCAGGGCTCTGTGCTGGCGGCTCGGAGCCTGGAGCCTGCTTCACATTCTGTGTCTCCCTCTCTCTCTGCCCCTCCCCCACTCATGCTCTGTCTCTCTCTGTCTCAAAAATAAATAAACATTAAAAAAAAAAGATATATGATTTGCAAATATTTGTTCCATTCCAGAGATTATCTTTTTACTTTTTTGAGAATGTCCTTTGATGCACACATTTTAAATTTTGATGAAGTTCAATTTACTTTTTCTTGTGTTGCTCATGGCTTTGGTATCATAACCTAAGAACCTATTGCCAAATCCAAGGTCATGAAGACTTACCCCTATGTTTTCTTTTTAGACATTTATGGTTTTAGCTCTTACATGCAGGTCATTGGTCCATTTGGAGTTGATTTTTATGGATGGCATGAGGTAGAGGGTCCCTCTTCAGTATTTTGCGTCGTGGAAATCTAGTTGTCCTAGCTCCTGCCCCTACCCCACCCCCCTTTTTTTTCTGCCTCTGGCCCACTTACATGAGAAACCCAAGGTGATTAGGCAGTAGTTATGCTTTAAATTCAGTGACATTTACAGTGTCCCCTAGTGGGAGAGACTGCCCTCCCATCCCTCTACCCTCATCAAGAACCAAGACGGCTTATTTGCCAGAGCACAACCCAAGGTTGTGGGGACAAGTGGCACGGATTCCTCAAGTCAGTCACTGAAAGTGATGGTGAGAGAAGCCACCCTAACCCCGACTCCTTGGTTCCCAGCCCATGTGTTTCAGCTATTGAGAACAGGACCAACATGGGGTTTAGTGCATATGCTAAAGGATAGCATCCCAACTACACAGGGTGCTGTCCACAGGTTTTCTCCTTCACAGTCTTGTAATAGGCCATTCTGATTTTGTAGCCAGCTGCTTCTGGACGAATCCTATGGTCATGAGCCCACTGTTGACTTCGTTTACTGTAAAACAGATCCCTAGGCTTGAGGCAATGTTTGAATCCCATGCCAATAAACCAGGCATCTATAAGTCCTTGGATGGTTACGCTGGTGAAGGCACTATGGCAGGGAAGGAAACCCATATCTAGAATAAGTGTTGATTCTGGCAAGGACTAGTCACTGTCTCTCCTAGGGCAGAAGGAATCTGATATAATTAACTTCTCACCAGTGGCCCGGTCTCCTTAACAAAGCAGTGCCATATTGAGCACCCAGTATTGGTTTATGTTGCTGGCAGGTAAGATATTCAGCAGTGGAAGTAGCCAGATCATCCTTAATAAGAGGAAACGCATGATGTTGGGCCCACATATAGCTTGATTTTTGCCAATGAGGCCATGCTATTCATGGAATTCTTTATCACCCAAGCAGTGGGTTAGCTGATAGTGAATCCATAGAATGAATCATCTTATCTACCTAGATGCTTAGTGCCTCCTCTGCAGAAGATGCTGTCTGGGTTAGGGGGAGCCTTAACAGAAGTCCAAAGGTTGGTACGCTGGTGCCCATTTCCACAGATTAGCATCGCTGACTTTTCCTTTTGCCTCAAGCTCCAATATAGCCCAACACAGTACTGTTACTGATCCTGGGCTTATTTCAAATTTTGGTATTTTGGGGGGCACCTAGGTGGCTCAGTCAGTTAAGTTTCCACCTCTTGGTTTTGGCTCAGGTCGTGATCTCACGGTTGTGAGATCGAGCCCCTCATTGGGCTCTGCGCTGGGTGTGGAACCTGCTTAACATTCTCTCTCTCCCTCTTCCTCTGTTCCTCCTGTGCTTGCTCAAGCTTATGTGCTCTCTCTCTCCCTCTGTCTCTCTAAAAAAGAAGGTTTTTGGTATTTTACTCATGGTGGATTTTTTTTGCATTAATTTTGACCTTTTAAATATCATAGTAACATTTTTTTTTCACTATGAATACATTTTTCACACAAGGTGAGGGCTACCCTTTTCCTTGAGGGCAATAGATTTTTTACTTAACATGGTAAACCAGTCTGTCGGTAAGCCAGATCCACGTTTTCCCCTCCTGAATCAGGAGGACATAGGTACACCCCTCCCCCACCCCACCATATGACCAGAAGGCCACATCTTAGTCCTTTTGGGCTGTTTTAACAGAACGCAAGGGACCAGGTAACTTATAAACAGCAAACATTTATTTCTCACAGTTCTGGAGGCTGGCAAGTCCGAGATCATGGTGCCAGCAGGTTCGGTGTCTTGTGACCGTCTTCTTCTGGGTTTCAGAGTGCCAACTTCTCCCCGTGTCCTTACGTGGTAGAAAGGGCTAGGGAGCTCTCTGGGGTCTCTTATGTAAGAGGACTAGTCCCGCTAATGAGGGATCTATCCTAATGGCTTCCAAAGTCCCCATCTGCTAATACCACTACCTTTAGGGGTTAGGAATTCAGTGTATGAACTTGGGGGGAACACAAACATTCAGACCATAGCCGGCTCTAAGCGTGAGCTAAAGGAGAAGTGTCATTGCATCAGAGACAGATGATATAAAGGTCTAAGCTACCTGTTCACATAATTTATGAGTAGGCCTGATCCTGAATACACCATTTATTTTCATTGCATGATGGATCACGATTGTGCCCTTCCAATCAGTGACTTGATAAGTTTGACAATGCCCAACTCATTACGGTTAGTCCAGGAGCACCGTTACTGCTCTCCCATTAGTAGGCACTAAGTCATAGTGCCAGACCCACTTGCACAACAGGAGCTAGTTTTCCAAGTATGAGTAGTTGTCTGCAGCAGAAGGAATGGTCTTACTCCAGAATGCTGAAGGTCTACACTGTGACTCTCCCACTGGGGCTTGCCAGAGACCCAACATGGAACCCTTCTCCATTATAGCGGATACTGAGTCTATCACCATTGGTTCCTCCAAGTCATACAACCTGAGTAGAAGGGCAGATTGCTATAGAGCCCTCTCTTGCTCTGAACTCCCTCAAAACTGGCAGTCTTCTGGTTTTGTAATGGATTTGGTCATCTGAGTGATGGATTTGGAGAAATATTACCAAGTGTGCTGTTCCTAGAGTCCCAGGGGTATCCCAAGTACTGTGCTTCTTTCTTAGGAGATACAAGAGTATACAAGAGTCCTGCCATGTCCCAGGCCAGTAAGACCTCTAAGAACTTCATCAACATGGCATCCCATGAATATTTCTAGGGTTTCCCTTCTACCCTTGGCACGCAAGTGTTTTCTTACCAGGACATCCAGTGCTGCCACTTGCTGTTTACCAGGTTCATTTGGCCTAATGTCATAACGGGCACCATTGTATTGTTCAGACTGTATTGTGCCGGAGGGTACTGACTGAGGTGCTATCTTACTCATGACATTATCTTACTCATTTAGCATGAGGTGCTATCTTACTCATGCTATCTTACTCATTTGTTAAACATTAGTTTAACAAAGCCATTTTGAGGACAGAGTCTATATAGGATTCCTTTCTGGTTTCCAGCCCCTGCACAGTCCCTGGCACAGTAGATGTTAGTTGGTTGGATGGAAGAATACATGAATGGATTTCCATCTCTTTGGAACTTCTCCTAAGACACCAGCCAAGTTGCCTGTGTGAAGTAGGTTCCCACAGGGTCAAAAGAGCAACTTATGGTGAAATTTGAATAAGATCTGTAGATTAGACAACATTATTATATCAGCGGTTATTTCCTGATTTTGATAATTGAACTGTGGTCGTATAAGACAATGCTTTTGTTTTTAGAAAATATACACAGAAACACTTAAGAAAAAAGGGGAAATGCATCAGCAACTTATTCACAAGTGTGTCAGGAAAGAAATTATACATCTATATTTCTACCTACCTATCTGTCAATTAAGAAAATGATAAGACAAAGTGTAGTAACATGAAACATTTGGAGAATCTGAGGGATAGATATACAGGAGTTCTTTCTATTTTTGCAACTTTTATGTAAGTCTGAGATAATCTCAAAATAAAAGTTAGAAATACATTAATAATTATAATCACCAGTCTTATCAGTCATAAATTGTCAATTTCATTAAAATCAAAAGCTGAAACAAACAATACATTCGACTCCTTGGGACATCTTTGTTTACTTAGAACTTGACAAAAACCCCCAAACAGAATCCACTTAAAATGGATACAAGTATGATTTGGTTATTGTCTACAAAATTGAACCTATCGACTATTGAAAATAAGTTTGTTTCAATATTTTACTAAGCTAAATTCTAGGTAATTATGACCACTATGCTCTGACTCTTAGGACAAAGAATGGATCGACTATTTTTTATTTATAGCTTTTCTATTTTATTTTATTTCATAATATTTTATTTATAACTTTTATATTGTTATTTATGATGCCTTATTTTTAGGGGGGGAGTGCTTTTCTGGCAAAAGTACACGACATGCTCCGGCATCTTTTACTTACAACTTCCACAGGGCGATCACAAAAATATCATTCTTCAAAAAACATGTGAGGCTCCAAGTATTTGATATTCGAATCATCTTCCTTTGAACTCCTATCACGTCAACATTTTTGTCGATTTTCTTTCTTTTGATCCTTATCTGATCTAACTTGGCCAGAGGCACAGGGCTTTCCACATGATCCCAGAAACCCTCCAACGCTATTTTCATCAACTTCATGAAATCCTTGGTCTCTGTCGGGATTTTCAACCCCACTACATAGGCGATTTGCATCTCATCTCTGTTTTCTTGGTGGAAGTTTAAAACATGCTAGAGTCAGACCAAGACGCTGCCACGCTGGGCAGGGAGAAATTCTGGTGTCAGGAAGAAAACGAAGTGTGAGTGATGTGTGTGTATGTGGACTCAGAAGGTTTCTGCTTCCCTTGCACTGTGTTACCGCGGCCACGGGGCTAAGGAGGCCCCTGCATGCTCTCCAAGCAGCCTGAGCCACGGATTGGGGAATGGCAGAGACTTGTCTTCTGAGGAATTTCTAGGAAGCTTGGCATTTACCAGGTTCCCTAGTTCTGTGCAATCAGGGACCCTCTGAGGGCTGCTGGAGGAGAGAAAGAGAGGGAGAGAGAGACATTTGTAAAAGACCAGCAGCTTCTCTGATGAAATGGTTCTAACCACGTACTAAGAAATCCTCCTACCTGGTTCCTGGTAGTCCCTCAAGTCTCAACACTCAAAACAGTTCCTATTAAGGGGCTCCTGGGGGGCTCAGTCGGTTCATTGTCCTACTCTTGATCTCAGCTCAGGTCATGATCTCACAGTTCATGAGTTCGAGCCCCGTCTCTGGCTCTGTGCTGACGGTACGGAGCCTGCTTGGGATTCTCTCTCTCTTCCTCTCTCTTTGCCCCTCCCTCACTTGCGTGTGCCTGTACACGCACACTCTCTCTGTGTCTCCAATAAGTAAACTTAAGAAAATGGAATATACATTTTTTTAAGTTGAATCAGTACTTGAAATTGGAGACAATAATCATAGCCACCATTTACTGTGATTTTGCCAGCTTTGGACTATGAGGTTTATGTCTATGAACACTTCTCTGTGGCACTGCATCTCATTGATGTAAAAAGTAAAATTAATGCCTTTTACCAAGTACCGCCTTCCCCACTTGATGCTGAACTTCCCTTTCTCGCCCGGGGAGTTCTTCCTAGGGGATGGCATGTTGGCATCACCTTGGCCCCTTCTGGACCGAAAGACCCCCTCTGAGGGGCAATCCGGGGTCCCTTCAGCCCCACCAAGGACTGCCTTCTTATCTACACCTCTATCCCAGCCCCCTGCCCCTCCCTGTCCTCCACGTTCCTTTTCCTGGAGCCTGGCCACCTGCTGAGGTCGTCACTCTGAGAGGACTGCAGGGACCTGAGGTGGTCACAGGCCCCCATCTTTCTTCCCACACTCCATGGAATTCCCTGCCAGCTTCTGTGATCAGGACACTCCAGTGTCCTCCACTTTTTGACCCAAGATTGCACCCACTGCTGTGTCCATGTTAGCCTCCTGGCTCCCAGCAACACACACCCCAGCTGGCTTCCTCTGCGGCACCTGCAGGTTCTGAGCAAGCACCTAGGTGAGACTGGGGTGCTCGCTCCTCTTCCTGCAGGCACCCCAGTCTCTCCATGTGACTAACTCCTTCATGCCCAGCACCCCACACGTGAGCCCAGGGTTTATTTGCACCAGGTTAAGTTCCCCTTGGATAGCAAGAAAATAACCATCTCACAGACCAGGATCCTCCCATCTGTGTGGCCAGTATCCTTTCTTCTGGACACAGACTTGCCTGAGAAGCCAGACTTTCGTCCTTGCCTTTTGAGCAAGGAGACTTCCAGGTAGCAGGATGTTTAACTGCTTCAGATGCACGTCCATGGGCATCGGTGATCCCGGAAATAGTCATGGGCATGAGAGCTAAAGTGACTGCAGACTTCAGAGAGCCCCACGGGCTCTGGGGCTGCCCTCCTCTGTGCCCCAGGGCTGGCCATGCCCCTCCCAACTGACCTCCCCTTTCGTTTTTATGCTATGCTGCCAAACAGGTGGCTGGAAAGGCCTTTCACCCAGAGCCCTGCGGTTCCTGTTCCACTGTGCACCTGTTCCAGAGGCAGTCTGAAGGGTAGGCTTACTTAGCTAGTTTGTAAGATCTGGGGGTCACTCGTGGGCAGTCCTTGAGCATGGACAGGAAGTATCCTCTGGCAGCCACCCCTCACTCTCTATCAGAGGTGAAAATGAAGCTCAGATGGGGAGACGACTTCCCACAGTCACACAGCTAGTTGCTGTGCTGAGTCAGTAACTAGGCCAGTTTTACCCCCACCTGCCTGTTTTTCTCCACCCATTCTAGTGCCTGTCTGCACACAGTCAATTAATTCCCTCTGGGTCTAGACTTCGAGGTGTCCAGCCAGAGGGGCCGTTCTGCTGCTCAGCCCTGCCTCTCAGAGCCTCACTGGGGACTTGGGTATATTGAGACAAAGCTCAGCCCTGTCATTAGACCATCTTTCCTAGTATATACTTTAAGGGCAAAGAAGGTCTCTTTTCATTATTCTGCTTTAAGTAACCAAGATCAACTTTAGACTACCAGGAGATGCCAGAATACCCTTTGATCACGTACCACCACTCAGTTGGGTCTGATGAGTTACCGCAAACCCCACCATTGTTCTAGTCCTCCACGGAGACTAGGTAGCCCCCACAGTCCCAGTTAAAGACAAGAGTGCGACCTGGTGGGGTGGCCCCATCGCCCACTGGCTCCCAATAGCCCATTAGCCCAGAGTGTTTATTTGATTAGGTGCCTGTCTCATACGGTCCTAAAGGAAGCAGATACAGGAGGGAGCTTTTGATGGTGGGGGAAGAGGTAGGGGAAGGGCCCAGGAGAGGTGGAAGCTGGCTGGGGAGGCAGGGCAGTAAGCCTGGAGAGGCCATGTGTGACGAATGGGGTGAAGGGCTGACTGTCATGGCTTGGGAGTCAGGGGAACAAGGGAGGGCAGGAAAAATCAGGGCCCCAAGCATTCACATTTTCAGCATTTCTGTTACCACAACTGCATGACTATTCCAAGTCCCTTAAACACTGTGCCTCTATGTCCTGAGGGTAAAGGGGAGACAGGAGCAGCTGGGGCGGGGCAGGGGGCAGGCTGGGCCTGCAGGGCCTTCTAGGTCCACTAGGTCATGGGGCTTCATTATAGATGCTACAGCAGGCCACTAGGCAGGTGGGGGGGGCAGGTCGGGGCCTGCAAAAAAGCTGATCAGATTGACTTTGAAACAGGGCCCCATGTGAGGAGCAGGGACTGGGGGAGTAAAGGAGTCTGGGCTGGGGGGAGATGTCAGGGCCTGAATGATTGTCCCCCCCCACCCCAATTCTTATGTTGAAACCCTAATGCCCAATATGATGGTATTAGGAGGTGGGGCCCTTGGGAGGTGATTGGGATTTGATGAGGTCACAAGGGTGGGCCCCTCATGATGGGATTAGTGCCCTTATCAGAAGAGATGCCAGGGTGCTGGCCCTCCCTCACCGCGTGAGGACAGGGAGAAGGCAGAGTGTGCAAGCCGGGAAAAGAGCTCTCACCAGAACCCGACCACGCTAGCCCCGACCTCTGCAGCTCCCAGCCTCCAGAACTGTGAGAAAATGCCTATCTGTTGCTTAAGCCGGCCAATCCGTGGTCTGTGTGTATGGCGGCCTGAGCTAAGACAGGAGCTAAGTGGGGGTCCAGCTCTGTGAAAGGTGGAGCAGAGTGACAGCCAGGTGGGGAGGGGGGCATACAGGGTAGGGGACTCATGCTGTACTGGTGGACCCTCCTGATGACAGCTTGCACGTGGGGACAGAAGAGAAGGGGCGTCAGGAATGACTCCCAGGTCTCAGGAAGGTTGCACCCTAGAGCATGCCCCACATCAGAGGCCTGGTCGGGGAGAGGCCCAAGAGGTGGAAGGCGGCGGGACGGTGGAGAGCCGCTGAGGCTGCGCAGAGGCACCCCCAGAAGAAAGTAGTAAGTCCTTGACTTCGTGGCCACTTCATTCCACACATATACCCCAACCTGTCTCCCCACGACCTGCGTTGCCACACAAGCACACTCCACCCTGCCTGTCCTCTGTGGGGAGGGTCCTGCATTTGCAAGCCACACCCATCCCCTCCCTCCCCCGACTCCGCAGATTCTTGCTGTGTCCATCCTTCTTGGCCAGCCTCAGTGTCCCCACTTCTTTCACCTGAACTCCCACAGCCCCTCTGTTCCCCGCTTCTGTCTGACCTAAGAGCCGTGTGTGCTCTGTCTACTTCCCCAGGAACGGAGGTGAGCTCCCCACGAGCAGGGGTCACCTTCCTTCTCCTGTAAATCCTAGCAAACACGTGAGGAGGGTTTTTGGTGACACACAGACGCATGCCATCGGTATAGTTAAACCCAAGATCTGCAGGTCCGGTTACGTAACCCGAAGCATCTTCTGAGAGTTAGCACAGGCCAGCCGTGGAATGCATTCTGCCTTTGAAGGCATGAATGGCCCTTCTCTAGAAGTGTCCCAGAGCACACACAGACGCCGTCCAGGGGAGGAAGAGGTTGAGGAGATTCCTGCTAAGGGGGGCGGGGGTGGTCAGACCGCTCAGCCCCTGAGGACAGCTCCTGCTCCGGGGGCCTCCCAGCGTAAGAACAAGGCAAGAAGAATGATCGCGGAAAGCTGAAGGATTCACTGTCATAATTCCAGAGTTTGGCACTTAGCTTAATCTGAAAATATTTGCCAACCTATTATGAATAACAATATTTGCGGCTTAAAATGCTTACCCTCCACAGCTTCGGAGTGTGAAGATGAGCCCTACCCTGACAAAGATATACTCACTGCTTTCAGAGCAAATTGACACAGGGAGCTTACAAACCTAATTGTTGGCATCTCTGTCACATTTGCCTCCCCCGGGGCCACTTTGATAACCCGGCCGACAAATGCAGTGGGATGCAGCAGGGGAAGGCTCCCAGGCCAGAGGACGCAGAGGGCCCCAACTCCTCACACCGGCTCACACACACCTTTCTGTTGTCATGAGGCCACAGAACTGTCTTTCCTGGGTTGCCCACGTGGTTCTCAGGGACATTGTTACCACCAAGTACACTGTCTGGCGAAGCCCCGAGGGTATGTGATCAAGACCATTGACCAAAGTGGGTGACCGAGGCCCCTGGAGTTCTCAGGCACTGAGAACCCCTTGTGGAGGAGGGGCCTCTCTTCCCTTGGGGTGGCCAAAGACCCCCCAAGCTCTGTATCCGCGGGTAAAGACGTCTGCACGGAACATGGGCTGCGGGGAGGCACGTCGTGTCCATCAGCGTGGAAGGAAACTCCCCGTCCGGATAACTGAAAAGCCCGTGGCGGAGGCTTGCTGCAGGGCCGGCTCGATCCAGGGCCTCATCTCTGCATCAGAGCCGCCCTCGAGGTGCCACAGCTGCGGCCCAAATCGTGGGGTCCTCCTCTCTCGTGGATGGGACCCCTGCCCCCTCCAAGTCTTCACCGTGGCTGGGGGTGGGCTGCACATGAAGGGCAGGGGCTGAAAGTGGAGAAAGATGGTTTCTCAAAGGAAAACTGGCGTGCTCGAACGTGCTGGGCAGGGAACACGCTCCGTTAGAGGAGGGGATAGAGGAGAAAGACGAGGAGTGAGCGGCTGGTCAGGAAGGCAGGGGCTGGCAGCCACCAGCAAGACTCGGAGTAGGAGGGAGACCCGTACAGCTCTGGCCTGTCCTCCGAGACCTAGAAAACTGGAGAATTAAGGCAAACACAATGAACATGCTAAGTTTTAAAACTCACCCTCCAGCCGACACTTACACCTCTGTGAACTAGAGCCGCATCTGCAGGGGGGAGGACAAGGTACAGGCCGTTATCTGCACCACTGTCCAGGGTCCCACGTGGACAGCCGTGGGCTGTCGCGTCTCAGCCGTGTGCTCAGCAAGCCTTTCCTTCATTCTCCTTCGTTCTGCAGAGGTCTACCAGGGCTCCTGCCGTGGGCACTGGGCCCTGTTCTCACCACTGATCTGAGCAGTAGGCACACAGGGAGAGGTCACTGCTGTCACAGAGCCCACGTTCTCATTGAGAGAGGTGGATGACAAAGAAGACAATTCAGGTAACAACACAGGCACAGGAAAAATAAAACAAGGTGAGAGGCTGGGAAGCAGGGCCCTTTGGAGCAGGCAGTCCAAGAAGACCTCCCTGAAAAGGTGACATCTGGGACTGGGGCAGAGGTTCTGGGCAGAAGGAACAGCCAGAGCAAAGGTACAGAGCATGGAGGAGCTTCTGGAGCATTCTGGGGTGGCCTGGGACCCCCGCTGGGTCTCTCTTGCAGGGCCTTCTGGTCCTCTGCTGATCCCCCGACAAGGTCTCCCTGAGCAGACAGGGCGCCCAAACCTGTCACCAGCGGGGAACCAGAGGCAGGGGTGGGGCGCCTCCGAGACTGTCCAAAGAATGAATACCACTCATTTTCAACATTGTTGCTCATACAAGAAAGTAGATAATTTAAAGCAAACAAACAATAAACCACTGCAGGGTCGTCCGGTTGGTAGTTTGTTATTTCTTACCCAGAACATCCCCTTTAAATCCTCAGCAGGACAGGGCCGGACCCTGGGAGTCTTGTTAATTCTCTGACTTTAGGAAAGAATCTGCCCATCCCGGGCTTGCCGGCAGGCTGGAAAGCAGTTTCTGGTCAGGCCCTGGGGAGGACCGGGAACCATAACAATGTCTTCTTTTTTATTACTGGTAATTGTGACCCATCTGGTGTCCTGATGCACACGTTTATAGAACATAGCTGGCTCTGCAGCAGCGCACACCCAGGGCCCTCACCGTGTCAACGAGAGCCCAGCGGTTCTGTCGCCTATGCAGTCACCAGGCACAGGACTCCGGGGCTCTGGCACACTTGGCAGCGATGGCTGTGGGGAAGGTAGAAGATGCACAGGTATGCACAGCAGCAGGTCGCCAAGCCTCATCCGGGGCCACCTGGAGCTTGGGCCATCAGGCGAGGCTGGGCGGCTGGGCGGAGGTCACTTTGCAGGAGGAACTTCATAGTTCTTAGCACGTCCCTCTTTGCACATCTGTGGGGCAGGGATGCCACTCTGCACCCTGCCCGCCTCACCGGGTCTGCCCGTCACTCATCGTTCAACAAAAACACCTATCATGTGCCCGGCGCCAAGGTCACAGGAGAAAAGTTGGGATGAATGTTGCAAAGAAGCATTCTGGCCTTCCCAGCCCTTGACAGCAGCTGGCTTGTGTCACAGACATTCCCACCTTTGTCACCATCAGGCTGTTCATCTACCCCAGACACGGAGCCCACTTCGGGGGCAGGGCCGAAGCGTGGTTTGAAAAGCCAGCACGGGGCCTGTCATGTGCTTACATGTTTGTTTCTCGTATAAAGGATCGTCAGTGTTACCAGATAAAAAGGTGTGAGGATCAGGCCAACTTGTTTTGCCCAGCGTCCGGCACAGTGCTGTGTTCCTAGGGGAGACCCGGAAGGTTCTAGAAGAAATGGAGGCTCTGATATGCCTCCAGTTCTGCACAAACGGATGGGCCGACTCAATATGTGGGCCCAGCAAATGGGTTACCTCTGGTCACCAGCCTCAGGGCCTCTGCCGGGCAGGACCTCGGGACCTCAGATTCTTTTTGGATTCCAAAGATTCTCTGAGACTCGCCCCCCTTCCCTGCCCAGAAAGGCTCATTCCTGGTGGCCCAGCCTTGTCCACTCCCTCCGAGGCAAGCTCTAGACCTCGGTCACTCATGCAGCTCTCAGCTCCGTCCCCCACGGACAGGCCCGCAGTTCCTAGAAGGGCACTGTTCTCTGGCCTCCAGTCCAGGCAAGGACGCGGAAAGAGCAGGTGTTAGAGGACAGTGCGCTGCATGCCTGGAGCCCGCGAGCCCCTGCGGCCGCCTGCAGGCAAGTTTGGGCAGCCTGGCTAGAGGGCGGGGAGCTGGCCTGTCCTCGTCCCTGCCAGGCCGGAGCGGTCCTGCAGTGCGCCCCGTGGTCAGGGCGCCCACAGACTTCTGTTCCCTACTTTTACATTTCGATGATTTCATATACGGCCTTCTGATGGACTCATTTATTGGGAAGCTAAAGATACTCTTAAATGACTAAAAATAACCCTGATCTGCTAAAAATTCAGCTTTTCTCTCCCTCGCCTGCACCAGCTGGGCCTGTCTGCTTTCCCTCCAACACCATCAGGAGCTACAAACAAGATTTACAAAAGCGAGCAAGTTTACACGGGCCTGATTAGCAGATTCTCTTTTCTCTTCCATTTGCCAAAACATTTTGGGGATGTTATTATTGAGACACTTTCTTTTCTCTCTCTTTCTGTCTCTCTCTCTCCCCTTCCTTCTTTCATTTTTTTTTTTTTTTTAATCATGTCAGGTTTTATACTTGTGCTCCTTTATTTCAGCATTTAAGAAAACTTCGGTCCGAAAACAGGCTTCCAAAAATTCTCGCCCAGTGGTCTACAGCCTCTTCCTCTTCAATTACTTTAAGAGACTCTCCCGGTTTCTATGAACACCATGTGCGTTGCCTGAGGGCCAGTTAAGAATAACCCTCCTAAACCAATAAATTACACTCACCCTCATTTCCAGGGGAGCCCTTTTACATAAATATCTGCCATGGAAATAAATCAGATACATTAATAAGAACTCCCTCCTCCCCCCAAACCAAACAGTGAACAGTAATGGTTATCAGACCAGTTAAAAGAATAAACCCATTAAATAAATAAATTTGCTCTACACCAATTTATGTCACCAGCGTACTTACGGGGAAACCTTTTAAAGGAGTAGATTTACAGTGCACACACACGGATCTCCACTGGGTACGTGCAATCACGCATAAGAAAGGCATTACTTTTAAAGTGGATGAATGGGCGATACTTTTTTGATTTACTGTTAGAAACAGAAAAATGGTAATGGCATGAAATAAGCGTTTGCAAACCCATTTCGGAAGACAGGAAATGCTTGATTTACCTAGGGCGCCCATCATGTTCTGTATTTCAGATCGAAGTAGATAAATGGCAAGGCAAATGGATATTTGGGGGGAAATCTATAGCCTTTCTGTCAAGTCTGCAAGTTAAATGTTTGGAATAAAAACGCAGAGAGTGTCGATGTGGGAGGAAGAAGTCGTGATTTATCAGCAATCCGGCCAACGAGAGTGGGCCGTGCTTACCTGGGAAGGGGAGGCTTTCACAGAAATGAGTGGTGCCAGGCCCTTTCCATGGCTCCCGCTGGGCTCCTTGTCCATAACACCTGGTGCCCCTGACGCCGTTCTTGTCCTGACCTCTTTCTGGCACTTAAAAACCCTGCCTTCCCTCCCCGCGGTGGATGCCCGATAACGGGGTTGGGCATTGCTTTCACGTAGGCCACGTGGAGCTGTGGGCCTTGGTGTCACTCCCTAATCAATACCACGTGCAAGCCTTTATTGAACGCCAGCTGTGTACATTCACCTGTGTCAGTGGCTGCTTACAGATGCCTGTAAGATTTCTGCATTTCGTACCACACAGTATTTCCCAAGGCAGAAATCAATATCTAGAAATTGGCCACAGTGTCAGGAACCATAGCTACACCCGAACAGAGGATTGAAGCTAGCAGCCAAACCCCGTTTTCCTAAACAGCCAGCCCTCCCTGCCTGAATTGCCCGAGTCGCTTCAGAACTATTTCCTCTGATTTCCCCTTTTGCACACAGCCGCGGAGGAAGATACCAGGCTGCATGGGCCTGCGGTCCACATTTCAGGCCCAGTTCTGCTAGTCACAAGCTGGCCACTTAGCCTCTCCGAGCCTCAGTTTCTGCCTCTCCAGAATGAGTATAACCACCCCATAGCCAGCAACAGTTAAATGCGGGCAGGCAGAAAACAGTGACCAGTACTGTTGTGTTGGTTTTCACACTCAGGGACATGCTGACCAGGTGACAGGCTGTGTGCCAGCTCTGTCACTAGGTGCTCGAAGGGCCAAGAGATCTCCAGCCCAGGCTCTGCCTCGAGGAGGTTACTACGTTTGTGCTTGTGTACAAGAAAGAAAGAAGAAATACTGGGTGGTTGTCACTGGTGATACAGCAGATCGGAGAGGAGGGTGTGGGTGGCGCCCCCTATAGATAGAGTCAGGATAGGTGGGAGAGGAGGCATTCCAGGCACTGGGCACAGCCTAGGCAGAGGCCTGGAGGGGCTCCATCCATGGAGGCAGCCTCTGAGAGACGGAAGGAGCATCTCTGGAGGTGGAGCAGGCGGGGGAAGGAAAGGCAGTCACGGTCAGAACACTGGGGCGCTCAGGGCTGCTCTCAAAAGGTGCTCCTGTCACTGTTCGTGTGGGCTCATCCTCAGCCACCATTGGAAGCCCGGCTCTGGGGGCCGGTCCCAGTCCCCCTCAAGCAGTCAGACGCAGCTGACCTCCTCTGTAGCTCTCCCAGCCCCAGGGACCGCTCCATGCAAAGTTCTGCCCCGACTGGGCCATAGCTTGCCCTATTTCTGGCCGCGTGACTCAGCCACCAGGCAAGGGCCCCTACCGTGGCGCGAGGTCCTCCCCCTGGCTGGGACACCCCGCTGGCTCACGCCCAGGTTGGAGGGCATGTTGAGAGCCATGCAAGAATTCAGGGGCTGGCAGACTTACACAGTCAGATGTGCTAATATCTTTCGACCAGCTTAAGAATAAATACGGCCCAGCAAAGTGTCGTTTTTATGGATATTTACAACCGAGACCCTTGGTAAACCTAAGAACTAATATTTCCCAGAGGAAATCTGGCTCTCGATTCTTGATAAATTATTGGAAATTTAAACCAGCACTAGTTCAGAGCGTTCTCTGTATTTTGGCTCCAGAGGTGTGGCCTGGGCAGACCTAGGCTGTCTGGGGCTGAATCACAGGCAGGCGTGAGCAGCCCGGCGGCACTGAAGTGATCATAGCAGCAGCGGTAATCACACCCATTTACGTGGTGGTTACTATGCCCTGGCTTTCTTCCAGGTCCTTCCCAAGTATGAATGCATGAAATCACCACTACAACCTTATGGCATGGGCACCGTCATCATCCCCATTTCACAGATGGGGAAACTGAGGCAGAAGATTACAATAAAATTCAAGAAGGGCATCTGGAGGGTAGAAGGGACTCCAGCTCCAGTATATGGGTGGGGATTGCTTTCTGTTACAAGTTAGACAGCCCAAGTGAAACTGACATTAAAGCAGTAAAAGAAACCTATTAGCTCATGTAAATAAAAAGTACAGGGAGAAGGGCTGGCTTCAGGCAGGCTTGGGGCAGGAGCTCTGCCCTGTCACCATGTTTCCCACTATGTCTTGGCTTTCCTCTGTTTGCCTGGACATTCTCACACCTGCGAGCGTAGCTGTCCTGCTGCAGGGGCCCTGACGTTAAAATCCCCTCCCATTCAAAGGGAGCGGGAATGGAAGGCAGGGACCTCACGGACCCTGGGGCTGCCACACCTCACAGGAGTTGAAGGACCCAGCGTGGAGTCACGATCCCAGGAGGCCTGTCCTCCTCCCAGCAGCTCGGGGCCCTCCAGCATGGGCACAGGGCCTGGGTGCTGTGGCCTCCGCAGGTGTGGCCCTTTCCCCAGTTTGGGGCCAGCCGTCTGCCTCCCGTTCCCCTCCTGGGCTTCTGGGGGTGGGCGAGGCCACGAGGCCCCCGGCAGCCAGTGTGGCTCGAGCAAAGAGATGGTTACCAGATTTCTCTCTCCCGCCCTCTGACAAGCTGGAATCCCAGTGCATCTCAGGATCCACGTGCACCTGATTTTCTTTCTTTTATTCTCCCAAATCTGGTATGAGCAATAGTCTGTTTTACAGCTGATGACACAGTGTGTCACTTGAGCTCAGCTGCCACAGAGAGCAGGGGAGTCGGCGCAGGTGGAACAGCCAGGAAGCAAGAGCGGTGGGGAGGCACCGTCGCCAAGATCCGGCTCTGCCTGCAGGAGGCCGGGTGGGTTTCATGGGGGACGGTGCCAGGCTCCACTCTGCCCCCACGCATCACACCCTGGTGGTGAGGCCCAGACAGCAGGGCTGGGGGGCGAGCTTTGGGCTGCCGGGTCGCTCAAGCCCAGGTGCCTGCCTCCAGGAACACAGCCAGGGCAGCGGTCCCTACCCACCCTCCTGCCTGCAGAACAGGCACTTCCACCCCCTTCCATGTTGTTCTAGGGAACAACAATCCAAAACAAACATGCCGACTCGGCAAACATACTTTTTTTGACAGCTTGAACACTAAAAAAAAAAAAAAAAAAAATTTAAAAAGCCAACAAATGTTGCATCGAAGCAGAGCCCTCCTTCCACAGTGCTCAGGGTGGGGACTCCCTTGGTCACTGGTGGGGACTGTGGGAGCTTCCGTCCTGGGGGTCTGATACCCGGCCCTCACCTGCCCCAGGTGTGGCCCTGACAAGGGGTGCTGGCTCACTGCGTCCTGGAAGTGGGGCATCCTGGGCTGGCAGGCAGAGGAGGAGACAGTCAGGGGACAAGGAGATGGCACGGCTGTCATCTACTGGACCAGTGACCACTGCCGGGCTGAGCCTCAGCCACACAGTGCCCAGGAAGAGCTAGAGTCCGGGCGCCCGGTGCTGGAATGAACGGCAGAGAGGGCTGGGCTGGCAATGCGTGGTGCTTGTCAGGGTCCTGGGACAGATCCTCACGGGACAGAGAAGGCAACGTCACAGACACAGAGACTAACTGGGTGGAGGGTGGAGTCAAGGATTCTGCCTGGCGCTCTGGGGACAGAAACATGAGCGCTGCCCGGCCCCTCCAACTGCCGAGGACACATTGAGGGACCAACTCCATGTTTCAGGTAACATGGCTGAGAGCGGGCTGAGGTTGTACAAAGAACGCTAACCTCACAGGCTGGGTGGTCCTGGTGGTGGCATCTCTGTCTCTGAACAAGCCATAACCTGGGCCGGCTTAGGGAGTGCTATGCACTGAGTTGCATCCACCCCAAAATTCATATGCTGGAGACCTAGCCCCCAATACCTCAGAATGTGACTGTATTTGGGGAGAGAGTCTTGCAAGAGCTAATTACATATAAAGGGGGTCACTGTGGGGCTGGACGCAGTATGGCCGGCATCCTTACATGAAGAGGAGATCAGGACGCAGGCGCAGACGGGGGATGACTGTATGAGGACACGGGTCACCTCAATGCCAAGGAGAGAGAGACCTCAGTAGCCACCAAGGCTGCCGCCACCCAGTCTTGGACTTTTCGGCTGTAGAAGTGTGAGAAAATAGATTTCTGCTGTGTAAGCCACTCGGACTGCGGAACCTCCTTATGTCAGCCCTAGAAAATGAACTGAGAGAGATTCAGAGACTCCACCAAGGAGGCCTGGAGGGATGCGGTCCCTCCCCAGCCACTTCCCTTCTCTTGCCTCCCCCTGCCCCTGGCAGCAAGGCCGGGGCACCCCCCGTGAGGGGCCCCAGGCTGTTTCAGCTAACAGCGAAGGAGCTTCTCATATCTGACTTACTCTGCCCCCCGCTGGGCAGGGGGGTAGGTAGTGGGCAGGGCCGGCTTCTGGCTTCCTCAGTCCTTGTCCATGAAGTCATTTGAACACTATCAGAACCTTGATGCCTTTTGTGCATCCTGGGGCCAGAACTTTGGCTCTGCTTTGGGGAGCCTAGCAGGAAGAAACTTTCACCTCCCTTGTCTCAGACACCGTGCTTCTGTTCATGCAACCAAATTGAGCACTGGCTCTCTTGTCAGTCTTTGCTCTGTAGACCCACATCTGCTGCTGTGGCTGAACCCCTAGCACTCAGTTTTACACATTATTGAGCAAGTTCCCCCTCTGCATCATACACTCGATGGGGCCCAGATGTTGGCTTTACATCTGTCCCTTTTGAGCCTGTTCATGGGATCTTACATTCAAGAGTGAACGCCGCTGTGAGCTCCAGCATGGGGTGGCGGGCACTAGGAAGCCCTGAGCTCACGTCTCCGACAACATGGCTGGTATCTGACGTCTCAGCAAGGGTCTCTTGTCCAACCCCAGCAACCCCCAGGTGGGGCCAGCCCCCTAATGGGTCGTCACCCCTGGGCCCTCTCCTCGTGAGCTTATTTGCTCTGTGAAGCTGGACTTGTTCCTGTTATGTCAAAAATTACTCGGTCCCCGGAGGTCTAGTTTGGAGAAGGAAGGTAGGATCGTGCTGCATTCATTTGCTTTATTTACCAGTTTTCGAAGTAACAATCTAGTTGGCCTGCGTCCTGCAGAGGCAGGAGTGATATGATTCATTGTGAATGGATCACGAAAAGGAGGACAGTTCTCTGAGTGAAAGGGCAACAGGCGTAAACCAGGACACTCGAGGCAAACCTAATGCACGTGCATCCCCTCCTAAGGGGACCTGTGAGGTTTCCCTTTAAGTGTCATTACAAAGGCACGGATTTAAGCATTGTTCATTCATTTCCATCCACTGCAGCCATCATTCCTGGTACTCAAATTGTGCTATCTTTGGCCAGTAGGAAGTCAACACTTCTAAACTCCCATCCTTCCTTTTTTTAAAAAAAATGTTTATGTATTTATTGGTGGGGGGGAGAGGCAGAGACAGGGAGGGAAGGAATCCCAAGCATCAGTGCAGAGCCTGATGTGGGGCTCCATCCCATAATGCTGAGATCATGACCTGAGCTGAAATCAAGAGTTAGATGCTTAACTGATTGAGCCACCCAGGCGTCCCTAAACTCCCATCCCTCCTTAAGACACTGGTGACATCATAGGCCTGATGTGCTATTTCTTCTAAGTTCATATGCAAAGCAGTTGGAACTATTAAAATAAGCATCATTCACCCATGCACTGCCAAGACTTATTCCAGGCTCCTGGAGTGGCCATACAGCACCCTGGCCCCACACTGAAGGAATCGGGGCCTTCAGTGAGGACAAGGAGCCTAATTGAGGGGTGACTTGGGGGCAACAGAGCCTCAAAGACTAGAGGCCATCAGGGAGGAGGGAGCTACTTGTCCTCTAGGGTGAGGGCTGGCTGCTGGGGGTTGGGGGAGAGGAGAAGGGTTTCGACTTCATTTCGAAGGCGTGTTGAACAAGTCAGAGCTGGGCACAAGAGAACCAGCTGCCTCCGTGGGCCCCCTGTCACTGGGGGTGTGCAAGCAGACGGTACGGCCCTGAGACAGCCTTCATCTGGCCGGTCCCTCCCCATCAGGTGAGAATTCCACCTGGCCAAGGGAATGCCCACACCAAGACTGGGCCCCCTTCCTGACCACATTCTGGGTGCCTAGCAACCTGGAATGCCCTGCCCAAACAGCCCTAGGCCTGTTTCTGGGGCCTGAGCAGAACTCGCGACTGTGTACCTCTAGGCCCGTGGTTCTCAAGGGGATGCTGGGAGTGACTTTGTTCCCTGGGGGACATTTAGCAACATCTAGAGACCTTTTGGTTTTCGCAACGTGAGGAACGGTGCTCCTGGTATCTGGTGGGTAAAGGCTGAGGGTGAAGGATATTTACATTCTGCACTGCACGGGGTGGCCCCACAACAAAGAATGATTGGGCCCAAAGTGTCGACAGGGTCCAGATTGAGAAGCTCTGCCCTAGGCCCCGGGGAAGGCTGAGGGGCAGTGTTTGTGGGAAAAAGAGTCAGCACTGGGACAGTGCGGGCTGAGGTGTCGCTGTGCATAGTGGGACAGCACGACACAGAGCAGAGGGTAGGAAGAGGAGGAGAGTGGGTGGGAGGTAGGGTCTGAGTGGGTCCCCTAGCTACCGTGATCCAGCACGGAGCGCCGAAGAGTATGAGCTTCAGTAATGGAACCCGGCTTTCCAGGTCGTTCTGATGGTATTTTCTAGGCCTGGTTTAAACCAAACACTTAAGCACATGGTATGTAACTCTGCTTGTACTCTTGTTCCTGGTCAGGCCCTGGGAAGTATTTGTTCACAGACTCCCTTTGGTCAGAGACCTGGGGATGAGCGAGGTTGGACTGCGTGGGGGTCCCGGGGATCCTGTGTGCAGGGGCTCAGCTGGCATGACTCTTGAGGGCCATTGCTCATTCAGCAAGCACTTGTTGGACTCTAGCTGTGTCCAAGAAAGTTGCTGGGTTCAGTCAATGATTACAGCCTAGGACAAGAGGCCAGTGGTCATAAAAAACACTAGTGATGACTGTCATGGGGCAATGTGACATGGAGATGATAGGGCGCTTTGAGAGCTCAGGCTCTGGGGCAGCTGCACGGTGGGGTTCCAGGCTCCTCCTGCTGAGTCCTTAACCTCATATGACCCTCTCGTGTCTAGAGCTGTAGTGTCTCCTTTTCAGACCATCCTTGGGCACTGCCAGGACCACTGTAGGGAGAAGTGTTCAGTGGAATCTGAGTCCAGACACACAAAGCAGTAATCTCTGGGATCACCAATGTGCCCATTAAAGAGATAAGGAAACCAAGGCTCCAACTTGTACAAGGCCATGCGCGGAGGGAGTGGCAAGGGCCTGACTTAGCCAGATTAGCCAGTTTCCATAGCATTCTTGCTGCCTGCCTTGCTGCCGCCTGCCAGAGACCTTCCCACCCGGGCTGCCCCTGGGGGTTGGGTGGAGAGAGCTTTCACAAATACCAGTGTTCTTCAGTCTTTGAGGGCTGGTCCTGATTCTGTTTCACTAGACTAAAGAGCAACCATTAGTGTTCCCCCTGTCCTGGCCTGGCCTGTGTGATGAGCCGGCCACCACTGTCCCTATAATGGATGACCCTAAGCTGCAGAGATGAGCTTGTCAAGGGCCTTACTCCTCAGTGGGCATCCCGGGCTGACGATGAGTAGGGGAAGTCCCCACCTCTCCACCCCACCTTCCTCTCCCAACTGGAAGGCACTTCTTTGCCTGTTGCAAGCCCCGGATCCCAGTTTTCCTGGACCCTTCAGACTCAGGGTAAAGTCAGCTGAATTACTACCACCAATCCTCAGAAGATGCCAGGCCCGAGGCTCCTACGGAGGGCACCCGTCGGGAGGTGGCTCAGGAGTGTCCTTATTCCGGGGAGTCAGCCCAAAGCACCTGTAAGAAGAAAACAACTAGGACTGGACCCCAGTCTTCTGGACAGTCTACACACCCACCACCCCCCCCACACACACACTCACACACACTTTGGCCTGGTGGGAGCTGTCACTTCTGTTTATTAGGCTTCCTGCCATCACACCTATTATGTGGTAAATCTCCCTGACCGGGTCCCCACCTTGTGTCCCATATTCCAAATATTAAACTTAACCCTCACAGATAGCCCCCCTTCAACCCGTGAAGCCCCACAGAACCTCTGCTCTGTCCTCAGGGCCAGGCTGGGAGTCATGGAAGAAACAGAGTTGCACGCCCGCCCCCCTCCCCCCCCGACCCGGGATAAGAATGTGAACTGGGTGTGAAGAGAGGGTCTCGTTGGGCAGGAGTGAGAGGTAGGAGAGAGCAGCTGATCTTTGCTGCAAGAGTTAGAAACTGACTCTCGACCCCCTCGGCCTGGACGCAAACCTCACTTTTCAGCTGTGTGGCCCCGGGCAAGTCACTGAACCTCTCTCTGCCTCGATTTCCTCTTGTATAAAATGAGGGTAATTGGAGTGCCTCTCAGGGGTATTCCGCAGGACATCCTAGGGAAGTGCCGAGCATGGATGTCCGACTCTAAGAAACCTCAGTTGTCATCATCGTACTCAGGCTGAGCCTTAAGAAAAGGGGACTGGAGTCTGCCAGCCGGAAGGAAGGATGCCCAGCCTATATAAGGGGCGCGGAGATGGGCTGAATATCTCTGAGCTAAAGGGCAAGGGCATTCAAGCTGGAGACGGGGAATGTGTTCTGAACCCCGGGCTCCCTCAGGCAGAGGCGCCAAAGAAGGTGGGGGGGGGGTGCTGTCCAGAACCCCCCCCCCAGCACTGGTTCTAAACAAGCTGCCGCTCCTCTTTCTCCTTCTTCTTTTCCTCTTTTTTCTTTTCCTTCTCCTTCTTTTTAAAAAGAAAACTCATCTTGCTATAGTATGCGGCAGCCAGTAAAAACACGTTAATCTTTAACGTGTTAGCAAAACAGCCTCCCATTTGAATGCCGGCTCTTCCTCCATCTGTGGCAGTTTGCACAGATTTTTTTTTAGAGTGGCAGAATGTCTCATCTACGCGCCAGCCGGCTGCAGGCTCCCTCCTCTGCGACAGAGCCTCCCCCGCTGGAAGGTGAGGACGCCCATCCCAGACCTCCTGCCCGGGCCTCTGAGGGCCATGGAATCCGGCCGAGGGCTCAGCCCCCACCCAGCTTGCACAAGTGGGCCCCAGAGTTGTAGACTTTGCAGACCGGTAAAGCTACTCCCCCAAACCAACTGGAGAACTCATGATTTTGCCAAGGAAAGCTATTGGAGAGAAAAAAAAAAAAACAACACCCAAAAGCCATCATCCCAAATCTTCCTCAATTCACCTAAGAAAGGACATTTTGACATGAGGAAATATAGCTTTATGAAGACTCTCCCCCGCCCCCAACCTTTGGTGTTTTTATTTGTCTCATTTCGAGTTAAAAATAACCGCGGAGAAGCGGCAGACCTGCTGCAGGGGCGTTTGTGAGCTCAGCACCCTCGGAGCTGGACCCTGGACCTGAGTCGCTGTGCGCTTGCCTGCCCCCAGCCCGCTGCCCCTCCAACACAACCACAGTCGAAAACGGCTGTGCAGCGCTTGTCAAATGGCAAAGAATCAAGGAAGGAATAAATAGCAATATTTTATAAGTCTTAAAATGCTATTTTAACACAAATACCAGAGCAACTATAGCATAAATCAACAGAGACACCCGAAAGTATGTTTGTACAAGAAATGTAATAAGCTGGTATGAGAAACAGTGTCAACTGGTACAGATGGCAGAAAAAGCCAATATTCAAATGTATGCTGTTTTACTAACACATTAAAGATCAACATTTTGCTACCTGCTGCTCATGATAGCAGGATTAAAAAAAACACACAACACACACATATACTCATGCGTGATATTCTAACCCAGAGAACGAGAGATTCTTAAAAGAAATTGTCGAGTACTTTCTATACTTCATCTGGTGGTTTTAAAGCTTCCGTGGTTCAGAAAAAAATTTACATCTGAAAATGCGGCTTTTCCCCTATCTGCCTGATGTTTGAGAACATTAGCCAAGGAGGACGAGAAGAGATGGGGGCCGCGGCCCTCAGAGGTCTGGATTAGCGACGGGAGCAGCGGAAACGGAATTACCCTCCCGTGTGCGAAATGTGCCTCCCTCCCTGGGCACAGACAGGTTGTTTCTCGAGGTGCTTTCTCAGGCACGGTATCTCTGGGAGCCGCCAAAGAGCCCTATGAGGTAATGAGGCTGGGGAGCGTTAGCTCCACACTGCAGATGACTAAACTGAGGTTCCGATACGGTGACCAGACCGCCAAGGATCAAAACGCCTCCAGGAAGCCGATGAGGGTTGCAGACAGAGCCCATAATCCGGCAAGGAAGTTCTAAGGAATTCGCAGCTGCCTTGTGATGCTTGCTCTTAAGCCCACCAGCTTAGGAAGCAAGCAGCCTGAGTTCAAATTCCAGCTCCACCCAATCTGACCTTGGACAGGTGACCTCACCTCTAAGCATTCACTGCTTCATCGCAGAGGAGAACAAGACCCTTCCCACAGGGGCTGAGGTCTGACAGAGATGAGGAGAAAGTTCTCAGCGTGGCATGGTGGGGGGGTGAGCCCGACCCGAGCGAGGGAGCAAGGACTGCCGTGTAATGGTCCATCTAGAACAGAGAAGGCACACTGGCCATGGAGACAGAGCTGGTCCACAATCGTTTATTTGGTGTTTTAAAAAAGTTTTTGAGGCCACGTATAAAAACCAGGGTTTTCACTTAAAGATCCAGAGTGTTTGTTGTCTTGATAATCGCATTCAGAAGCTCTGGCAGTCTAGAGCTGGATTCCAACCTGGCAATAGGCAGCTGAAGCTTCAAAGGAGATGACTGCTCTTTCCAAAGGCAGACCAGGCAGGGGCTTCTGCCCTGTGTCCCCAGGGTGGCCGGCCTGGGGTGAGGGAAATGAGCCCCACTCTGCTCTGCTCCAGGCACACGTCCAGGCCAGAAGGGCACTGTAGTGGGGTGAATGGTGGGTCCCCAGAAACCTAGGCCATGTCCTGGAGGCCGTAAAGGCAACGTTGTTTGTTAAAAGGGTCTTGGCAGCTATGTTAAGGCTCTCCGGCCGAGCTCACCCTGGGTTCCCCTGACAGGCCCTAAATGAATGATAAGTGTGCTTACGAGACAAGAAGGAAGACATGGAGACAGACCAGACGCAGAGACTGGAGTCATGCGGCCACCAGCTGGGAGCCACCAGGACCTAGACAAGACCCAGAAGGAGCACAGGCCTGCTGACACCTTGTTTTTGGACTTCCGGTCTCCAGAACTGAGAAAGAATACAGGGCAGCCTCAGGAAACTCAGCTAGGCATGGCCGGCAGCTCAGATACTCAGTTCATGCCCCTCTGGTTCTGTGAGGGCCTGATCCCCTGGGCTCAGACTCTTCAGGGGCTCCTGTGGCCAGGTCCACAAGACCTGGACTCTGGCCACAAGTGGTCCCTAAAGCCCGCCCTACTTAGCTGGTCACAGGCACCACTACCTACCAGCTCTGGCCCTCTGCTCTCTCTGCCTGGACACTCTCTCCTCTCTACCCTCACCTCCTCTGGGCAGCAGGTCCTGACCTTGAGCCTGGCCTCTATGCCCACCCACTATTGGGCAGGAGCTGCTTCTGTATCCCTGACACCATGGCCCCAGAATCTAACAGACAGCCTGACATATGTGAGGGGCTCAACTAGTGCTGAGTACACAGACAGATTAATGTGCAAATACTGGTGAAAGGAAAGGAAGGTGGAACAAGGGGACACTATGTTTCACCCCCTCCCTGAAATTGACAAGAAGGTAAAGGTATGATAATACCAAGTGCTGGAGAGGATGGAGGGAAATCCCCTCATATGTCAATGGTGGGAGTCTAAATTGGGGCCTCTGATGCACTTTGCAATGTATTTAAACATTCTTTTTTTTTTTTAAAGTTTATTTATTTTTGAGAGAGAGAGAGAGACAGAGCACAAGCAGGGGAGGGGCAGAGAGAGAGAGGGAGACACAGAATCCAAAGCAGGCTCCAGGCTCTGAGCTGTCAGCACAGAGCCTGACACAGGGCTCAAACTCGCGAACTGCAAGATCATGACCTGAGTCAAAGTCGGATGCTTAACCGACTGAGTCACGCAGGCGTCCCTATTTAAACCTTCGAAACAAACGTGCTCTATGACACAGCAGTCGCATTCCTCCAATCTACCCTGGAGAAATCTTAGAGAATAAAGAATGGCACACACATTACAGGACTGTATTTGGGTTTGGGTTTGGGTTTTGGTTTTCAACAAAACCATCCCACAAAGTAATATTACCAATCACCTGGGCAGTGTTTCTATGATACTGTGATTTATAATAAGAAATATATATTCAGTCTCTGCCTGGGTTTTCCACACAGGGCTCCCAAAACCCTTGGAATTTCCTAAGTGATAAGAGCTTTAAAGGTGTCTTTTGTTATGTTAACGAGGTGACCTTGGGAAAGCCCCTTGGTGACCTCTAGGATGGGAGCCAGTTACCAAGGGAACCAGTCCTGTATTTTGAGGGTTGCAGCTGTCAGCCCCACCTCCCTGACCTCCGAGGAGGGGAGAGAGGTTGGAGGTTGAATCAGTCCCAATGGCCAGTGACTTAATAGGTTATAACTATGTAATGAACCTCCAGAAAAACCCAAAGAACAGGGTGGGGAGAGCTCCTGGAGATTTGGGGGGCGTGGCGCACGGGGAGAGGACCTGGAAAACTCTGAGCCGCTTCCCTGTACCTCATCCTGCACATCGCTTCCATCTGGCTGCTCCTGAGTTCCATCGTTTTATAATAAACCAGTGATCTAGTAAGCGAAGTGCTTCTCTGAGTTCTGTGAGCCGCTCTAGCAAACTAATCAAAGCCAAGGAGGAGGTTGTGGGAACTTCCAATGTGTGGCCAGTGCATAAGCACAGGAGACAACCGGGCTGTGACTGGTGTCTGAAGTGGGGGGACAGCGGGCAGCTTTGTAGGACCGAGCCCGTGACCTGTGGCATCCGACACTGGTCTCCCAGGAGGTACCGTGAGAGCTGAGTTGAACGGTCGGGCTCCCGCCGGTGCTGGAGCATGGCTTGTTGGTGCGGGGCCTCCCGACACATGCCGGGAATTGGCTGCAGAACTGGCGAGGTTTGGAGCAGGAAGTGATATCCCCCCCACCCCGACATGTAGCAATGTCTGGAGATATTTTGGGTTGTCACGACCAGCAGGAGGTGGGACTGGCACCCAGCAGGCGGAGGCCAGGCTTGAGGCTGAACATCGACAGAGCTCAGGACCGTTCCCGTAACACAGAACATCCAGCCCCAAATGTCAGCAGCGCCAATGTTGAAAAAGCCTGCTCTAAAGGAGGAAAATATCTGGAAAAACACAAGTTAAACTTGTGTAGCCCCTTGGGAGTTTGGGTGCTGACCAAAAAGAGCGTTAATTCTATGGGTTTAAAACCTATAAACTCTTCACTGTATTTCCTAGGGTACATTTGTATACTATTGTATGAATGAAAGGACAGGGACGGGAGGGAGGGAGGGTAAGAGTGGACCACAGGACCTGGGCCTGGCCTGTCTCTCCATGTCTCCAGGTCAACCAGGGGATGGGAGGGGCGGGGGGAGTGCCAGAAGCTCGCAGGATCCTGGCTGCACTCACGCTCCAGTCCAAAGGGCCTCAGTGTGGGGCAGGCAGGAAGCACCCAAGGCCCCCCCTCCCCTGCAGTGACGCTCCCAGGAAATGCCACAACTGCCACGCCAGCAACACATTAGGGTTTCAATTACCCAGAATGGATGCGATTTTTAGCAACTTTGCTAAGTGTTTTTAAAAACAGCCGCGTTCACCAAAGCACCATTACCAGCAAATTTGTTACAGCTTCTAAACCAGCTTCATAAGAGCACCGTCAGCGCATGGCTACAAAGCGCCCCCATCCTCGTGGGCCTCTGCAGAATTCTCCTGACAACTGGCGGGGGAAGGAGTGACATTGGGGTGCCATTGGAATACCGTAGAGCATAGACGTGGCTTTCTCTCCGGATTCCAGCAGGTACCTGGGCTGAGGAGGGCCCAGGATGTTTTACTATTGTTTAAGCACCCACTTGATGCCTGAATGTGGCCTCTTCCTAACAAATGAAAACACTGCAGTAAGACCATGGTCCCTCTGACCCCATTGCACCCAGGACCTCTCCACTGTTTCCCAGTTTGGAAACAGTTATCCTGTACGTGTTTACATAGATATAAGCATACATACATACATAGATGAGATGAGTGACTGATAGATACAGGTAGACACATAGGTAGACAGTTAGATATGAATGATGCCATATATATAGGTAGATATAGATGACAGAGACATAGGTAGAGAGATAGAGAGATCGACAGATTGATAAGATAGAGATTTGCAGCCCCAGAAATTTTTCTGGGGCTTTTTCGCTTATGAATGGTACCATATTGTTCCTCAACTTGCCTTTTCCCCCCAACATGTGCCTTGGAGGTCCTCCTGGAGCTGCTGTCCTGAGGCTGGGGGCTGAAATCAGCACCTTGCTCCCTGGCCGGAGGCAAGGGCCCCTCTTTGTAGTTCACCTGCTCAGAGGAGGCTCCTTTCTGGGGTCCACCCAGATGCCACAGGGGCTGGCCAGCGTGTGAGTTGGAGGGGTGCGGTCCCACTTTGAGTAGCGGACCATTTAGGGTATTTCCAATGGTTTATCATAAATGGTTCCACCATGAACAAACTCATCCTTGCCTCCTTGGACACATATGCCTCTAGGAGGACAGTCCTTAAGCTTGTCAGAGCAGCCACAGATGGAATCTTTTTTGAGCCTCCCCTACCCTGTGAGGAAGGCAAACTGGGGACTATAACTCCTGGACGATGAGGGAAATGCTTGAGCCCAGAGGAGCAGAGGCTTTCCCGAAGTCACCAAGTGAGGTAAAAGTAGCACTGGACCAAGCCCCAGGCACCAAATCCGCTGGCTCCTCTGCTCTAGGAAAGCAACCAGGGCCAGAGCAGTACTTCTGAGCAACAGCACCCACTATCCACCACAGGCCCAAGCCTGGGGATCCCTGCACAAGTCTCCCTTGGCTACTATCTCAACATAGCTGACCCCCCAACTGCCAGGGACCAACCCCATCCTTCTCTCCTCCCCTTTCTCTCTCCTTCCATCTGTTCATCCATCCCTATCTATCTATTCATCTATCCATTTCTCCACCCATCCCTATCCATCCATCCATCCACCCATCCATCCATCCATCCATCCATCCATCCATCACCAATCCATCACTCCACCATGCATCATTCACTGAATACATAATAACTGAGTACTTGCAAGGTACGAGACACTATTCTAGGCACTGGGGATAGAGCAGTGAACATAGTCCGAGATCCCTGAATTCACTGAGCTGATGTTCCAGGGGCAGGAAGACCACAACAAACAAGATACATTTGCAGAGCAGTGCGTCCTATGGAGATAACACAACATGTGATATAAGAGATAGGGAAGAGAGGGAGATCAGGGGAGGACGTCTGGGAGGTGATGCCTCCTGAATGTGGAGAAGGGACCAGTCATGTGACAATCTGGAGGAAGGGCGACCTAGCAAGTGCAAGATCTGGGGCAGGGATGTGCTCGGCATAGGCCGGTAAAGGCGTGAAAGCTCTGCGGCTGAGGTGTGGTGAGAGAGAGGACACAGACAGGTCAGCAGGCTGGCAGGCCCAGCGCTCAGCTCAGCTCAGCTCAGCTCAGTGGCAGCCACACCTGGGGCCCCACTGGGATGACAACGACATCAAGTATTGCCTCTTCGGGGCCCTCCTGCCGCCTTTGGACTCCTGGATCCGCTGGTCCTGTGCCACTTCCAGCCCCGGGTGGTGCAGCAGATGGGGGAGTGTAATGTGTCCCAGTCCCAGGGTGGCCCCACGGGGCCCAGAAAGGGCAGGACTCATCCCACCTCCACCAGCCCTCTCTCCCAGCCACTGGGCTATGGCTCTGAAAATACAACAGCAACAGGCTATCTGCGATCAGGCCCCCGAAAGCTTCCTCCCACGGGACCCCTGTCCTCACCCTCACACGGCCATTGCCGATGACCTGGAGTGGCTGCTGGGAGAGTCAGGTGACGTGCTCAGCCCCAGTGTGCCCTCCAGCCAGCCACCTCCCCTCTCCCACCTGAGATTCCTCCCGGGTACAGGAGGGAGTTCCTTAGAGTCAGGCTGGGGTCTCAGTCCCTCCTTCCCCGTGCTCTTCCTAAATCCTTTCAGAAGCCGGGTGTGGCCTTCCACCACCGAAAGCGCCCTTGAGTGCCCAGGTCCAGAGCTTGAATTCCTCCCCCAGGGGCTCCAACCAAGTCAAGGCTACATCTGATTAGCACACATTTGTTGCTTTTAAAATAGGGGTTTGAAAGACTTTTAAAAAGTTGCCAGTGTTTAAAAATCGGGGGAAATTACATTAAAAATGAAAGATTCCCTGCTTCTCTGAGAAAATACATGGACCTGGAGCGTTGGCCCCTGCTGAAGTCCACGCTGCCATGGTTGCACTTGGCGGTTGTTGAGGGCCTCGGCGGCTGCCCCGTCCAGTGTGCACCGGCTCCCGTCGCTCCCTGCCGCCCCCGCACCTGCTCATTCCCTGGCCCCAGCCCTGTGCACAGCAGGAGAGGAGTTCCCGGGAATTTTGGGGTAATGGAGGCAAGAACCAAGAGCAGGGAGGGATGGTGGATGTGGCCAGGCCTGGCCAAATTAGGGGTGCTTAGATTCCAGAGCCGCTGGCTTCTACCGCAGCACCTGTCAGGACCTCATCAAGGAAAGGGTGTGGCTGGGCCTCTGCCTGGAGGCTCTGAGCCCTAAAAACCTCATGCCCAGGGGAGCGGTGGAGACTCCTAAGGCCAGCAGGGGCTATCTCAATGTAACCATAGCAACCCCAAGGCTGGAGGGTACCCCCAAATGGTCACGTAAAGATACTGAGCACTTTGCATGATGGAGGGCCCCGAAAGGAAGAAAATCTCTCACAGGCAGTGGGAGGGGCACCCAGAGTCACATTACACACAGTTTTAAATTTACTGAAAATAATGCAATGTATGTCCCAGTTGGGACAAAAGGGCGGTGTCCCCTGATAACCAAGGCACCTGCCCTGATTCTCCAGAGCAGCCCCTGAACTAGAGGCAGCAGGGGGGCGGGGTGGGGGTTGGGAGGGGTGAAGGTCACCTACCGACCACCTCCATGCAACCCACACACCAACCCCCCCCACACACACACACGACTAACTACGAGCTATGGGCTGAACCGTGCCCCTCCCCCCCAAATCATAAGTTGAAACCTTACCCGTAGTGTCTCAGAATGTGACTGTGTTTGGAGACAGGGCCTTTAATCAAGAGGTAATTAAGTTAAACTGAGGCCATTAGGGGGCCCTAATCCAATCTGACTGGTGTCCTTACATCACTTCCACAGAGAGACACCAGGGATGCAGAACCCGGAGGAGAGACCACGTGCCTGTGATCTCGGGCTTCCAGCCTCCAGAACTCTGAGGAATAAGTGTCTGTTGTCTAAACCACTCAGTCTGTATATTTTGCCATGGCGGCCCGAGCTGAGTAATACAGAGACGGGTACACACACCAACCCCCAGCAACAACTCCCTTACACACACACTGATACCCCAAACTCCCACTGGCCGTTCCACACATACAAAGGCGCACGCACACACACCCATGCCCCTCTCCGTTCTCACTGGACGTTGGGACTGGGCCTGTTTCAGGCCATCTCTCGATTCTTATCCGAGGTTGGATCAACCATCTCACTGCAACGTAATCAGTGTGTGTTTTCATTTGTCAAATAGGAAGCTAAAGTCCCTTCGAGTAACCAGCCGTGATCAGTAATCCTGGAGGGTGGTAATACCAGCGCCCACGTCCACGATCACCTTCCTGCACACCTTTCCCTGAACGAGCGCCTGCCCTGGGCACCTCACGGCTGCCTTGTCAATTCAGCCACTAGGGGTTCTGGATCACATGACCATTTTCACAAGCAAACCAACCAAGCAGCGATGTAAGTAACAGCGTACTGAATATATGTGGAACTTTTTCGATGCCCTGTCGATAATTCAGCAGATGCTCCAGGAGCCTGCCGATCCGTGGGGCCACGAGGCTGCTTTCACAGGGGCGTGGACCTGCGGGAGGGCCGGTTAACTGGGAGTTCTAGTCACAGCAGTGTCAGCTCCCTCCCCAGTTTCTTATACAGCTAGATTAAGCTAGATACTGGCCAGGTGAAATCTGAAGGTGAGGCGTTCTGGATTCAGATATCTATGCCATATTTTCTTCTGCAGCTTGCAAGGAAAAGTGTCAAAGTCCTCAGAACTTTGCACTGACATGTTTGACAGTCTCCAAATTTTCCTTCGGGGTCAGGCTGGGCACTTCCTTGGGGCAGTCATCCAGAACAGGCCAAGTCCCTTCTAGGCTGGCCATGCCGCTCACTGTAGAGGATGATTAGAATGTTCTGGCGCAGAGGCCTAGAAGGCTATTTCCAGGCTGTGGGAGCTCAGAAACCGGGAGCGGTAGACCCCCTTTCCCAAACCAAGCTTTAGGTCTTGCCCTTTTTGTCCCTGGGGTGGCTTCTATTCAGGGGCTAGAACACGGCGCAGGTGAGGAAAATGGCAGCCCAACCTCAAGAGCAGATACATGTATGTGCCATGACTGGCTGGGCCAGTCTTTCCGACCCTTCTCCCCACACCCCTCCTCCATGCATCAGGGGCCCAAGACTCCATGGTGGAGCGACTGGACCTCAGGGCTATTTCCAGACTCCCAGGATATAAGGGAGAAAAGAAGGACACGGCTGATCTGGAAGTCACATCTGGCTAGTGGAGGTTATGGTTGTCCTTTTAAATTATAAAGATGGCCTCCTGACAAAACAATAAAACCATCATAGATAAGGCGATAGGTCCTGTACTCCCTCCCCGTCATCCTGATGCTGGTGTCTTTGGGGATGTCTGTCCCAGCCCTATTTCCATGGGCACACATACATACGTGTCTAGGGGACAGAATTACACTTATGCTGAATCCTGCACCCTGCATGGAGGGCAGGAGGTGTGGGCCTGCTCCTTCCGACCCTGCACTCAGGAGCCCAGCAGTGGGTCTTCCTGGACCTGCACTGTCCGTGGGCATGAACCTGCCTCAGTGTCCATCCTTGGCACCTCCTCATGCTGCCTCGAGGTAGGGCTTTTCCAGTGCTGGTAGATTCTTAATTGTTTCAAAGGCAACAATGGCTTCACTCAGTCAACACTGAGGCTGAGCCCACTTCCCCCCGCGTGGTTTCTGGATGGGGGATACTGTGGGTTGAAATGTGTCCCCCCCTAAGAGATATACTGAAGTCCTAAGCCCAATATCTATAAATGTGACCTCATTTGGAAGTAGAGTCTTTGCAGATGTAATGAAGTGAAGCCGAGGTCACATTGGAGTAGGTGGGTCCTAAAGCAAGTGACTGGTGTCCCCGGAAGGAGAGGGAGATGGGAGAGAGAGACAGAGTCACACATGGGGGAAGAAGGCAGAGGCAGAAATTGAAACGATGAAGCCATAAGCCAAGGAAACCTAAGGGTTCGGAGGAGCCAACAGAAGCTGGAAGGGGCAAGGAAGGATCTCCCCCGAAAAGCCTTCAGAAGGAGTGTGGCCCCACTGACATCTTGATTTCGGGCTGATAACCTCAAGTGTGACAGAGCGAATCTGTTGTCCTCAGGCCACCACGTTTGTGGTAGTCCATTACAGCAGCCCCAGGAAATTCATCCCCGGAGTATGTCAAGAAGAGACCACATGTCTCCCTCCACTCCTGCGGGAACGGGCTAGAGCCTTTCTTCTCTCTTCCTGTATGAGATCCCCTTGCACCCAAGGAGTCTAAGCAGTTCTCAGCCCAAGGACCCCTGCGAGTGGCTGAAAGCCACCCAGAATCAAGGGTGAGAACCATGTGACCCTGGTTAAGTAACATGCTCACAAGGGTGGCCTCTCTCTTCAGGCTTCTGAAGGGTGCCCGCAGGGCTACCCCTCACAGCCTGCACCCTGTGGGCCCTCCTCCCTGGGGCAGCCCAGGCTTGCTCCCCCCCCTCCCCCCACCGCCGTCAGTACAGCCTCAGTACCGTCATTCCGTACATTTACCCCTCCCCCCTCCCTCTCGTACTTTAGGAGACGTTAAATGCACCTACACATACATTTCAGCCTTGTTGCCCTGGGCCTCCCAGGCCTGAGTGAGGGTAGCCGGGTGGGATCACTTCCCCATGTGATGGACGTGGAAGCCGCACCCCAGAGTGTGTGGGGGTGGGGTGTGCCTGGTGGAGGCGTGCGCAGTGGGAAGGAGTGCGCTGTCCCAGCTCTGCCTGGAGATCCCAGCTAGCTGCACCTTTGATTCTGCTGACTGGATGAGGGGAGGCGACTGAGAGACTGCAGGATGATGGGGTGGAGCCAAAGAGGGCAGGAGGAAGTTTTTGGTCACTGGTCTCAGAGGGTAGTCAGGGCTTCTAGAAGAACCCTCAGGGCCACAACAGACTTGGTCTACCCCTTTGAAGGCTGACGTTTAGGAGGATCTTCACGCAGCAGTTAGAGACACGCAGTAGCCAGCAAGACGCAACTCCCATCCCCTACCCTCCAAACACACTCTTTAGACCTCAGGGCCTTTCCAGAGACCAGCTTACGAGGCTCTGCAGAGTCTAGACTCACCCAGTCCTCAGGCTTTCTTTATTCTCACCTCCTGGGCTCCACATCCCAGCCATACCCACCTTTAGTTTCTAGAATATGCTCACATCTGCCACAGGGCCTTTGCATACACTGTTCTCACTCTTGTCTGGATTCTCTTCACTCCCCTTCTCTTCTAGGCAATTCCTACATATCCTTTAGGTATCGAGTCAGAGCTCACTTCCACAGGAAGCCTTCCCTGACATGTCCCCACATACCGCTGCACCCGGCACTCAGATCTCCCCTTAGGGCTGTCATCAAAACTCTACCCTTCTCCAGAAGGGTGCAACACTTATGACAACGGCAGTTATATACTGATAGTGCTAATAAAAGCCCTTGTTGGTCTTAGTGTGCCTCATATGGCCATTCCAGGGCTGACCTTATATCCAGGGGAAGGGAATCTCTGACTAGCAAGGCCTATATCACGGGCACGTCTTGAAACTGGGGAGGGCCAAGGGAAAAGCCCCCCTCGAACCCCTTAGACTGAAAGCGGGAAGGTGTTTCTCAAATGGACGTTACCCCAGGAGCAGAGGGCAAAAACAACTTCCACCCCTAGCGAAGGCCAAGGTGCCCTGTTTTGTGTCTGTGTCTCTGCAGGGCTGAGGGTCTCTTTTAGGGTAGAGGACAGGGGCCTGCGGGGCCAGCTGGTTGTAGGGGCAGAGAGATACCTGCTGCTGCTCAGATCAGAGCTGCCGAACAAGGTCACGGGCTCTACCAGGAGTCAGCAAGCAGGTGGTTCAGGAAAGAGCCTGGAGAGGATACAGGCTGCCCCCTCCGAGGTGCCAGAGACATGTCCCTGTCTGAGGGTGGGAGTGGCTGAGGCTGGGTTCCCCTCCGCTCGGGGCACGGCTGCTGAGCTGGGGGTCTGAGGGCACACTCAGCCCCTGCTGTCACAGAGGCCACATCTGGCTGCAAGAATACAGGCGGCCAACACATAAAGCGTGGGACGCAGGTAGAAAAAAGTGAGCTGGTGGAAACAAAGCAAGGCGGGCCACAGAGTGACTGGGGTAAGGTCAGGAAGGGCTCTTACAGGGAGAAAGAGACGGTCACGCCAATGCCTGGGGGACAAGCTCTCCTGACAGGAAAGAGCAAATGCCAAGACCCTTCGGTAGGGATGAGTATGGCAGGTTCTGGAAGGCAAAAGTTTGGACTGGCTGGAGTATGGGAGTCCAGGGGCACAGGAGGGAGGGGCGGCCGGAGCCCCGGAGAGGAGCTGGATTCTATCTTAAGAGCTGTGAGAATCTGGCGGAGGATGGTCAGTCGGGGAGAGAGCCCTTTAGGCTCCGAGGTGCCAAGACTCTGCAGTGGGAAAGCGGGTGTCTGGGTGTCTGGTGGGAAGCCCTCTGGTTTGCAGGCTTTTTAAACACATGGGACTCCTCACAGGCTCCCGCTGCCACGGAGCAAAGTTCTGACACTACTTCTGCGAGCGGCAGTGCAGACATCTGCTACATTGTAGACACAATTGGACACTTTTCAACATATTGCTCAGCCTATAATTTCCGCAGGCTGCATCTAATTCTGCCTGCACAGGGCGGGGGCGGGGTGTCACTGGGGGCTACCTCCCGGTGCAGAAGCAGGGAGGGCAGGTGTCCCCTTGTCCTCCTGTGGCTCCTAGGTGAGGGGCGGGTGCCCACGAAGGCGTCCCGCAGGAGAGGCTGTCTGGCCAGTACCTCAGGCTGCCACCTCTCTGGCTTGAGGCATCTCGTTGGGTGAGTGGAGGGTGCGTCTGGTCGGGAATGGGCCAAGAGCCACAAGAACAGCACCCGCCTCCTGAAGGAGAGGACAGTGCTCATGAGGGGCTGCCGTTCTCCCACATTAGCTTGCTTCCTCCTGACTGAGCCCAATTGTCAGAGGGACCCTGAGGCTGCGAGAGGTAAGGGATTTGCATGAGCTCATGCAACCACGAGTGGCGGAACCGTCACTTGACCCCACCTTGGTCCAGCTCTAGAGGCCTGAGCCTCAGCACCTCAGGCTTCTCCGTCATTACCTGGACACCTACAGCACAGGCCGTCACCAACGTCCACGGGGCCCGGAGCACTGCTCCTGCCGCTCCCTCCTGGAAAACAGATCAGAGAGGCTGAGGTCCCACTGACCCCAAGAGGTCCCCGTGCTGGAAGCGTGGGGGCAGACTCACAACCCCGTGGATAATCCTTACAGGTCCACAGCCCAGAGGCCCTGCCCACAGGCCTGCTCCAGCCGGGCCCTTGGATACATGGCTGAGAAGGGCTGACAACAGCCCTGGGAATTCTCTAGAAGATTCCATGTGCTCTTCTCAATGGTTTGTTTTTGTCTGTGCCCATGTGAAGAGGAAGGAGGGGGAGGGGAGCGCAGCGGGCTGTCTGGGTGGGAGAGCAGGGGCTCTGCTCCACCTTCCCTGCACGCCCCTCTCAGGAGCCTGGGCTGCCCGCCATCCTCACGTAGGCATGATTTCCAGAACCTGAGAGGGCAATGCTTAACCCCTTAGGTGTCCAGTGACAGGCCCTCAGCAGAGGAGAGATTTCTGGGCCAGGGCGCAGCCTGTCTTTGCATTTCCAGACTTTTCCAAGGCCGGCTTCCTCCACGAGGGAAGGGAGCAAGGTCCCTTGAGGCTCTTATATCCTTACCACTCACAAAAGGACCAAATTTCTCCTTCCAATTGCAGGTTCAGAATAGCCTGGAGAACAGCTCTGAGCGGCCTGGCTTGGGTCCTGTGCCCACCTGGGGTCAATCAACTGTGGCAGGAGTCAGGTGCGGGCAGGGAAGGTGGTTGTGGCCTCTGCCAGACCCACGGGACTGGAGTGAGGGAGGAGCAGTTCCCCCAAAAGAGCAAGTGTGTGAGCAGGGGTGAGGTTGAGGGGTGGGGAGGAGGTACTCTTTCCAGAAGAAAGGCAGGGAGCAACAGGAAAACACAACAGAAAGAGCTTGGAGCGAGGTGCCGCTTGCATGGGCTTCAAATGGTGGACACTACTTCTGTGCACAGAGGGGCAAGGAGCCCCACGAGAGGAGGCCAGGAGCTGTAACAGGGTGTGGCTGCTGTGTCGGGAGTACGCCCGGGCCAGAGCACCGGAAGCACGTCTCTGATAGCTGGCATGACGCCCTTCGGAAAAGGTGCCTCCCTGAGGGAGTAGAGGCCCAGGGTGCATGGCACGGTAAGTGGAGTGCAGCATGGCTTTGGCCCAGATTGTATAGTGCACAACATGCACAACTATGTGTAACAACCATGACTAGAGAATGGGGACCACACTGGGTAGACCCCATCAGCTCACCTGAGATCGCCTCTCTGGAGCTGAACAGTGTGTGTGTGCGTGCGTGTGTCCACAGCCCTGACTAGGACCCAGCCTCCTGCAGCGATGAGATGCCAGTGAACACAAGGATGGCAGCCCCCTGCTGACGGGCCAGAAGCGAGCGCTGGGCGGGCAGCTCTGGCGCGGCTGCAGACTCACCTGCACGCCCGCCAGAAGGGAGCGCCCCTCGGAGCAGCCCGGGTGCGGAGCAGCAGGAAGCAGTTCATCGGCGCGGGGGCCTGCGTGGACTCCCACCCTGCTCGCGGGGCCGTATGGCTTCCGCGTGGACGGGCCCCTGATCGCCCCCCCACCCCCACCGGCCCACTAGGAGGCCGGAGGCAGCGCCACGCGCCAATTACGGGAGCCAATTAATTCACACTTAACGGGGTTATTTTCTTTTGCTGCGCAGAATCGAGGGGCATAAAGCCCTGATTCCTCTCCTGTGGCTCCGCCGGCTCTCTGCGCTCGTATCATTTAATAACTCCTGCCGCAGATCGAAGGCCAGGCCTGCGCGGGCGACTCCCCATCAACAATCTGGCGAGGAGGCTACCGACTCCACGCTGTTTATACTTCCCTCTCCCCTCCGCGGCTCCCAGAAGTTTCCATAAAAACAGATGTAGGTAATCAAAGACTTCCCAGGCCCAACAGCTCTGCTTCTCAAGGCTTCGACACAGCCTGCTCCCTCTGCTGGGGCTTGTGGCTCCAAAAGAATCTTAACCCAGCCCTCAAATCTCTCCCCAGGAAGGAAGACTCCTCTTCGCCCGCAGATCTGCAATCATTTGTCGAGCATTTTATGGTCAATAATAATAGTAATAACACCTTCACTGTCCCTCGCGCCTTTTCCAATTACGTTCTAAGCACATGGCATGCCTCCCCTCCCCCAGCATCCCGGTGGCCGATGAGCGAGGGGTCTCGTTTCCGTTGTGCGGATGGAAAGAAGGCAGGAGACCAAAGGTCAGCCTGAGTGCCGTCTCCCCCAGAGTCTAAATGTTCCAGGAGACAGGTGGGTGATGTTCCCCTTCGGCATGCAGTGTGGCTTCACCAAGTGCCAAGGATAGGGTGCTTAGCCCTGGAGCCCGGAGCTCAGCAGAGGGCCGAGGAGGTGGAGGCGGGACGCCGAGCGTGATGCTGATCGAACACCAGGGTTTCAGACAATCTCACTGATTCAAAGGCCTCGCCCAATTCCCATGGTTTAGAGACGAGACTGTCAGAGCCAGCCCCTGGAGGACCCAAAGCTCAGGCTTCCCCACGCGCGCCCTCTGCAATTCACCACACCAGTGCCAGCAGGAGCTGAGCGGTGGACAACAAGGTGACTTTTAGACCAAACGGCCAGGCTGTGCATGTGTGGGCCTGGGTTTCCAGCGTCTCCCTTGTTTCTGAAAGCTGCTCCTTTGGGGGGATTTCCTCTGGGGTACAGTCTTGGCAAGGGGTCAGTCCCCTTGGCCTCTTGCTCATCCTTCACACCATGGAGGTCATGGTGGGCTGAGACCTAATTCCAGCCACCCGATGGGTCCAGGCAGCAGGGGCCTGAGCTAGAGTCAGCTGATCACATGCCTGCACTCAGGGCTGGGAGTCTTTTTTTTTTTTTTTAGTTTATTTACTTATTTTGAAAGGGGGGAGGTGAGAGAGAGAGCAGGGCAGGGGCAGAGAGTGAGGGAGAGAGAGAATCTCAAGCAGGCTCTGCGCTGTCAACACAGAGCCTGATGTGGGGCTCGAACTCAAGAACCGGAAGATCATGACCTGAGCTGAAATCAAGAGTCGGACACTTAACAGACGGAGCCCCCCAGCTCCTGGGGGTCTTAAGCAAGAGATACAATGAGGAGGGGAGTGTCCTGTCCTTTCAGGAAGTCAGATTTCTCCAGGGGCACCTTTTTGTTTGAGATGTCTGGAATCAGTTTCTATCAGCGGTAACCAACCCTCAGACCAATGTGACCCATGACGAAGATAGCTGAGCACCTGCTGTGTGCCAGACGCCTCTGAGCTGCTTCTGTTAGACTGCACTGATGAGGATACTGAGGCACAGAAAGGTTAAGGAGCCCATCCAAGGTCACACAGCTACCAGCTCAGGCCATCTGTCCAGAGCCTGCATTCTTGATGAGTAGACTGGTCTGACTCCAAAGAGCACAGTGGCTTCTTGGCATCTCGAGGGCAGAAGTAGGACAGGGGCTAGGACGGGTGGGTAAAGCGAACTTCCCCATATCAAAGCTTCTCTACCATAGGAGTGTGAGGGCCCTGATAGAACCTTGGTGCCCAGTGGGGCGGGAGCATGTCATGTTTCCAGGGCCAGTCCCCCAGGCAGGGTGGGTGTGCGAGGCCCAGAAGCCACTCTGGCCAGGCCCTCACTGCCGGGTCATCAGCAGAGAGAGCCAGAGTAGACAGGTGGAGGGCTGGGGGAGGCACACACTGCAGGTGTGGTCCCCAAAGCTCTATCAGAGGCTACTGCCAAGTCTGAAGGGAAGAGGACAGAGAGCAGAAGGGGATCCCCAATTCCAGCCAAAGCACGCCCCTCTGTCTGGTTTATCTCTGGGACTCCCACGAGGAATCTCATTTGAGCAAAGGCCTTTCCTCAGCCGATAGGAGGTTAAGTCCGAAAGTGCCAACGGCATCTCTGCCACCACCTGGGGACCTGCCTGAGAATGCGCCGACGCAGAGGAAAGCAGGGACAAAGCAAGAAGGATTCCTGTCAATATTGTTTAAGTTCCTGGATCCAGCTATCCTTGAAGTCCCTGAAGTCTTTGACAGCAAGAGCCAGGAACTGATGGATGTTATTTCAAGTTTCACCCGAGCCTGTTGACTCAGGTTTGTGTCATTTTCATTCGAATGAGTCTTGACAAATATGGGTCCACACTAGAATAAGTGCCTGCTTTCCCCTGCTTTGAGGAGTGTCCAGTCATCACACTGGAGCACACAGCTTTAACCACTCGGAGGGACTGTGTTCCATCCATCCCAACACTACCTTGTGTTCCATCGGGAGAAGAAGTGGCAACTGGCACGGAGCCACCCACACACCCCAAGTCTTGGGAGCCGAGGTTAAGGACCAGAAGTCCAGTGAGGGGCCTGTGGTTCCTCCCAGCTAGAAGGTCCCTCTCCTACCAAGACACCTCTACTGGAAGTTCTCAACCTGGTAGCCTGAGGAGGCTTCTAACAAAAACCAGTCACGTCTCTCTCTCGCTCAAAACTATCCAGTCCCCATGCACTTAGATTGTCCTTACCCCATGCCCAGCCTCTCCACTCCCTCCTCCTCCCTGGCCTCCAGTCTCGCTGGCCTATTCTCTCCTCTGGAGCAAGCCTGGCTTGCTCTACCCCCAGGGCTCACGCTCACAGTGGCTTAGCCCAGTGGTAAGGCCACTCACCTCTCCCTTCTGAGTCCTCCTCTTCATGTCGCTGAGCCCCGCAGTCACCTCCCCTGGGGCCTTCTCTGACTGGCCCCTGGCTTCTCCGACTGACACCTGATTTCATTCCTTTGCAGCAGTGATGGCTGCTTGCCTTACTTCTTCTTCATTGTCTGTTTCTCCCCACTGGACAGAACATCTTTGCGTCGCTGTGACCACAGGGCATGCAAAAGGGCCCTCTATACTGGGCACTCAGTAAACCTTTGTTGAATGAATGGATGGATGGATGGATGGTGAGCACGGCCTTTGATGCCTTGCCAACCACCTCCCCCTCTCCTGGTCACCCACACCTCATCTTCACCACACACATCCAGACCCACCCTCATTCTCCACCTCCTTCCAGAAAAGTCCCAGCATCCATGAGCAGAACCCTTTCTTCTTTCCCCAAAGCCATTTCAGCAACCAACACAGCTCCGATCATCCCAGGAGTGAAATGCCTCCGGCAATGTGTCTGGCTGCAGCCACTCTGGGAGACATCCCGGGGGTCCCCAAGGGAGGTGGGGGCTGCAGGAGACCCTATTCCAAAGAGCAATGGCCCAGGATAGTGGTGGGTTTTTTTTTTTTCCATATGAGCAAAAAATTAGCTTTCCATACCAGACAAGAATGACAATTTACAGAAAATTATGCCCTGAATTCATAATCTGGAATGAGCGGAAATGGTATTCTATAGTAATCCATCCCAACTGACTCGCTATTGTATACGCACCTGCTAACATTTTTTAAGCCGGGACTTTATGGAAAGGACATTTTGATCGCTTCTGAAGTTTGCTGAGCAATTCCCCTCGCTCTCAGGCATACGGTCTTTGTGCTGGAAATTTCCCTCGTGGCTTCCCGCAGGCACCAGCAGCCGGGCACGTGGGCTCGCACACGGGCACGCACACACACAGCCGCAGCCCCCTCTTGTTGGCATGACTCTGATGGGGGGCTTTGCAGGTGCTGAGCTGCGGAAATGGAAGCCGGGAGAGTGAGCTAACAGTTGGCACCTGTGCCGAGTTTGCCCGAGGAGCTGCGAACAGTGGTGCCCACAGGAATTAGAGATGCTTTCCAGCACTGAATGAGAGGAGGGGCAGGGGACAGTGGGGGCGTGAAGGGCCAAGCCGGGCTGCCTCCGGGCCATGCAGGGGTGAGGTCATGAGAGCTGGCCAGGCTGCGGAGATGCTGTGCAGGAGGGGGCCAGGCAATCGTCGACACCCTCATGTCCCTGGTCTCTGTGCTTCTACAGAAGCCACTCATTTCAGGACCCTGTTGGCCGCCCCACCACCTGGTCCCTGCCTCGGGCCTCCAGCCCAGGACTGAGACAAACACATGGTGGACTGGGAGCCCCATGGGGCAGGAATGAGACCACCGACATGCTCTGTTCCTCACCCTGGGCCTGGTGTATAGTGGGTACTGGGGAAGTACCTCCAGTCTGACTTAAGTCCTGGTCAGAGGACTCCTCCTCTGGGGAGTGGGCCATCCCACTGACACTCAGCCTGTGCAGCCTCCAGGGTCTCCAGTGCCTGTTCTTTTGGGGCCTTACTGACACCGAGGCTCAGGCTATGGATAGGTAAGGAGGGGATCCACTGGGATCCTCAGCAAAGTGGTAGTCATGCCCATCTATGACCTGGCAATGACACGGAGACACGAGAGGCTGGATCCAAAAGCATTCACTGAAGCTCTCGTGGGGACCAATATTTCAGAACATCCTAGATTGACAGCAGAAAGGGAGTGGCTAAATAAGCCATGGAACCTCTGGCTACAACAGCAGCAAGACAAAAGAATGAGATGTGCTCTTGCGTAGAGGAAGCTCCAGGAAATGTTACTCTGGGAAAAGAAAGTAAGTTTAAAATAAAGTAAGATGGAAACAACACACGCAATGTAATTCCACTTTTTTATAAATCTTGCAAAACGATGCCAGTACTGTGATCGGGCACATCCACAAACACGCACACATGTGCACATATGAATGTGTGAGATGTGCAGAGAAGGCTGTGGAAGGGAACACTCCGCACCATCAACCGCGTCCACCTCTGGGATGAGAGGGCGAGCTGGCGAGAAACGGAGATGTTAGCATTGTCTGCAATGTTTGTATTACTCTTGTTATGATGAGGATGTATTCATGCATGCTTCTATAATTAAAAATTAATAAGTATTTTAAAAGGAATGAAATGCAAAATAAGCTGCTTTCTGCCCTCACTTTCCTGACTATGGTCTGAGCTGGGACAATCCACCCAACTTGGACCATTTGGAAACCCTGCTTATCGATCTCATCCATCCACCCATCCATCCACCCATCCATCCACCCATCTATCCCATATGTACCATTCTCCTTTCATTCATTCATCCAACAAGTATTTACTAAGCACCTAGTCTAGGTTCTGGGCTGCAGCAGCGAACAAAATAGATAAGGTGCCTGCCACAGGAGTTCACATCCATGTACACACACACGTGCAAGTGTGTGTCTCCTTCATAGTCCCTCTGGGCACCTGGAGAGAGGGGAAAGGAACAATGGGCAGTTGCTATCCCTCACCTTTGAGTTGAAGGATGGGGGAAGAAGACGGGGAACAGTAAATAGGCTGGCTCTGAGCACATGAAAACCACACATTGGCCAGGAGATGGGATGACAGCAGACCACTCCCTCTCCTTGCAAGGCCCCTTCCATAAGTCCTGGGCTTATGGACTCTACTCACCCTTCAGGCCAAGTTCAAATGTCCCCTCTTCTTGAAAGCCTTGTTTAGTGTCTTTATGCCTGGCCCCAATCACATGGGATCTCCTCCTCAGCTAACATTCTTGCTAGTAGCTCCAGATCAGATTCACAGACTGGAAGCCAGCAGACCATTAGCAGGCAGGAGGGGATATATTTTGTGGTATGAGCCTGGTGGGTTGAGAGTTTCCATACCACTGCAGGTACCATGACTCGTGTCTCTTCCTGCCAGCACCTGAGTTTGTAGTCCCCACTTTACACTACATCTGTGGGTACATTTATCTTGTACCTCCACTCACCAACCAGCCTGTTATGTCACACTCATTCAGTGTCACACTCATCCATGCCTAGTGAATGGACAGATGGATGGGTGGATGGATGGATGGATGGGTGGGTGAATGGATGGATGAATGAGTGGGTAGACAGATAGATGGAGACAGATGAATGGATGGATGAATGAACAGATGGATGGAAGGATAGATTGATAAGTGGATGGATAAATAGGCGGATTAATGGAAGGGTGGATGGCTGGATGGATGGATGGATGGATGGAAGGGTGGATGGATGGATGGGTAGATGGATAAGTGGGCAGATGGATGGATGGAGACAGATGAATGGATGGATGAATGGACAGAAAGACAAATGGATGGAAGGATAGATAGACTTATCTAAGTGGATGGCTAAATGGATGGATTAATGGAAGGGTGGATGGATGAATGGATGGATGGGTGGATGGATGGATGGATGGATGAGTGGGCAGACGGATGGAGACAGATGAATGGATGGATGGAGGGATGGACGAGTAGATGGAAAAATGGATGGATGAATGGAAGGGTGGATGGATGGATGGACAGATGGATGATTCAGTGGATGGATTCATAAATGGATAGATATATGAACCAAATGAAGTAGAAGGGGCACATACACATCTAGGTGTTAAGCTACTCTGCATCGGGAACCTTGGGGCTAGAAGAAAATGATGGGGAAGGGTTTGGGGGGTACACCACCTTTTCTTTCCTAATAAAAGGAAAAGGTTATAAGTGGAATCAGCCATCAGATAGCTTGCTATGCACATATCACATGCCACCTGCTATGCAGTGAACGGGGAAGATGATAGGAGAAAGGGGAGAAGATAAAGAAAGAGACCAGAGCAGGGAGAGGGGATAGAGAAGAGAAAGCAAGGCCCCAGTCTGCACAGACAGGATGGTGAGGTTGGGGGTGCCTGTGAACAACCTAGAAGTTCAGCAAAAACGATAGAAGGGACTGAGAAAGCTCACCCTCTCCACTGCCATCTGCAGATTCTTCTGCTTTTTCATTATTGGTGGTTTTGGTCAGAATTAGGTCTTGGGATGCCCAACCTGGAATAAGTTATTTCTTGTTTCTCTGGAACAGCCTCTGCCACCCAGAGACTTGGAGTAGAGAGGAGTCCCCAGGGGGAGAGGATCACCAATCATATTGGAACTTCCCCCAGTTTAGTATCAGCCCCTTGAACCTGGGAACTATGGAAATTCTTCCCAAAGGGAGGTCAAACGCCCCACTAAGGGTGACCTGGAGTTCATTCACTTAGTGAATTATTTATTGGGCCCCTTTGGTGTGGGGTGCTGTGCCCAGTACCAGGATACGGCCAGTACTGAAATTTGCTCTGGTGGAGCTGACAGATCATAGGCATGGAGGTTGGGAGAGAGATAATAAGTAAATACAAAGGAGAATAACCACCAGGCTAAATGCTAGGAAGATAATAAAAGCAGTACCATGATACGGTGGCTGGAGGGCAGCACATCAGGAGGCTGGGGGCCAGGGGCACATGGGGCAGGGGCTGAACATGCCCAGGCAGGAAGCTTGCAACGCTGTTTTGCCCAGGGCAGGCAGGGCCCACCCAGGTTCCTCACTCCCTTAGGTCCTCAGATCTGTCAACAGTCACTTCCCAGAATGCGTCACTAGGCCTGGCACCAGACTAGGCACTAGAGAGGTAGACAGGAAGAGGCACCTGAAGGGCAAGCAGGGAACAGAGAGTGTGACCCCCAGAGTCAGCCTAGCGCAGAGAGGTGAACACGTATGGGCACCACGAAGAAGGTGCTCTTAACTCTTCAGGGAAGTCCTGAGGCCTTCCTGCAGAAGGGGATGCCTGAACTGGGTATTGAAAAGGAAGAGTCTGCCAATCAGACAAGCTGGGAAAAGGCATCCCAGGCAGAAGCATAGAACAACTCGAGGTGGTTTGAGGAGTCTGGAGTATAAACCCCAGAGGGACGAAGAAACAGAGAGATGGGGCTGGAGGGCCAGATCACCAAGGGATGGACATGCTTTGCTGAGAAGAATGGACTTACTCCAAGGGGCAACGGAACACCATCAAGGACTTGAGGACACAATGGGGGCACATTAGGGTGTGATCTGCTTATGTTTTAGGAAGACCCCTCGTGGACGCTGTAGGGAGAATGAACCATGGTGGGCCAGAGGAAGGGGTAGAACAGGGGTCAAGTTCCTGATGGAACAAGTGTGAGAAATACCAAAAAGAGAGATAAAAAGTCCTACAGAACCCTGAATGGAGCACTGAGCAGGAGGAGGGAGTGAAGGAGCATCATCTCCAGGGAGTTCCTGCTGTTTTGCCTGCCTGGTGGCAACGATTTTCTTGGGAAGCACCCCTCCCCCCCAACAACTGGTCCACGACAACACCCCTAATCCTAAAGTGAGAGTATGACACAAGCCTGACCAATCAGAGCAGGCTTCTCCTTGGCAACCACTGATGCAGGAGTGAGCACGTGACCCAAGCCAGACTGGTGGACCTCAAGTCTGGGGCTTCTGCCAGGATAGCTGAGCTGGCCACCTTTGCCACCACCCAAGAGGAGCCTGCTGACAACAGGACCAAGAGAGGGCACAGCCGCAACAAATGGGACCCTGGACCCAGCTGTACCTGAAGCCCCCAGACTTTCAGTAATATGCACCAGTGGGTTCTTTTCCTTGGGCTGGTGTGAGCTGAGATTCCGTTACTGGCACCAAAATAATTCCGACCGAAAGAAGGCAGAGGTGAGCAGGACTCAGGTCCTGTCCCCAAGAAGAACCCCTGGTGTCTGTTGGGACCAGAAGTCACAGCCTTGACCACCCAGAATACAGAGTACTAGGTCAGTGTCTAAAGGAGGTGCAGATGTACTTCTACACAGACGTTCAGAGGAAGGCAGAGAAAGATGGCTCCCTGGAGGAGGTGACGTTTGACCAGGCCTTGAATCCGATGTTGACAGTTGAAGATGGACAGACATACAGGCCAGGAAAGAAAGCCGCAGGAGAAAAGAAGTGAAGGTTAGAATGCCAGAGGCCTCTGGCCCCCAAGAAACACAGGGTTGGTGCAGGGTGGGCTGGGAGACGCGGACCTTAGGAGAATCCATCCCTGCCTGGGTAAATGTCTGCCTGTCCTAGCCTCACCTAGTCAAGGGGAGCAAACACCCAAGCCCTGCAGCCCAAGAGAAGCAGCCATCCCAGGAGGGCAGCTTAGCTCTGACTAGGGCGCTATCATCAGAAGAGGGGCTGACTGCAGTTTAGACAAGTTAGCAGAAGCTGCCATGCTGTGCCCAACCTCCTCAAATCAGCCTTCCAGGCTGGGGCCATGGACTATTGCGCTTGGCCACTTCCAGAGATGCCAAATTTCCCCCGCATCAGCACCCCCTTGCTAAACAGCAATGGGGAACAAAAGCATCCATGAGACGGGAGTCTAGGATGTAGTTTAGAAAGGAGGCTTGTTTCTATGAGTCCTCTGCCCTCGGGAAACTCCTCCTTCCTGCCACCTTCCCCAACGGCACACAGTGCAGCCTGCAGGATGGCAGCCCCTGCCCTCAGTGGGCAGGCCCAGGAGCCCTGGCCCGGTCTCCAGCACCGGCTCACATGAGCAACCTTCACCTCTCTGAGGTCTAAGTGTCTCCAACTTAACAACTCTGCCCTGGCTGCTTCCGGGGGATCTTTTTAGGGCCCTGCGTGAAACCGAGGTAGGAAAGCGCAGGATCTGATTAACTATGAAGATAAGAAAACAATGCCATCCAACCCTATGTGCCGTTTGCATCCTTCACGATCTGGGTCTGAGAGGCCTCGTCTGCTGGGGTGAGACTGCAGAGTGGAGGGCCAGCTGGACTTAGAAGCCTCTGCGGGGGAAGCCTAGAAAGAACTGCATCAAAAAGTCAGATAACAACAAGCACCAGTCAGGCTAGAGAAGTCAGAAGCCTCACATGCTGCAGATAGGAGTAGAAAATGATTCAACTGCAGGGTGCCTGGGTGACTCAGTCGGATAAGCACCTGACTTCAGTTCAGGTTATGACTTCACAGTTTGTGAGTTCAAGCCGCGAACTGGGCTCTGTGCTGACAGCTTGGAGCCTGGAGCCTGATTTGGATTCTCCGTCTCCTTCTCTGCCCTTCACCCGCTCACTCTCTGTCTCTGTCTCTCTCTCTCATAGGTAAACATTAAAAAAAAATTTTTTTTAATAAAAAAATGATTCAATGCCTTTGAGAGGCAGTCTGGCAGTCTCTCAAATAATTAAACATAAAATTACCCGCAATCCAATTCCTAGGTATATACCCAAAAGAAACCAAAATATATATCCCCACAAAAACTTGTACTCAAATGTTTACCCTGGCATATTTGTACTAACCAAGGGCCCAAATTCCATCAACGGACAAACAGATAGACAAAATGTGGTATATCCATACAGGGGAATACTATTTAGTCATGAAAAGAGATGAGACCACATGAACATACTTTGAAAACATTATGCTAAGTGAAAGAAGCCAGTTACCAAAGATAGCATACTACATGATTCCATTCTATGAAAAGTCTGATTAGGAAAGCAGGTTAGTGGTTGCTCAGGGCTGCGGAGAGAGGCTGAGGAGGGTAATAGCAAATGGGTTTCTTTTCAAGGTGATGAAAATGTTATAGAAGCAACAACGATAACGGCTATCCATATCTGTGAACATACTAAAAGCCACTGAATGGTTCCCTTTAAATGGGCAACCTATGTTGTGTGAATTATATCTCAATAAAGTTTAAAGAAGAAGAAGCAAAAGGATTGCAACCATCAGACAACTCTACAGTGGACAATGTCCTACAAGACAACAGGCCTGGATTTGTCAAAGAGGCAAAGTCATGCGGAGGAGGGGTGGGGGTGGGGGCTGTTCTATACAGAAGGAGACCAGAGAGCAGACCCAACAACCCACGCGCAGGGCAGGGACTTGGACTGGATCCTGATCGAACACAAAAATCTGGGGCAACGAGGAAATTCGACGGGGATGAGATATCAAACGGCATTATGGGATAATTGTTAATGTTCTGGGATATGAAAATCAAAGTGCTAGCTCCTTCATTGAGGAGAATGTCTTCACCCTGAAGGGATACAAATAGAAGCGTTCAGGGGTGAAGTGTCATGATGTCTGTAATCGCACAGCAAAAAATGAGTGTGTTCATGCTTGCGCGCATGTGTGTGTATGTATGTGTGTGTGTGCGTGCATGTGCATGCGTGGAAAGGATAAGGAAAAGGCAAATATAGTGAAGTATTAACAACTGGTTATTCTAGATGGAAGTTAATAGATATTCACTAGACTACAATTCTCCAATGTTTTAGTGCTGGATATACACAAAAAAAATGTTTAAATGCCACTTTTGCCTTTGTGTTACTGCCCAAGGCCTCCACTCTAGTGAGGGGTCTCGTTACAGCCCAGTTCTGCGGGCCAGAAAGTCTGGGTCTCTGGACCCTGACTGGACCCTTGCTCCCCATTGCAAATCCACCCAAGCCAAGTTGATCTTACTCCAAACAGCACGGAATCCGGTCGCTTCCTGCCCGGCCCTGCCAAACACCTCTCCCTGATGACCACATGGAAGCTTCCAGCCCCAGGCTCCCCGAAAGTCCATTCTCCACATGGCAGCTTAAGGAGTCTTTCCACGATGCAGCTCTGACGGCCTCCGTGGCTCTCAGGATGAAGAAAGAAGTGCTCGTGGCAGACTGCACCCCCCAGCCTGGGCATCCCAGGACCCCATGACCTCCCAGTCCCTCACATGAGCCCTGGTCTCAGTGACCCCGGGGCCTCTTGCATGCCCTTCCTTCCACTTGAGTGCCTCATTTCTCTGTCACTCCTTCTCCTCTCTTACCCCTCAGCTCAAGCATCTACTCCTTAAGGGGGGCGTTCTTGACCTCCCCTCCCCCCAGTCCAGATCAGTTTCCAAAGATGTTCCTGCTTTCAGAGCACATAGGTGCACTCCACTGTGTCCTTGCTGGTGACCTTGAGGGCTGCTGTGACCTCTCTATGGTGGTGTCCTGGTCTGAAGTGAGGCTAAGCAGCATCAGGTGGTTGAGGATGGCATGGGCATTAGACCCCATACTTGCTACATCGCACAGATGTGGAGACGTGCATCTAACACACGAAAACAGGAAATGTTCACTGTTACCAGTATCCATGATGAGGTCCTCAGTGCGGTCATTTGACTGGCATCTCCCTGTCCCACGAGCCTATGGACTCCACAAGGGCAGGACTGCCAGAGTATCTCTGCTCATCGCAGCCTGAGCCTTCGAGAGACGCACAGTGCACGTTTCTAAAGAACATTAAAGAACTGAATTGGATCCACCCAGGGCTAATAGTGGCCTGTCTTGATGAAGGAGAAAGGGCATTTTCTTTGCTCCTTTAACTGGTGGCTCGCAAATGGAACTCCCACCAAGTCCCACATCTGTCAGCTCATGGTCTTGGACCTTTGGCTATTCCTGCTTTAGGAAAAGGGAAATGTCGCTTTAGCATAACCCCAACTGCTGGTTTAGAAATCAGTCATATCTGAGTTAGTGTGATGGACTGTGATGGTCGGGGAGACCTGCCTCCCAAGACCGCTGAAGGAGGTCCTATTGCCCGGGCTGCAGAGACTGCAGCCGCTAGTCTTCCAGGATTGCCTCAGCGACAGAGGGCCGCCTTGCCAGGGCCACAGGCTGCCATGTGATGGCTGATGGAGGCGGAGATATAAAAGCCCTGCCACTTGGGCCCAAAGCAGGGCAGCTCTGTGGGCCACGTCAGCTCCGGGGCCCTCTGCCCATTCCTGCTTCTGCTCTACTCTGTCCTCAGGGGCTGGCTTCGAGGGCACTCCCGACATGCCTCCCACATACTAAACTCTGCTTCCGGAGAACCTGAACAGCAATGGACAGTTTAGCTCTATCGCAGGAGAAGGCAACAGGCACCATCACAACTGAGGCAGAAAGCCCGACTGCTTCGGACTATGTGTGAATGTGTGTCCTTGCTGGTAAGAGCAGGACCACTCTTCCTTTGCCAGCTGGGAAGCAGGATAGTCAGGTGGACTTTGGAATGGGCTGGCTAACACCCAAAGCTTCTTGCAGTCTACGGAGAAGGGTCCTGTCCTCTACAGGTTCCCCTTGTCACTGTGTGGTCTCAGGCAGTGACTTCCTCTCCCTAGACTTCCAGATGGCAGAAGAATGATGGTGACATGTCACTACGCTTATGACCATGGGAGTGAGGGGACAGGAAAGAAAACTAGGACCTCCATGGGGAGTGACACGGAAGGGGCACCTCACCTGCATAGAACAAGGAAGCTGTGTTTTTACATCTCTGCCCAGCTACGCTGCCCCAGTCCTTGTTGGCCACTGTGGACCCAAGGCCCTGGATCTGCATTCTCAGCAGGCAACGGGAAGCCTTCCCTCGCTCTCTTTGCAAACACATCTGACCCTTGTGACCACCTCGCCCCAACTTTGGTCAAGCTGCCATCTCGCCTGGCTTGGGCCACTGGCCTCTGAGACCCCAGGATATACCTGCTCCCGCATCCACACTCCCCTCTGTAGCAGAGTGATCTTTAAACATGTAAATCGGATGAGTCACTCTCCTCCTTCAAACCCATCAACAGCTTCTAATAGCACTAGAGTAAATAAAACTCACACTCCCGACAAGCCTGTAAGATCCTACTGCCGCTCTCTCCCGGCTATCTTGTACTCGCTGCACTCCAGCCTGCTTGCAGTTCCCCCAAACACTACATTTGTCCCCACCTCAGGACCTTCGCACATATTGTCCCCTCTGTCTGGGATACTTTCCCCATAGCGATTCTTGCTGGATATTCTCATGCTTCAGAGCCGAGCTCTCATGTCGACTCCTGAGAAAGGCCTTCCGGAAGCCACCTTATCCTAAGGGACGTGCCTCTGCTCCACGCACTATCACTTCGCGAAGTTACCTCTTCAGCGGATCTCGTAACTGGTGGCAACCATCTTAATGCTTTTTGTGTGGTTTACGTACTCACGTCCTGACTGACTCCCTTGCCCCGAGGACAGACTCCTGCCTGTCTTGGTTCCCCTATCCCTGGTAAGGGAACAGTTCTTGGCACAGGACAGGCATTCAATCAATATTTGAGGAATGAACGAATGAATGGATGGAAGCTAGCTGGTCTCGGCTGGGACAGGCAGGGTGGGAAAAGCCCGTGGTCCTGGCTTGCTGGGGGGAGGAGGAGGGCTCTTCAGACGAAGGCAGGGATGAGGCGCTTCTGTTGCCTTCCGTTCCATGTTTTCGCCATATGGCTTGCTGCACACTGGGCTGAATTGCAGATGCTCTAACTTGGAGCTTTCTTGCTTTTGTGTGTTAATAACATAAAGATGGAACATAGCTTACCACACATTTTGTGTTTGCTAACTATCTATATGTATATAAAACAGACTTCGGTGTTACTAGCCAACCCACTTGTGAAGTGGAAGGAAAACAGAGCAATTAGAGAGGGAGGGAGGAGGCGGGTGCTGCCTCAGACCGTGGCCAAGTCTCCAGTATTACGTGTGCCTCCCGTGGAGGAGTGGGCTCTATCCGGGAGGTCAGGGGCAGGGCAGGGGTGGGCACAGGGGCCTCACGGCCCTATGGCTCTCAGGATGGAGTCCAGCCCCTCATGAAGACGGCATAGAGGGTGATTCTCTGGGCTCCCGCCCCTGAATCTTCCTCAGCCTCAGCGCTTCCCTCTTCCCGCCTCGTGCTCAGTCCCAGACACACCTGACAACTGTCACTTCCAGGATGTGCCACTCTTATCTCTAGCCTCTGAACCCTCTCCTTGCTTCCCCCCCCAACCCCCGACACTGTCTGCTCGCCCCTCCTGGCCTCCATCCAGCAACCCTTCACTCCGATGCCTGAGTACCGAGTGCCCCCCATGTGCCTTCAGGCCGCTGCCTTCTGAAGGAAGAAGGGCCCCAAACAAGGAAACGAATGTACAATTACAAAACGTCTCAAGCGTGATGAAGAATAAAAATACGGGGCTTAATTAAAAAGACAGAATTAGGCATTTATGCCACCACATAAGCTGCGTTTCAGGGCAACCCAATAGCCCCAATTGACACAGAAAATTTCTTTACAGAAGACTCTGCGTGTACATTCTGAACAGCGGTGCATGGTGGGGGGGGTGAGGCAGGAACACCAGTATTCCTCTTGGAATGGTCTAGAATGGCCAGGCTGTGAGAATGATACAGGCAGAGGACTTTTAGTCCAGTTCTTTACAGAGAATGCACCCTCCCTATTGCCTGCATAGGGTGGACTGCCTCCCATTCCATCCCCCTGGGTAGGTATGCCTCTAATTTTGAAGAAGTGAAGGAAATAGAAAACCACCATTTTGCAAACCCTAATCGAATAACTGATTCAGGAAGTAATTATTATTGGATGAAACTGTTAGGTGGGGGCTGATGGGGAATGGCGCTATGGAAAGATGAGGCTCTCACCACCTGGCTCCGCTGACCAATCTCAGCATCACAGGAGTGGATGGCCAGGTACCTTGGGCCTCCGGAGGGGACGTCATGTGAAGCACACAGCGTCACACACAGCATCGCCTGCGGACAGGAACTTAATGGGCTCTGAGAGCTGGCTTCCAAGTACAGGGAGCACAGTGGGGAGAGGAACGAGGCAAATGACTCTAGGAGAAGCAAAAGGGACAAATCCAGAAAGTGAAGTGATTCTGCAGGAGACTGACCTGGTCTCTGTAGCAAATGTGGAAAAGACGGGGCTACTGGAGTGAAGAGCAAAGGACACAGTGACCAGATGCGGTGCGTGCATCCTGTTTGGATGGCCATTCACACCGATGGTTAAAAGACACATTCGAGATAACTGGAAAATTTGACAGTAGATTGAGTATTAAATGGTACCATGGGGGGGCCTGGGTGGCTCAGCCAGTTAAGCATCCAACACTTGATTTCGGCTCAGGTCATGATCTCCCAGTTCAGGAGATGGAGCCCCGTGTTGGACTCTATCCTGATAGCATGGAGCCTGCTGGGCTTCTCTCCTTGTCTCTCTGCCCCTCCTTAGCTTGTGCACATCTGCGCGCGTGTTCTCTCTTTCTGTCAAAATAAACTTAAAAGAAATGGTACCAAGAATTGTTGACTTTCTTAGCTGTCTTACGGGCATTGTGGTTATGCAAGAAAATGGCTATACATTTTAGACATGCGTAAAAAGCGAAACGATGCTCGGGCACGTAAAAGTGAAGTGACAATGTTCGGAATTCGTCTTAAAATATTTCAGTGAAGGTAAAAACAAAAAAGCCACAGGCTCAATGAAGCAAATATGAGAAAATCTTAGTCATGAAGTCTGCAGGGTAAGTATATGAGGGCTCATTCCACTATCCTCTATCTACTCGTATGTTTGAAATTTTTATAATTAAAAAACAAAACCAAAAGAGGATGCCGAGAGGAAACCAGCAAAAGGCGGGGCCTGAGACAGCGAGAACCTGATGCAGACAGTGTGGCTGGCAAGTGTGGCTCCTCCAGGAGGGGCTGCCGAAGCGGGAGCCCGCCGCCGAGGAAGGGGTGGGCACGGTGGAGAACAGGTGCAAACACACCGAAGAAGCCGAGCCCTTGGCGTGTCGGAGAAAGGCTGGAGCAGAGGGAGCGGAGGGTACGGGCCCAGGACCCCAGGACCAGAGGGCTGCGGCAGAAGCCAGGTCGGGCAGGGGCTGGCACTTGTGCAGCCTGACTTACTTTGCAATCAGCGCGAAGCTTTCAAATGGTTTCCAGAAGGGGCAGGTTTGATTGGATTCATGGAAGTCATTTTCTTTTAGGAAAAAGAGATGACTCTGGCTGCTTGGTGACAAATTCTGGTGGGGAAGAGGCAGCAACAGTGGGAAAGCCCTTCAGGACGTGGTACAGCTGTCCAGGCAGCAGACGGTGGCTCCCTGCAGGACGGGACAGAGAAGGGGACGAGGGACAGAGTGGAAACATTTGGGAGGCAGAGAGCCACTGGGGCTTGCTGATGCACGCGGTGCAGAGGATGAGAGAGATGGAGAAATCGACAATGAATACCAGGTCTGGGGCTCGGGCAACCGAGGGAACGGGGGCACCAGGGGGAGAAGCAGGTGGGACAGGGCAGGGAAACCCAGAGTCCACTTCTGGGCGTCTTACACTGAGAGGCTCGGGAGATGGGCACGTGGAGACGTCAAGAGGGCAGAAGGTGGAAAGAAAAGACCACACAGGGAGGGAGCATTTGGGAAGGAACTCCATCACTTAAACAGGGAGGAGGAAGGAGAGCAAGGGCACCGAGGACGAGTGCCAGGGGAGGGAAGTGGTGTTCTCAGCCAGGGAGTGGGCCACCATGCCCAACACTCCTGAAAGCGCCGTGAAATGAACCCCGAAAAGTGCCCTTTGGAGTTGGTGAGATGGGGGGGGCACTGGTGACCTTGGCAAAGGCAGTTTCAGCGACTTCCGCTTCCTGCCCTCTCCTCACCCTGAGCCGGATGAGGACCGTCCCTGCATTTCTCTTGTTTTGCGACGAACATGGCCGCTCTTCTCTTCCACTGGGTGTGGGCATCCTGAGGACAAGACGCTTGCTTCAACCTTCAGACTCTTCCAACAGAACGCAGCCCTGTAACCATTTAATAGACGCTTAATGGGCCTTAACGAGCACCGACTGTATGCACACACGCATGGGCCCAGGAAAATGGCACAATCACCCATTCCTTTTGTCTGCATTCTTGACGGATGTGAAAGCAGGCAAGTTGGTCAAATGTCCCGCTGGACGCTGAGTTCACGGATCCCCCGCCGCCGATCGGAGTGAAACCAGGGGACTCCTTACAAAAGCCAGGAAACGGACCCGGAAAAGACAGCCATCCACGGCCCCTGGGCCATGCGCACCCACCCGGGACTCCGCCGTACCAAACCTCACTTTAGCCTCACGCACACACTCCTCATCACCCTCTGGACCAGGGGAAGCAGCTGAGGGGCCGCCAGGTGAAGTGCCTTCCCCAAGCTCACGCTGAGAAGAAACCCGGCAGCCGGGACCCCGCGCCTGGCACTTGGGTGCGGCCGGGGCACCTGCCACATCTGTTCCAGGGCCTCCTCCCGCAGGACGTGGGCCAAATGCCCACATGGCAGAGGGGCTGTCCCTCCTTCCGCCTGCCTACGCCTCTGCCCATTCATTCTTCATCCCCTTTCTTACTCTGACCACAGTTTGACATATTAACTTTAAATAATAGCACACCCACATCATACGGGGAGTGAGTCATTCCCCTTTCAATTCTCGTTCACGTGTTCTGCTTAATCAAGGAGAAAGTCTCATTTTGAAGCTGAGATGGCCGGCATCTTCCTAATGTTTGTCTATATCCTTTTCTAAAAAATTGTGGGAAGATACACATAATATAAAATTTACCATTTCAACCATTTTTTAAAATGATTTTTTTAATTATTTTTTTAATGTTTATTTATTTTTGAGAGACAGAGAGATAGAGCGTGAGCAGGGGGAGGGGCAGAGAGAGAGGGAGACACAGAATCCGAAGCAGGCTCCAGGCTCTGAGCCGTCAGCACAGAGCCCAACGCGGGGCTCGAACCCACGGGCTGCGAGATCATGACCTGAGCTGAAGTCAGACCCTTAACCGACTGAGCCACCCAGGAACCCCCATTTCAACCATTTTTAAGAGTACAATTCAGTGGCATTATGTAACCTTTATCACTATCCTCAGAACTTTTTCATTTTGCAAAACTGAAACTCTGTACCTACTAAAAACTCCCCATTCTCCTCTCCCCAGCCCTAGCAATCACCCTTCTACTTTCTGTCTGCCTAGTACCTTACACCTGTCTGCCTAGTACCATCATCTCCTGTTGTTTTTTTTTTTTAATTTATTTATTTTGAGAGAGAGAGAGAGAGAGAGAGAGAGACAGAGCATGCTAGCAGGGGAGGGGCAGAAAGAAAGGAGAGAGAGAGAATCCCAAGCAGGCTCCACACTGTCAGTGTGGAGACCGATGCCGGGCTCGAACTCACGAACATTGATACCTGAGCTGAAACCAAGAGTCTGATGCTTAAGCTTAAACGCTGAACCATCAGAGCCACCCAGGCATCCCTCATCTCCTGTTTTAAACAGAAAGGGATCAGGCCTCAGGGCCATGGCCTGCCTCTTGCCTGTAGTTGTAAATACTTCGATGCTTCCCTTCACTTTGTGGCTGGTGATGTTGGTTTTCCACTTAGGGTAGGGGTAGTAGGTTTTTCTTTTCCAAACAGATTTAAGGAAATATACCGATTGAAGGTAGAGAGGCTCTCAGATGCAGTAGAAGAGAGGGCGGGAGGTGGGGAAGCCCCAGCCTCGAGCCTCGAGGTTCCTTGCTGCAGGGCCCTCTGTGACCTCCATAGCAGCCACACCTGGGCCTCGGCAGAAGAACGTGCCGCCGCTCCGTGCACCCAGCCTTCTCAGCTTCCTGTCACCATCTGGGAAACACTCTCTGTGCCTCTCACCTTTGCCCCTATCTGTCACCCACTTATTTATTCAGCAAAACTTGCTGTCCAGACCCTGCGCTGGCTCTGGGGAATGCTCAGGCCTCTAGGCCCAGTCTACACCCTCCTGAGTGCCTTCTTCCTTCTCTCCTTCCTGTTTATTTAATCCTGACCCTCCTCCATCCAGCACCCCACTATTCGACTTTGCCAAACCATCCTACTGCTCAAAGCATCAGAAAGCCTCACGTGTACCAGAATCCGATTATTTTGCTAATATCCTATGGGCCACTGCATCGGTGTGTGACCTCTGTTCAGTCATGTTTGGAGTGAGTCCTGCTCAGTTCATGTCTGCTTGCCCCCGGGCGTGTGAGGTGTTCTTGGGAGAGCTGGGTCAAGGCAGTGCCCACCAGCACTTGATGGGGGTCAGGCATGCAGGGGTTCCCGAGGCTGCCAGGCTGATTAAGAAGTGGATTCCTACGTGACTGATGTCAGCACGTGACTGAGGGGTGTTGCCAGGGAAGTCAGGATTCCTGGGGAACTGAGACCAAAAGTCAGGCCTGGCACCCCCAGAGCCATGCCAGGGTGGACGAACAGGCCTTACAGAGAAGGACCTGTGGGTCTAGGGGGACCACCGAGAGGCTCTCTGGGGGACACAAATGGATGAAGCTTGACAGCCCACCGCCCTTTCAAGCGCTCAAGACACCCACGACTCTCACGGTTGCCAGTTACACGAAACCCAACCTCAACTGGCTCAATAAATACATGAAATCATTGGCTCTAGCAACTGGAAAGAGCCTAGTAACCTGGTCTTGGGCTTGACCGGACCCAGAAGCTCGATGAATCAGAAGACTGCCTCTCTTTACCTCAGGCTGTGCTCCAGTCTACCCCAGGACTTCCCTTAGTCTAAGGAAGGTCACCCTGAGTGGCAAGATGGCTTCCTCCTTCCAGATCCACTTCGGATCAGCTTAGCAACTGCAGGGGATTTTTCATTGGGCCAACTAAGGTCATGTGCCCACCCCTGTAACCAATCACATGGGCAGGAATGTGGTTCTCCGATTGGCCAAAGCTCCCACCCCTATCAAAGTGCAGAGTATAGCGCTTGGAGGAAAATATCCCAGAAGGGAGACGCCAGCGCCTTATCTCTTCAAGGTCCTGCTCTATGTCTTGCAGCTGTGTCTGTCTTCAGAAACCCAAAATGAGGAGATTTAAGTGAAAGCTGGGAATATGGTGGTCAGACACAGAACAAAGAACTCTTATGTCTTAGCCCATGCTGAAGGGGGTGCTTACTGCTGCATAACTGATGCATTCCCCACCCCACCCCACCCCCAACCTGATCACACATTCCAACTCTTTGAAGTGTCTTCAAATTAGTCTCTGTCCTTGGGAACCCTGAGCTTAGCACAGAATCCATAAATGTCAGCTGCCACCATCGCTCTATCTGATACTAAGTTTAAAGGTCAATTTTAATTTTCACTGGAATTTTTAAATGGATCACAGCCTCCTATCTGAGCAAGTGTGACTGGACTTGCTCTCCAGTGTAAGAAAGGGTTAGGCCAGGGCTGGGACCACCCATTGGTTTGCCAGTCTCTCGCCTTGGAGTCCATAGCAGTGTGAGCTCGATGTGAACCACAACTTGGGGAGCACGCGTTGGGGCCCTGGACTTGGGCTGACCCGGCAAGCCTGTGCAGACAGATTTCCACTGCTGAGAGGGGACAGGAGCCAAGCCCCCAGGGCCTTCCCACACTCAGGTTCCCTGGCACTGGGTCCTGCTCCTCCTGCCTGGCCCCGACCTCACAGCTCACACTGGTGTAGCCAGTTTGATCCCTCTCCTTCTGGGATTCTTGTGTGGATGCCCCTCCCCCATCTCCTTTGACTCAGCCGAGCAGCCACAAGAGCCCAGCTTTGCCTGATAGCAAGGCCAGGGCCAGCTCCACTTCCAGCCACAGCCCACACCTGATCAACTTTCTCCAGCGCTCCTTACCTTTCTATAGGTGCCTTTAACTGGTAAAAGTTATGTACCAGCTGCCCAAGTGCACACAATGGGCCAACGCTGTCGGCAGGCAGTTTCCTGGGCCACTGAAGGCTATCTGGGGGCCCTAGGTTAAGGAATCCTATCCGGGAAGGATTCCCCCCCTTGCAGCCCCCATTGACTTACTTCTTAATTCTTCTATCCTGGCTGCTCTTCTTACTGTGTATAAAGCTATGCACATGCCCCAGCTTTCTTTACGAATAATAATACATGTTGAACACTATGTCCTACATGCTATTGTAAATGCTTTATAGGTATTAGTACATTTACTCCTCACAGAAACCGTGGAGGTTAGGATAATTAGAATCACCCCCATTTTACGGATGAGGAAATTGAAGTACCAAGAGGTTAAGGAACTTTCCCAAAGTCTCATTGTGGAGGGAAGGTAATACCTTCCCAACCCAGCAGCTGGTTTTCTAGTTCAATCCGTATCTCCCTCAAGGCTGAGCCAATGCTTGGGCACTCTAAGCTGAAGCAGGCAGGCATATGATGAAATGAAACCAAACAGCCAAAGGTGAGCTACCCCAGGCAAGTGACCATCAGTAATTTGGTGCAGTCTATCTCCACAGATTTATCCTTTCTATTGCCTCTGCCAAACTCATTCATCCTTCTGGCCTAGGCGATGCTTCCTCCATGCAGTTTTCGTGGCATCCAAGAGTAGGTTGGGTGCCCTCTCCTGCCACCACTCCATGTGAAGCTATAGCCCCCAGAAGTTTCCCATCCCAGCCCTTATCGCTCTGTACTATAGCTACCAATGGGCATAACTGCTTCCCTTCCATACTAGAAGTTCCCAAGTAGGTAGGGATTATTAAAGTCTTACTTTATTTTGTTTCAAATTATTTTTTTGAAAAACAATTTTTTTGTTGAAATACACACCCCATGAAGTGCAGAAGTTATAAGTGTACAGCTCAATGAATTTTTATGTACATAACCATGTATTCAGATCAAGATATTAAACATGTGTGGAACCCAGAAGTTTCCCCTGGTCCCCTTCCAGTGATTAACCCCACCCCAGAAGGTAACAGCTGTTCTGATCACCGGTCCTATAGTTCTGCCTTTCCTTAAACTTCAATTAAATGGAATCACATATTAATACTTTTTTGTGTCTGACTTTTTGTGCTCACCATTATGCCCGTGAGATTTATTCATGTTGCTGCATGTTTCAGTGGTTTGTCCCTTGTGTTGTTGTGTGGTATTCCACTGAATGAATATACTAAATTTATTTATCCATTGTACTGTTGGTGAACATGTCAGCTAGTACACAGAACATCTGGAACTTTCATTCTTTGCTGGTGAGAGTATAAACTGCTGCAACCACTAAGGAAAATTCTGTCTTGTTTATCATTGTTATATATATGTATATATAAATATAAATAAAATGTGTATTTATATATATTTATTATATCATATAAGATTTACTGAGCATTTACTATGTGCCAAGCACTGTACTAAATCTGCATTATCTCACTTAATCCCTAAATCATGACCCTAAAAAGTAGACAGTTTCCATCCCTGAAATAGGATATCAGAGTATCAACATGCTAGGGTTATTGTTAAGTTGAACTGAGATAAACACTCTGAAGGATTTAGCCTAAAGCTGCCATTTTGGAAATGCTGTTTATGACACTTCTGTTATTCCTAAAGGGCACAGGGCTGGGAGTTCAGGACTCTGGCTTCCATGCCTACTGAAGACAACCTGAGCGAGTTATCTCAGCAGCGTTGACCTTGGAGCCCCTAGAAGGTCTGCTAGCAGGGACCTCTGGGGATGACACAAGGCATTCTCTTCGATAAGACCCAGGCTGTCTCTTCAGGGAGACTGTTATGATAGTGGGGCAGGGGACAAGACTGAGACTATAAATCAGGAAGGGTCTTGGAAGTGTTGGGGAGACCTCTGCTACATGCTGCTTTCTCCGAGTTTTGTACAGAAAGTACTTTTAAGTGACCATTGTTCCATACCTGTGTTGCTAGCCTGTTAAGCTCCAATAGGGCTTGGTCGGTGTCTGTTTTTCAAGAATTCATTCATAAATAGGATTTAAGTGTCTCCCTTCCCCCAGGCACTATGCCAAGAGCTTGGGGATACAGCAGTGAACAAGACAGACAAGACAGGGAGAGGGACGCCACACAAGGAAACGGAAGGAGCAAAGTCTGGTGACAAGTTCTGTCGAGGAAACACAGCCGAGCAAAAAGGTGGAGCGGAAGTCCTGGGGAGAGGGGTGCTCCAGATTCAGTGGTCACTGAAGACCTTGAAGTTCTTAGGAAGGAAGAGCAGCCGGAAGGGCCTTCGCAGGGCACAAATCCCAAGGCCCTGAGGTGAGAAAGGACAAGGGCGTTGAGGAGGTATGAGGGGAGGGGGTTGCAGGGAGGTCTGACAGGATGTGAAGGCCAGTTCAGCTGGAGCCCTGTTCGCCAGGGCAGGGAGCGCTGATTTGATCCTGGGTCTGATGTGAGCCACTGGGAACGCTTTCAGCTAGAGGGGGCCGCCTGGAGTCCCCAAGTCGTTAAGAGTTTGTGGGGGAGGGGCATACAGGGAAAGTGTTGGGCTGTTAGTTGAATGAATGACTTGGATGGATGCGTGGACGTACCTCGAGGAACAACTGTTCCTCCGGCGCCCCAGACCCTGGCGACTGCCGGAGGCACACGTTGTAGGCCAACGACCAGGCGCTGTGACCTTGGGCACCTCCCCGCCCCGACTCAGGGCCCGGAACCCTGCGTCTCCGGGGCGGGGAGGACGTGCAAGGAGGGACAGTACGCGCGCGCGCGGCAGGCCGACCGACGGCGGGTCCTCCCGCTCGCCCCTGCCAGACCCCTGCCCCAGCCAGAACCCTCGCCGCCTGCCGTGTTTACATTCCCCCCGCGCCGGCCACGCGGCCTTTTGCCGCTACAGCGCCGCTCGGCTCCGCCCCCGGAGTCCCGCGGCCCGCCCCTCTGCCGCGCGCGCGCCAGAACCCGCCCCCCCCCCAGCCTCCCGCCCGCCAGACGCGGCCCCGCCCTCCACCGCGCGCGCCAGCCGGCCTCCCGCGTCCCGCCCCGCGCGGCGCCGCAGATAGCGCCGCGCAGGCCCCGCCACGGCCCCGGCCCCGCCCCTCCGGCGCGCAGGCCCTGTCATTTAGCCCCGCCCCCGATCAGGCCCCGCCCCCGTCGGTCCTGAGCGTCTCGGCTGGCCTACGCAGCGGAGGGGCGGTCCTGAGGGCGGCTGCTGGGCGGGCCCGGGCCCTCGGGCGGCCGCTGAGGGGCTCGGAGCGGTCGGGGCGGGGCGGAGGGTGGCGGGAGGGCGCGAGGGCGGGCCGGGGGCCGGTTCCGCGCGCAGGGATTTTTAAATGTCCCGCTCTTAGCCGGGCGCAGGAGCAGCCGGCTCGGCCGCCAGCGCGGTGTAGGGGGCAGGCGCGGATCCCGCCACCGCCGCGCGCTCGGCCCGCCGCCGCCTCCCGCCTCCCGGCTTCCCGCTCGCCTCTGCCTCCTGCCTCGGGCCTCGGCTCGTGCCGCCTGTCTGCCGCAGAGACGGCTTCGGGTAAGGGCCCTGCCGCGGGGCCGCGGGGCCGGGGGGCTGCGGGACGGTGCGGCAGAGAGGACTCCCAGAGCTCCTGGGTCGGGCCGGGCCGGGGTGGGGGTGGGGCGAGGCCGGGTCGCCGGGTCCCCGAGTCGTCAGCGTGGGGTGCCCCGGTAGGGTGTCTCAGAGACGGACCAGGGGAAGGTATTGAGGGGGAGACTGAGGCAGCCCGGGCCCGAAGGAAGGCGATGGGCAGGCAGGGATTTCCGGGGGGCATCCGGGGCCCCCCATCCCTGGGTTCGGACCCGGCATCGCGGGTTGGTGGCGGCGCCGCGGGTGACAGGCCACCCCGGGCCCATCGGCCATTTTCCTGACCGGCCCGGGAGGCTCCCGCCGGCGCCGCCGCCCGCGCGGGAGGGGGAGGGGTGTCCGGGGCGGGCCGGCGGGCCCTGGCCCCTCACCTCTGGTCGTCCTCACCCCACTGCCCGGTTTGTGCCCCCAAGGCCTGAGATCTGATCCCACGCCCCAAGCCATGCCGAGGGAGAGAAGGGAGAGGTGAGTGGCCCGGGTGGCTGGGGGACGGGAAGGGTGTTCAGCGGTGGGGGAGGGGTGGACCTAGATTTGGGGAGAATTCACCCTGACCTCTGTGCCACCCCGGCTTTGCAGGGATGCGAAGGAAGGGGACACCATGAAAGAGGAAAGTGGCACTGATGTCTCTGTTCGCTCCAGGAAAAGGAAGGCAAATGTGGCTGTTGTGAGTACAAAGGAGACAGGTGGGGGAGGAGACCCCTCCCAATCTCACCTGGGTACCAGACAGGGCTCCACCACATGGTTATTGATAGGGGGTTCATGGGGTGCATTTGGCAGCAATGGTGCCTGTAACCTAACCAACTTTTTTCTGTCTTCTCTGTTTTTGTCCTTGGGTTGTTTGGTGTGTTTCCTTGTGGGGTGGGGGTTGTTTTATGTTAGTTTTTGCAGGATCCAGATGAAGAAATTGCAAAAATTGACAGGACTGTGAGAAGCCAGTGCGGCAGTCAGGTAGGTGCACTTGCTAACTGGGCCTAGATGAAGGGCCTCCTGCTCTTTGTGGGTTAAATTGAGTCTCGGTCTCCAAAAAACCCTCCTGCTGAAGGGTTTTTGTCTACCTTTGGGTGCGGTACATATGGCCGAGCTCTGTGCCAGTCAGTGGCACTGACCTCTCTGCCAGCTTCAGGACTCCAGGGAGGTCTTGTGTTCCTGACCGGCACCTTTGAGATTACAAATATGCGCTGATGTCTGGAAGAACCAGAATGGACATCGAATAACTCAGTCCTCTCCTTTTGCCCTTGAGGAAACTCCGACTCAGAGGGAAGAAAGTGACCCAGAGTCCTGTGCGAGCCAGGGGCGGAGTTCATCCTAGAGTGTGGTCTCTGGGCTGGTGAACTGGGGGGAGGGCTCCTGACACAGAGCTCTTGGGTATGATGATAAGGGTTTGTGTGCGTTCATAAGCAACCATGAATCTCCCCGTCCACGCTACTGTTTTTCCATCATGGTGCTTACGGACCTCCATGCCCCCTCTCACTCCCTTTAGGTCTGGTGTCTAACTCTTCCCCCTTCTGGAAGTTCTCAGCCCATCTAGCAGTTACCCACAGTGATCACTGCTGTCTGGGGCTTGACCTGGCCTCAGCCAGAGTGTTAGTGGAACATTCTGTGTAATGATAGATGTGTCTCAACACATTTTTTAGTTGACTTGTCCACTCGCCTCTCCTTCATGGAGTTACCGCCAAATTTCCTGCCTGCTCTTGATATCATTACGATATCAGAAGTTCCTAGCAGAGAAAGCTTGTGTTATCTCTCTACCTCCAGAAATGGCTGGAGACCGTAGTTAATGGCTCCAGCAGGGGAAGCAACCTACCTCCAAACTAGTGGATCAGGCCTTCTGACCCTACCACAGAGAGAAGCTGAGCGGGAGTAGTATTTGAGCTGAGGGCAGTGGTCCCAACTAGGTTAGCAGTGGCCAGCACATCACATTGTTGGGCAGTAAGCACCAGCCACAGCTGGTTCTGGGAGAGCGAAGGGCTTTAAAGCAGTGGGTTTGCAGTAACGGTTGTCACTGCACATAGGAATTAGCGTTTCTGGGGCGGTCCACTGAATAATGAATAAGGGGTTGATGATTTCTTTCTCTATTAGAAGAAGAAATACTTAATTCACTTTAGGGAAGGAAATGAGACAGTGGATCCCAGTTCTTTCCTTTTCCTCTTCTTTAAAAAAAAAAAAAACGAAAAAGCAAACAAATAAAAACTTTTAAGCAATTTGATTTTTGTGGGGTATGATAACATGGGTCTCCACTCTGTGAAACCCAAGGTTGCTTATTTTCCTAGGTGTTTTTGAACTGAAATTTCCAACTGAGAATGAAGCAAAGGCATCCATGTTGACGTCTTAGAGTTTCAGAGTAGTTTGTGTTCTCAAGGAGAAACTGAGCGGGGCTAGGGTGCCCGAGTGGGGCTGTCTGTGGTCCTATCCCTAAACCGTGGACAGCTGATAACTGAATAGCCATAGCATTTCCCGCTAACTAGACGGAATTTTCATGGTTGTTCAGAGATTAATGACAACAGGTTTCTGCACATTTTGTAGAGCAGATAGCTTGAAAATTGTCCATCTGTTTACGGAGGAATTGTTGTCTTTTGTTATTTCTCTGTGTAGATTCATGAGCTAGAGTTTTGGGATAACACAACCTTTTTGTCTATTAATGACACACAGTTTTTCTCAGGAGTTAGAGTTCAACCCAGTACAATAACCTGGAGCCACTTGTAGCCATTATGCTAAACTCCTTATAGCTGCTTCATGGAGACCACAGAGAATCTTTGATTCTTAACGCTAGGCCTTTCTTAACAAAAAGAATGCCCTTTTACCTAAAATCCATTCACACATCCATTTTGTTGTTTACTTTTTTGCATAGGACCCAACCTTTTTGTTTAAGTGAAATGCTGGACTTTCCATGAGTTATTTCTCAGATCTAATTTTACATAGGTAGTTCTATTCTTAATTAAAAATGGCATAAGGAGTCAGAAGTGATTAGAAATAGTCAAAATTGGTCTCTTGCTCTCGTCCCATTCCTTCCTAAAGTCAGACTGATCTCGCCTCCTTTGAAACCCCGTATAGGCTCAAGTTAAGGGCCAACTTTCAGAACCATTTGTCTGCTTGCGGTTCACCCAATTTGTCTATGAACCTGCAGGTTGGAAACTGCTGCCATTTTATGCCCAAAAGCCTGCCCTCTGCTATTTCGGCCATCTGGCCGTAGAGGGTGGCACCCAGCCTCTGCCTTCAAAACTAGAATTCATTCTTGAATGAAGAGCAACTCCACGCACTTGTAATGTGACCCTTTTTGAGTCAAGGAAATGCTACCAGCACGTGATACTAGAGCTGGAAGAGGAGGCTGCCTTTCTGGAACAGCTGTTGGCAGGAGTTGTCATGGCTAATTTGCATGCCCAGTTCTTTGCACCCTGGGTGGAGAAGAGCGTTATCCTGCTTTGCTCTTAGTACACCGAGCCGGCTCTGGCTTCCTCTGAAAGCAGCTGGTGTGCTATGGTAGCCTGCCTCTACCATACTTTCCAGGCAGCACCTGGAGCCCAAGGCTGCATGCTCGTTTCTAGTCCTCTGATTGTCCCTTTTCTGCTCCAGTCAACCTTCAGGAGCTGTCTGCTTTAAAGAAAAAAAATGCCAAGAGTCTCAGACTTCCACAGAGCTTCCATGCTGGTGGGATTGTAGAAATCACTCTTTTTTTTTTTTAAATTTTTTTATTTTTTAACATTTTAATTTATTATTGAGAGACAGAGAGAGGCAGAGCATGAGCAGGGGAGGGGCAGAGAGACAGGGAGACACAGAATCTGAAAGACGCTCCAGGCTCTGAGCTGTCAGCACAGAGCCCGACGCGGGGCTCGAACTCACAGACCGTGAGATCATGACCTGAGTCGAAGTCGACGCTTAACCAACTGAGCCACCCAGGCGTCCCCAAAATCACTCTTCTCATTCAGAGAAGTCAATCATGAGTTTCTTTTCAGAGTAGGATGGTGAACAGAGTAGCTTTAAAGAGAAAATTTTCTAAATGGCAAAATGACCTTAGTATTTTCCAAATATTGAAAATTGAATAAAATTTAGGATCTGGAGCCTTAATAGAAAAGCAAAATTGTTTGGGTTTTTAACGATGGTTTATTCACTTATCAGTTATTTGAATCTTATTCTTTGCAAGACTTTGGGGGCAGGATTCAAAGGTCTTCAGGGGCATCTGGCTTCTCTCTCTACAGACTTCTTAGTACATCCTATGACCATTCCTGGGTTTGGTTTTAACTAGGCCGATATTCTTGTTGTTTTGTTTTAAGGAAAACAAAAGGTCTCCATTATGTAATACATTAGGCTATTCTTACAACTGAAAGATGTCACATTTGATGGGTTTTTGTTTTAAGATGGGGAGACTTTAAATATAGATAGTAATCAATTTACATTTTTGATCTTTTATACTTGCAAATGTGGAGTGCTTATGTATTGGAAATTCTCTCACTTTTAAGAAATTTTAGTAAATTAGTTGTACTTGTTAAAAAAAAACCAAACTTTTGAGTTGTGATCAGATAATCCCATGAGATACGTCAGAAATTATGCCCGGGGTCTTACTGATCTACAAATGGGCTTGTGGTTTTGTTTTATGTTGTTCGTGTTGTATTATAAGAGGTGTTGGTGTCTTATCTTAACCCCTCTCGCATCCATCTCACTGCTCAGGTACTTCTTACGAGTGTGATAGTGTGGAGGATACAAATGCTACTGACTTTGTAGGTTTTTTTTTATTTATTTTGAGAGAGAGACAGCATGAGCTGGAGAAGGGCAGAGACAGAGAAAGAGAGAGAGAGAGGGAGACACAGAATCCAAAGCAGGCTCCAGGCTCTGAGCCGTCAGCACATAGACAGAGCCCGATGCAGGGCTCAAACTCACAAACGGTGAGATTATGACCTGAGCCAAAGTCGGATGCTCAACTGACTGAGCCATCCAAGTGCCCCTGTAGTTTTCTTATATATTTAGTGTATAGACTCCTAAGTCAATGACAAGTGAAATGAAAGCTTGGAGTCATTACTGTGGCTTTCACTTACCCGTTCCATCTCCATCCTCATTTAAGCCAGAATATGTATTTAGGTCCGGAGATCGCGCCACAGTGTGAAGACATTTTGTTTTCCTAGCTGTCCTACAAATCAATGAATGTAAAAATAGCTGGTTCATATGAAACATCTAAAAATACGGGTTTCTTTCATAGCCTTGGGACGGTAATTCAGTGTGTGAAAACCCCTGCTCCTTGATTCCTACGCCTGACAAAGAAGAGGATGAGCCGACATACCCAAGTTCCACATGTGGGCCTCAGAGTTTCATGCCCTCCAGAGCCTCACCACTGCCTGTCCTGAAGTAAGTTGACGACCGCGTGCCTTCCAGATCTCTTCCTCCTTGTGCTCAATCTCAGCGAGTCAGAGTGGACGCATACCGACACCTGCCTTTTGTTTTTCCCTTGGCTTTGTGTTTTGTAGCTGGGCAAATAGAGACGAGGTTTGGAAAATTATGTTAAACAAGGAAAAGACATACTTACGGGATAAGCACTTTATGCAGCGGCACCCTCTCCTGCAGCCTAAAATGCGAGCAATTCTTCTGGATTGGTTAATGGAGGTGAGCTTGAGTCTTCCTGCTGACTGGAAGCATTGACCACTTCTAGAATCTTCTGTGCTGTTACGATCTCTTTGTGCGTTCGATCCCGTTGACACATTCTGTGTCTCTGAAGCTGTAGTATATATACTACAGCAGTCTAACATTTCGCTTGCATTCTTCCTTAGGATTTCTGAAGTCTTTATCTGTTAGGTGTTTTTAAGTGGGTGTCAAATTTTTTTCTTCAAAGTTCAAATAATTACAGAAGTTCTGTTTTCCACTTAACTGTAAATATTGATATTTGGTCTTTGTTAATTAAATTACTTTTAAATATATCCAATGGAATGCAGATAACAGCTCTTTGATAGCCACTATCATAAGTTTTAAAAATATAGGAAGGGACTTACCTTTAGTAGTCAGAGAGCTTACATTGTTCCTTTTTAACTCTTTAGAAGCCATTTCTCTTTCCTCATAGAATATCCTCTTGACAAAATATATTGTTCCATTCTTTTATGGTCATACTATCATACTTCTGCAACAGTTGATCAAAAGAACAAGTATTGGGGTGCCTGGGTGGCTCAGTCAGTTAAGCAACGGGCTCTAGCTCGGTCATGCTCTCATGGTTCATGGGTTTGAGCCCCACATCGAGCTCTGTGCTGACAGTGCAGAGCCCACTTCAGATCCTCTGTTTCCCTCTTTCTCGGCCCCTCCCCCGCACTCACTCAGTCTCTCTCCTTTCTCTCTCTCTCAAAAATAAACATTAAAAAAATAAATTAAGAAAAGTATTATACATTGTGATGGGTAATTAAACATAAAAAGTGATATTATATAGGCAGTGCACCTCTTTCTGAGAAGAAGTGTGGGTGACTCAGTAGTGCCTCAGTTAAGTGTCCTTACTGGACACCTCCGTAAGCCTTGGGTGATGAGAAATGGCATTTCTCCTGTGATGTCGAGGGATGTCTCAGGCAGATCCATTTTATGGGAAAGGGCATACGGAAGTTGAATGCCTAAATATCCCCTAAAAACAAACTGCTGTGTACTCTTTGGAAAGTGTGTATCCAGGGGTGTGCATGCCCCTGTTACACTAATCCTAGAATCAGACCCCCTGCTGCCACTATCTATGTGTCTTTGTCAGGCAAGTCACTTAACTTAGCGTCTTGGTTTTCTCATCTGTAATATTTTCTAGCAGTATTTTCCTTGCAGAGTTTATATGGATTAGAAATGGTCTGTATAAAGTGCAGCTTACATAGTAGGAAGGTTGCTGTTTTTACCAGTATTTGCTTTTCTTTATTGATCTCTGAAAACATTAACATTTTCTGTACTGAGTTCTTCGGCAAGCCTGCTTGAAGGCCCTTACAGGTGCCCTCCCCAGGCCCCCTGTGGCACATAGACTCTCTGGGCCCTCTGGGTCAATTTAGAATTCCGTGAAGCATTAGCTGTAGTGTGCTGTATTCTCCCAGGCTTCAACTCATTGGATGTTGTGACCGAGAAGTCCTATTTTGTACAATGCACTTGATGCCAAATACTTTAAGGAAGGTTTTCCTCTGAAAGTCCGTCAAAAAAGTCATGTAATACCATTGGAAAGATAGAAAAGAACGGGGGCGCTTGGGTGGCTCAGTCGGTTAAGCATCCGACTTCAGCTCAGGTCATGATCTCCCGTTTCGTGAGTTCGAGCCCCGCATCAGGCTCTGTGCTGTCAGCTCAGAGCCTGGAGCCTGCTTCACATTCTGTGTCTCCCTCTCTCCCTGCCCCTCCCCTGCTCATGCTCTACCTCTCTCTCTCTCTAAAGTAAATAAATGTTAAAAAAAAATTAAAAAAAGAAAAGAACTGTAACCTTTTTGTCCTCGCTGAGACAATACTTGAGGCTTGTGTGCAGTGACGCTGTTTCTCAGCCCCTAGCCCAGCCAGGAAGTGCACGCGTGTGTACACTCATGCTGTGAAAGGCGCTCATGCTGTGTGCCCAGTTGTGAGCTGGGTGACATAGGTCTGAGAGTTTGTTCCTGAGAGGACAGAAGCTCTAGTTTCACTTCTGATCAGAGTGTAATTGTGTTACTTAATGAAAACTGACTTTCCATATGCCCTAGCCTGGACTTTAGAAATCCTCTTTGGTGACCGATGGAATTTTCTATTAATGTTCTGTTGTTTCTCTGGTGCCTTTTCTACTTTTTAAGCCCACGGTTTGCACTTATACCTGGGAAGGCCTGTTTAGGAATAACAATTTTATGTGCATAATCAGACAGTTGATGGTGGTGATGAGTTGAGGTCTGGTCTTTCCTTGGTCATCTTCAGCTCCCTCATGCACACCATCTTACCGTATCTCGCAGCAATCCTGTGAGGTGGGCAGGGCAGGCATGGTCCTAATGTTATAGTTCGAGATAACCATTCAGTTTTTCCATGAAAATGCTGCTTCACCAGGCCATGAACATACCTTTCTCCCCCTGCCTATGAACATTCGCTCTTACTATTATCACATAGATCACAGAACACTTAATCCTTGTACGTGAGTTCCAGTTTCTCATTGTGTGTGTGCGTGGGGACGAGCAAGGTAACAATCTTTTCCGAAAAGCAAAGTTCTCTCTCTCTTGATTATATTGTCCTTCACCAAAACTCATGGCAGATGTTTTTTTGTTTTTGTTTTTGTTTGTTTTGTCTTTCTTTTTTCCTCACGTAACTATTCTAAAACTTACTGTGTTTTCAGGTGTGTGAAGTGTATAAACTTCACAGAGAGACGTTTTACTTGGCACAGGATTTCTTCGATCGGTATATGGCAACACAACAAAACATTGTGAAAACACTTTTACAGCTTATTGGGATTTCATCTTTATTTATTGCTGCCAAACTTGAGGTAAATCATTTTCAAATGTTTATGTTATGTAGCGTATGCTGTTTCTTGAGATCCTCTGAGGTTACTGGAAGAGGCCAACTTTCTGTCTACATTTATCCAGTTTGAGGTCGTGTAAAGTAAAGATACATGCAGAAAGGGCTAGAAATTAACCAAGAAGTGAGAAAAGTAGTGAGTCTATAAAATTTTAGGTTTATTTAGTTACTTTCAGCCAAAAAAAATTGAATGTTGACCCAAGAGGGTTAAAATTTTGGAGTGTTTAAGAGGGTGGATGGGCTTAACTTGCAAACATGTTGCTAAAGGTATTAAAAAGGTGAAAATTTCAAAACTCTCCCCACTGAGTAGAAGTTGTGTTTATGCATTTCTTTATTGGTGGGGAGGGGGGAGGCGTTTCTTTCACACGAATACATTTTGAGCAGCGGAGCAGCTCCTGTATGTATTCCATGGCAACCCGTCTCTTTTCATGGTAAAATCCTAAAAACATGTGGAGATGTACATTATAAGTTAAAAGTATTAGAGATTTTTGCTAGTTGTTTCTCCCTTGTATTTCCTTTTAGGAAATCTATCCTCCAAAACTGCACCAGTTTGCGTATGTTACAGATGGGGCTTGTTCGGGAGAGGAAATTCTTAGCATGGAATTAATCATTATGAAGGTAGGTTACAAGTTAATTTTTCAGTCCTTTTTTTAAAATGCATACATAATAGCTTTTCCGCATTTGTGCTAGCGCATCTGGCTAGGTGTTCTCCAGCTGGACACATTGTGGCGTGGAACATGGCTGCGTTTCGAACTTCTTTAGAGGCCCATGGGGAGCAGAAATATCTTTTTCTTTTCTCAACCATTGGTCTCTTTTCTCTGTTTTCCCTTAGGCCCTAAAGTGGCATTTAAGTCCCCTGACCATCGTGTCCTGGCTGAATGTATATATGCAGGTTGCGTATCTAAATGACTTGTATGAAGTGCTCCTGCCACAGTATCCCCAGCAAATCTTCATACAGATTGCAGAGGTAAGTGGCTCCGTTACCTCTGTGGGGCTACCTGCCCCGTCACTAGACCGAGTAACTCTAGAAGGGATGTATGTTGGCCGTGCGCCTCAGTGTTCTTTTCTTCTCCACAGCTTTTAGATCTTTGTGTCCTGGATGTGGGCTGCTTAGAATTTCCCTATGGTGTCCTCGCTGCTTCTGCCTTGTATCATTTTTCTTCCTCTGAATTGATGCAAAAGGTTTCAGGTACGTTGGCTTTCTGGTCCATTCACAAGGTGGATTAAACTCACAAACCAGTTGAGCCTAAAGTTTCTTTTCATTGCAGGGTATCAGTGGTGTGATATAGAGAAGTGTGTCAAGTGGATGGTTCCATTTGCCATGGTTATAAGGGAGACAGGAAGTTCAAAACTGAAGCACTTCAGGGGAGTTCCTGCTGAGGATGCGCACAACATCCAGACCCACGTAAACAGCTTGGATTTGCTGGTCAGTAGCCTTCCTTGTTTCCCAGACGAATTCCCAAAACTGCTTAAGTAGCCTCTTCACTTTTCTTCAGGCAGGCTTCCAGATATCCCAGAAAGACTCCAATTCTTTTAGGTCCTTAAAAAAGAAAAATTGTGGTTAGTAGATGCTGTGTCTAAATAGCATGTAGACCAGAGACTTTTAGATTCTTTGCTATTTTTCCCCTCATTTCCAGAGAAAAGAGCACACAGAACGCAACGCCCAAAGGATACACTCTTCCTTTGTAACATTTCTCACTTTTACTCTTCACAGGACAAAGCCCAAGCAAAGAAAGCCATATTGTCTGAACAAAATAGGATTTCTCCTCTCCCCACCGGGGTCCTCACTCCCCCACCGAGCAGCAAGAAGCAGAGCAGTGGCCAGGGGACAGCATGACCACACCAGCATTCTCCACCAAAGACAGTTGTGCGGAAGTGCCTGCTCCAAGCTCCCTTCTGTGCACCGAGGCAGAGGCACGCATTAGCTTTTACAGATATTTAAATGGAAGAGCATGTCTCTTCGCAACCGAAGCGTTTCTGTGGATGGCATTGGACAGGGAGAAGTGTTTTTTATTGAACGCTTAGATTTTTTTTTTAATAAGTGGGTCAAGTACACCAGCCACCTCCAGAACACCAATGAGTGCTCCAGATGCTGCTAAGGAGGGTGATACTTGACTTGATTGACTATTCACACAGATAACAAAGGCTTGAAGTCAAGGAGTGCCACGTTGCTGTTGGTCTCCCCTTGGGTGTTCTGGGTTGTGTCGTATTGAGTGGAACAGGTGGTTGTGAGCGTTGTGACGTGGAGCCCACAACCAGCTGTGCTGGGGGCCTGCCCTTTTCACACTATCAGTTGACAATACACAATGCCTTTTATGAACTGTAATTTTGTAAGTGCTGCTATGTCTATCCGTTTTTTAATAAAGATAACACTGTCTTTGAGACAGCTGGTTTTATGAGCTATGTCTGATCATTTAAGTTAGAAGTCAACTTTGAATGTGGCTATATCAGGTTCTCTTTTTTAACTTTATACTTGAAGCTCACACCTTTCAAGCAAATATGTTTAAAAATAAGCTTTTGACATAAGTTGTAGGTGCAGCCTCGAAGGCCTCCCACGGGTCCCCCGAGGTGGGAATGAGGCTTCTATTTGGCATTTATCCCACAATGCCCTGCGCAGTGGCTGCTCAGGGGCGGCTCACTGGCCGGCTCTGGCAGTAGTGGGCAAGTCATGTCTGCATCCAAGAGGATTCCTAAGTATCATTTCTGCCCTAGGACAGGCCAAAGGATGTAAAGAATCTGTAATTAGTGTTACCTAATGCTCTTTGTCCTTACTCAAGTCTCAACCTAAAGAACTTCGGTTTGGAGAACTTGTTAACATAATGTAGCCGAAAGCCAAAATTTGAAGAAGAAAATGTAAAATAACATGCAGCTCAAGGCCAGATGTCAGTGTACGGTCCGTTCTCGGACCATCGATGCAGTCACCATGTGCCTTGCTAATGGAGGAGGCCGCTGTCCACTTTAAGGCCTAATGTGTATGGTTCACACTGTGTTTCGTCGAACATTCTCATAGTGGTGGTCATGTCAAGTTTTGTGTTCCACTTCCTCGCGATGCCTTGGTGTATGTATGGGTTCGTAAAAGGGAGGGTGAATGAGCAAATAAATCCCACTTATTTTCGACTTGGTATTTTATCTCATTTTGCGAAATCGTGTCTGAAGTAGAGAACAGCCATTTTAAAACTACCTATTTAGATGAAGTTGGAGAGAGACCCTACTCTTTCACATTGCGATGCTATAGGTTTCTAAGCTTTAATACAGTTTTCCTAATACACGCATTATAAATCTACATGTATTTAGTCAAATGGTACTCCTGGCTAATTATTTCTTCACCTTAGGCAGAGATGTTCCCACCTTAAAAAGCAGTGACTTTTAAATGGTGATCATTTGTAAGTAACTTGTTGGAAAAATCCTAAAAGTGGCTAACTCGTTACACTTGGCATTTTCGATGCAAAATTATGGCACTGAAACATTGCTAATTCTCAAAGCTTTCGGTTAGTTTGAGGGCTTGACACATGTGAGGTAACTGGTTTGAAAGCACGTTTGAAGTAAACACTACATAGGTTGTTTGGCTCTTGTATCCCAGCACGTTACTGGATCCAGCGGGATGAGAATTCCTTCTATGTAGACTTAAGAGCGTGGCATTTCTGGACATCAGTGTTTTGTTCTTGTTTTTATTAAACGGCAGTGTTGCCATGGGCAGCTGTGAATCACCTGTGCTCATAAAGGATGAGTCCTGGATGGATGAGTGAAATTCATAGTAATCGATATTTTCTGTGTGGCCCTGCCAGAAACCCTAAGACCCACTAGTAAGTAAAATCAAGTTTCCCTGACTGAAGGGGCTCCTCCTTTTGCTAATAGTCAGTACAAACTTCGGCCCTTCACCGGTTGGCTCTCCGTACCAATTTGCCAAGTCCGTTTTGTTCCACAATTCAGCTAAAACCAGGTGAGGGCCCCTGACGCCAAACAGACACAGGGCTGAAAATGGCAGCTCCGGTCAACCTGGGTGAACAGACACTCTGAGGCAGAGATGGCGAGCAAGAAGCACCCAGAGAAGGCGGTGACGTGGCCCCTGAGTCTAACTTCCTTGTGCTGGAGAAACTAAGAGTAACTTATTGACCAACCATGAAGGCTGATTGGATTGTGGTAGAGCAAACCACATCCTCACGTCCTGCCCCAGCTCGCAGTTCGCTGGCTAGACCTCACCAGAGCTGCTCTGGTGTCTACCCCCCTCCCCCTGTGCTGGAGAAAGAAAACACTGGTCTTCAGGTAGTGCGTGTCGAAGGCTTTCCAATGCCATCTTCCCCGTGTGGAACTTGGACAGCCCTTGTTTCATGGATTTCATACCAAGGGAATAAAAAAGTGAGGCTGAGGTTCACATGGACTTTAAGTTCCTAAAGGCAGATAAGTAAAGCTTTTGAGCCCTTTAAGGTTTGGAGCACAGTGCGAGACACACTTCTAGCCCCTAGCTCAGACACAAACGAGATTGGAGTTTATTCGGGCAATATCGGGCTGTAGCTCAGAGCAGAGTTGGAAAGAGAAATCAAATCTGATAATGTCTAGTCATATTTACCCAACCGTGCATTTTCCTACCACATGTTCAACATTTTGAAATTCAAATCACATTTATACCTTGGACATTGTTAGAAGACTATTTTTATCCCTGCTGTAATCATCTAATTTGCTGATTACAGGTCTCAAATTGCCACAGAGAACTCAATTTTTGAAAGAATTGTCCTGTTTGATCAAATATGTTATTCAAGCAATGCAGTCATTTGTTCCACAAGGTTACCTGCCAGGCAGAGCTAACCAGGAGTAATAGCATTAGAAGCCTATACTTAAAATCAAGCATTAGCTAATCTGCCTGTGACAATAGAGTCTTAAATATAATTTGCTGCAGATACTTCAGTCCCTGCACTGACAGACAATTGCATTTTGTATTCAACGAGCACAGATTTTTCCTAACTCATCCCAATTCCAAATTTAACTCCAGAAGACTCTAATGTGCTCAGTTTCACAGGCTTACCAGGTACTACTTCCCAGGAGCCTCAGACGGGAGGGCAATGCTGTCCTGCGTTGAATAACTACTCCCTCTGCCACCCCCCAGCTGTCTTTTAAATCGCTTTTCCTGATCAATGCCAATTCCAAAAACTGTGTAGCACCTGACTGCGCCGTGAGTTCTAGTCCGATGTGGGCTTCCCTAAGATGATGTGAGGCGCCCTCGCTGTGTGCTGGGCACCCCCAGTGCTGGAGACAAAAGTACACAGCACTCAGGTGAGCCAGGGGGACCAGGGAATGGCTAGAAGCCCGGAGGCCGGGGCATGGAAGGGGTCTGGAGCAGGGGCAGTACTTCTGTTTGACAGGGTGCTGTTGTGCTGTTCCCCTGCAGCCAGGGAAGAGCCGTCCAGAGTCAGGGGAGGAAGTGGGAGATGAGGCAGAGGAGGTGACAGAGGCCACATCACAATGGGCTTTTACGCATCAAGCTGGACACAGGCCCGATGTCCCTATATGTGCGGACAGCAGGGAGCTGGTGTTTGTGAAGAGGATGGTGATGTGCTCGGAGCTACGTCGGGAGGCAGGAGTTGAAGAAACAAGCCCAGAGTTCTGCCTCTAAGTACCCTGGGAAAATGACTGTAGTACACGCGTCAGGAATTTCCGAATGGCCCTGTATGAGTGACTGCCAGACATCTCTTTTCAGACCACAGTGACTTCTGCCTCTGCACCTCTGCCTGTCAACCCGTCCACAGTCAGCTAGACCCTCACCTCCTGCAGAAGACCACTCTTGTCTGGCCCACACTGATGTCATTTCTTTACTGGGCTCTGGAGTCACCTATACCTCCTGTCTCCCCAGCTTTGGGCTTCTCTCCCACCCGAGAAGCCATGCCAGACCCCCACGAGGCAAACCTAATGGCACCCTATAGGGCATCTTTGCTAAGTGTGCGCCCCTGACCCCCCTTCCCTCAGGAACTTCTCGCTTCTCGGAGTTTCCTCCCCCAGCCCCCCTGAGCTACACACCAGGTATCATTCCTCCCAGGCGTAAGGGGAAGGAGCCCCAGGCCCACTGCCCTCGGCATTCCAGCCCTGGGCAAGCTCACCACTTACTTGGTGCCTCCCTTGTGCCTCCCTCGCTCCCACTTCGCATCTCCAGCCCGCCAGGCTCGCCCCGCTCGCCACCTGCAGAGCTACCCGCCTGAGGGTGCCTCCACCTGCGCGTGTCTTCATCGCAACGCGCATCGTCTAGGGGAACGGCTTACTCCACTGTCCGTTGTGAATACGCTCAGGAAAAATGGGAACTAGGATCCACAATACACACAGGAAAACCACTCAATTCACAAGTCATCAGGGGACTGCGAAACGAAACAATGAGATCAGCTCACACGTACCAGACAGGCAAAAATGTTTAAGTGCCACAAACACTACAATGACTTACCTGATGAGCCATTACCAGATTTGCCAAATCGACTTCACGTCCTTTTTTTTTTTTTAGGACTATAACAGTGAAGACTCCACCAAAGGTCCCCCCCTTGTCTCCCTCCCCGGTCCCATCGGCTTTCTGTCTCTCTTCCCTCTTCAGAGGAAACAGTCCCTCTGAGGCCAGTCAGTGTGGATGATTCCCACACGTATTTTTAGACTTTTATCATTTATATTTGGCTCCATAAGCAATAGCCTTAAAGAAACAGTGCCCTGAGTGTTTTTAAAAATTCACACGAGTGGAATCAAACTTTACCTATAATAATACCACTCCCTACTTTCTTTCGATGTTATTTTCAAGTTTTACCCATGTGGACACACATAGGGTTGGATTCATTTATTTTTAACTGTGATGGAGTTTTCTCTCGTGTGTGTGAATATCTCACAGTGTATATATTCCTCCCGGGCCGGTCCACGCACAGGTCACCCAATTCCTTCACTGTCACAGACAATGCTGCAGCGAACCCTCTTAAGCACACGTGTGCCACGAGTGTGGAGTCCTCTAGGGCACATTACCAGACCCGGAATCGCCGTGGCAAAGGCCGTGTGCTCCTGCAGCTTGACTAGATGTGGTCAGCTAATTCCCAAAATTAGGCCAATTTATCCTCCGAGCCAGGGAGCATGAGAGTTCCTGCCTTCCCGCGTCTGCTCCGGCACTTGGTAGAGCCATCTTTTCTTCCCGTTAAAACGGCTATTATTTAACTTTCTTGGTTTTTCTCTGATGATGGAAGCAGAACATGTTTGTTACAATAAATTAGACCACCATGAACATGTACAACATTCAAAGTGAAAACTCCCCAGAGACACCATTCTCAACAGTTTTAGTGTTAAAATGGTATGCCTTGCTCCGGAATTTTTTCTATGCAGACAGTAACATACAAACAGACAAAATATTTGCTGGTTTTCGTACAGGGCTACTTCATTCAATTGTGTCTCTTCAGTAGTTTAAAAGGCACGGGCCCATACAAACTCACCCCCGTCTCGTTTTGATTTTTCAGTGATTGCTTGCCCCTTGATTTCGTCACTTAGCACCTCATTTCAGAGCCTGGTACATGATAGGTGCTTATTAAATATTTGCTCCCTGAACGAATGGGGAGATGGATTGATTCTTACATGTGCAGTCACTTTCATTAAATTTCTTACTTTTCCATGCCCAGAAGAATACCTGCTGTCTGTCACATGCAGAAGACCAACATCAAGGCTGAAAAGCAAGACCTTAACAGAAACGAATGAGACCCCTGCTGCCGTTCTAGTGTTTTTTTTTTTTCTGGGCAAAGGAGCCACACACCATTGAATTCCAATTCCTGGAGGTGTCACAAGGGTGGGATGACATACCAAAGCCCAGGCTCTAATGCATCATCAGAGAGACAGCGAGACAGACAAATCCATTCCTCCAGTCATCCAGAAAGTTCCCAGTGTCCCTCTTGCCAAGCACCTAGCCAAATTATACCTTGTGGCAGACAAGGAGGGAGCACTCAGTACGGACCGAGTAACTCCCCCCGAAGTTCTGTGTCCTCCATCCCTCCTCGACTCTGTGCAGGAGTCTGGGGCTGTGGGTCTGGCACTGCCATGTGGGGTTCTGTCGTGTTTGGGGTGCAACTTGGGAGAGCTCAGACAGAGCTGTGGCTGCCCAGCGTCCGGCAGCCTGGCTGTGCCAGAGTCCCCACCACCCCTGCCACTGGCTCGGGGCGCCCTGCCGCTGGTCCTCACGGACACGCTGCCAATCTTCTGAAGAAGACAAACAGCTGGTACCCCTACCTCTAGCAAAAGTGAGAAAACAGTATCAATGATGAACACAGAAAGGTTCAAGAAAAGTGACAGGCATATCTCTCCCTGGAAGCGCCGGATATTTGAATATGTTTAACGCCAGGACGAAGTGTCTTGGACTCGTTCCTTACCTGTCTGCCTCCCACGGGCACCGCGTTTCAGATTCCTGGATTTTCAGGAGAGTCTCTGCTGTCATCCCAAGGGCCATGGGGCTTTCTGCTCGTCACTTACGGACTTCGTTCAGGCTTGGGTTTCCTCGTCTGCCCAGTGGGCGGGAGGCCACAGCGTGTTCTCTCAGTGTGAGCCCAGCCTTTCGGGGGTTAAGAGCAGCTTTCTGTTTCTCTTCAAACAGTCACCCAGGTGGCGATGAAAAAGATGGGTTTGCGGTGTTTTTAGGTTTGCAGTACACTTCAGGGAAGTACCCTGTTTCCTGTCATGCAAAGGAGGTTTCTTTCTTTAAGGCAGCAAGGGTGGGTGGGGGGCGAGGGCGACAGTGCACAGGGCAGAAGTCAGACTGGCAAGCAGGTGGACTGGCAGCCTTCCCTACCTCCCCCTGGTCCTCTAGGCTGCCTGGTGACCCTCAGGGTGACCTCTGACACTCGGCGCATGTAGGGCATGCCAAGGCCAGAGGTGGGGCCGGTGTGATTCCAGAGCTGCTTCCAGAAAATGCCCCCCTCCCTGACAAAGGCTGGTCCCTAAAAGGCAAGTGGCCCCTGCAGCGTGGCCCTCAACATGGTCCTGCGTGGGAGGGACCTTGGGCCAGGCTTTGTTCTTCCTTGAATGGAACCTTGTGCCGCACTGCTAATTCTGCCCTGGGTGGGAGAAAAGGGAGGCATCGAAAGACAAATTGCAGCAGAAAAAGATGAGTTCCCAGATCCTGGGAGTGATTTTCTGCACGGTTCATTTTAGTGATGTCCAGGGCAATGGAGAGAGAGGGCTCGTCTGTGGATGAGATAGATGCAGATGCCAATAAAGAATTCATGGAAGCACAAAAGGCGGGCTGGGCGGGTTTTATTAATTATATTTCTTTTATCCTCATAACAATGGCATGTCAGTAATCTACACTGAATGTGCCCAATTGATGCTAATGATTTCATCCTTTTGTTTCTGTTGTTTTTTTTTTTTAAAAAAAAAGGTCTGTCTGCCCAAGCTAGTCAGCCCCAGCGTGAGCCTGGAGCCCAGCAAGGCCCTGGAAGAGCCTACTCTGGGCCCCTCTCTCCATCACTTTTGTACCCTGGCAATGCCAGCAAAGTCCTGCCTGGCAGTGGCCACTTGCTGTGTCCCCAGGCCCTGCCCCCATCCCCATTCTGCTTTGCCATTATTCCCCATTATTCCCTGTGCAGGTACTCTCTCCGACACGGGTGAGGAGTCCTCGGCGGGGGGTGGAGGTGGGGGGGGGAGGTGACAGGCAGGGTGTGTGTGCAAGTGTGTGTTTGAAGCAGTATTTCAGAGCCAAAGGACCCCTCTTGGTGCACCTCAGACCACATTCCTCACCCAAGGATTCTTTTTGAAGAAAGAAAAAAAAGTAGGTTATGGCTTGCTTTCTTCCCTGTCTACTGGCATTAGATTTCATTATCTGGCATACATTAGGAAAGGGGGTGCGCGTTGGAGCACAGCGGTGACGGAAAGAGCCACAAAGCCTTTGCCCACGTCTGTCATCGCCCTCCCACCCCGGAGCCTGGGAGGGGTGGTCAGGAAAGGCATCGAAGAGATTCCGAACTGAGCTGTGCTAAGCCTCAGTGTCCTTCTCTCCGTCTCCCCGGGGGCCTCCCATAACGGGCTGCTGCACATCTGGCCCAGGACAGGCCCGAGGAAAGCATCAGGGCCAGAAACAACGTTTTCTGTTACAAATTTACCAGGCAAGTGTGCTCACCTGATGCCTGTGTTGTTGTTTGGAGACTAGCTTCACTCGCACGGGACGTGTGGGGTGGCGCGCAGGCTGTGAGGACTCTTACCTGGAGTACCCCAGAAAGGGCTCTCAGAATGGGGTTTGGATGAGCCTTTTGCCCCCACTTCACAATGACACCTCCTCACTCCCAGGCAGCCCTGGTTTGTGCAAAACTAGAGGCGGGGGTGTGGCCAGCTCCTCCTGCACCTTGGACGCGGCAGTTCTGGAATTTCCATGCGGGGGGGGGGGTGCTCACGGTGTCCTGCAGCTGGCAGTGGGGGCCACGGGCATATCCTGGGGATCGATGTGCTGCTGCATGTTCATGGAGGTTGTTTGGGAGAAACGAGCGACAACAGAGGGGGTCAGAGCTCCTTTTCGTCTCCCTCTGGCATTGCCCACCTCCTCCCCTCTGACCTTCTACCCTCCAGAGGTCCTCCTGGCTGGCAGTGGGAGCCATTTTGCCCAGCTGGTGGTCCAGGTGCCTCCTGGCACCCTTGGTGACACCAGTGCTGAGAAGACCGACTGGGGTCGCACGGGGCTGACGATGCTCCGGTGGAAGGCCCCATGTGCTCACCCACCGCGAGCAGCTGCTGGACCCTGGCACACTCTGCCGCTACAAAAATATCAGCACTGCCGCCCCAGCTCTGGGAGGAAGTCTCAGCGTGACAGCCTGCAAAGTAAGCCTACATTTGAATTTCATCTACAAATCCTGGTTCCTCCAGACAAGCTCAAACCTGCACAGATGGCCCCTCAACACCAAAAAGTAAAAATAACAAAGCCTGCGATTCCGGGCCCTCCCTTTTTCTCTGGGCAGATGTGTCGCTGCACATTTCAGGAGGCGCACAGCCTGTGGCCCGGCAGCAAGCCCTCTCCTCCTGTGTCTTCGCACTCACGGCTTCTGGCGTGCTGGTGGGGAGCAGCCGTGGCCCTTCAGGGTGTGTTCCTGGAAGGAGCTCCGGGGTGCCTGAGCCTTTCGAATGGGGCAAGGGGTACAGGGTAGGGGAGTTAGAGTGGAAACTCATCCCTCCCTCAGCTTCCCAAGACTGGCCAATACCGCCATTCATGAGATGGTCCAGGGAAGGGCCGAGGGGGTGGAGCAAGGTTTCGGGTAAGGTCATCAGCAAAAGGCTGTCTGTCGTGCCTGCCAAGTGCAGGGGGCAGGGTGATGAGGGGCAGCCCTGCAAGTTCCTGATTTTCTGAACCCCTCCAAACCCCAAGTAGCCACAGGGGTTTTCATGACTCATTCATTCTTTCCACCAGTATTTGCCAAGAGCCTCTATGGCAGCCCCCGAGGTACAATTACAGACAAGACGGACCCAGAGAACATGCAGTCAAGGGCGTCTCTGGGCTGGGAGACTCCAGAGTCACTGGTGCGGAAGGCCAGCACAGGAGACCGGGAGAGAGACCAGAGGAGGCGGGAGCCCCCTGCCAGAGACTCTCTCGAGATAACTGTAGGTCAGATCCACCTCTGACGAGCCATGGGTCCCGGAGTCCCCAAGTCTCAGCCTTCTCATCTAGAAATGGCGGCTATGGTCTTCACTCAACCAGATGGTCAGATGACATAAAGACGTTCAGCTGCAAGTAAAGCACAAGTCAAACGGGGAAATTCACAGATACTTCTATCTGGATAGCCCAGAGGCACACCTAGCTGGAGAGCCTGGCAGGATCTGGGTGTTCGTGTGGTCCTCAGGAATCCTTCTTCTCTCTTGCTTAGCTCTGGTTTGCCCTGTGTTTACCTCATCCTCCAAGTGGTACCTGCCAGTATCTCTAGGCTAATATTCCTACCAGCAAGCACCGCCTTCTCAGAACCTGTAGCCAAAGTCCGGAGGATGACTCTCATTGGTCCAGTGTGGGGCATGTGACCATTCCTTTCCTAATCACTGTGGTCAGGGGGACACAGCGCTCTGACTGGCCAAGCACAGGCTATGTGCCAGGCCCTGGTGCAGTGCTGGACTCAGCCCCACCTGTTCTGAGAAAGCAGCAAATACAGAAAAAAAACAATAGAAACCCTCCAAAACAATGGTTGACAGCTCTGAAGCTGCTGTAAAAATCTTGCTTCCAACAACAGGATTCTTCTTGCCGCAGGTGTGTGGCCACTGTCTGTGCCAAGCCCAGGATGCAGAGAAGGTTCTGGACATCCCTGTGAGGAAGCCTGCCCCAACACTCGGCCTCAGGGGTAGAACCACACACCACTGAGGTCTGCCTTACCCCCAAGTCCCCCAATTTTTCTTTCTGGTTTCTCCTAGGTCTCCCTGTGTTTCGATTTCCTCTTCCTTAAACTAGCACCTGTGATCCCCTAGTCTGGCCAGGAGGAAAAAGACAGAGATCAGGAGGGTCCTCACTAGCCAAAGCCCCAGGGCTGGGCCTGTCCTGCGCAAAGCCTCCGTTTGCTACCCAGACCACGGTGGTTAGACTCTCCTTCTTTAGTAGAATAAGGGTGCCCCGTCCACCATCACTGCAGTTCAGGGCAGCTCAGAACAGGTGTGGCCACACCTTCAATGGCCGCTGGTCCTTCAATGTGGGTGGGGCAAAGGAAGCGGCTTTATCAGAGGGAGACATGCTGAGGCTGGCCAGTAGGTAAGTGAGCAAGAAGGAGGAAACTAGGAGGGTTCAGCTTCTGGGGCACCACAGGGTCCGGTGTCACTGTCTTGACCTGTCTCAGTGAATGTATCAGGGCAAGTCACTATTCAAAGGTGCCTGCGAGGAATCTTCGTAAAATAGATCTTAAGGGAAGAACTGGGGTCAGGGCTTGGGCTGCGATTCAGACAGCAGGAAAGCACAGTTCCTAGCCAGAGCATGGGTGCTCACCAACAGCACGTACAGCACTGTTACCAAGGCATTATTTATTTAGTCACTGAATTCTCCCACAACCCCATTTTAAAAAAGAGGAAACGGAGATGGTGGTTCAGCCTCTTGCCCAAGGGGGTAAGGGGCGGTTTCAAGCGTCTACACTCCATGAGAAGCACGGACCTGGTTAATCTCATTCATTAACCAGTTTATATGAACCCCAAAACCCAACCGAGGATCGGGGCCAAGTATCCTTTCTGGGACTGCGGACCCAAGGAGCCAGGGACACACACGGGCTCTTTCCAGAGCGCTGGTTACCGCCCACGGGGCCGAGCAGGTTCGCTCTTGGGCTGGGACGCGCTCTTTAGGAATCCTGAACGCTCTGTCCACCCCTCCCAGGCTTCCGCCAGTCGCGACCCCAGGCCGTGGCCCAGTGCTGTTGAGGCGCCCCCTGGACGCGCGGTGCAGAGGGGAGGAGAGGGGGAGGAAGGTGGGAGGAGGAGGAGGAGCAGGAGGAGCAGGAGGAGGAGGAGCAGCAGCAGCAGAGACCAGAGAGGAAGGAGGGAGGCCGGGATAGTAGGAGGCTACGAGGAGGAGCCCATGAGTGCCCTGGGCGCTGCCTGATGCAGGCGGCGCCGAGAACCCCCAGTTCCCGGAAGAGACAGGTGGGTCTCAAAGAGAGGCCTCCCCGCGAGCGACTACGCGGGGCCAGAAGCCCCCGTTAGCTCCATACCAGCCACGCCCGGGCGGAAGCCGTCGCAACGATTTGGCCAGCGCCGCTTCCGAGCCTCCCGTGGAGGCGGGCACCACTTCTACCCTGCCACCCAAACGGGGAATCGAAGGCCCCTCCCCGAGGGTCCCAGCCAGCCCCAACCCCAAGGGGTGGCAGAGGACGCCAGGAGCTGGACCCCGACCCATGAGAGAAGGAGCCAGGCGGCCCGAGTTCGGGCCTGGAGTGCACCACTTTGTGGCCACGTGGCTTTGGAAAAGTTTCTTAATTGCTCCGGGTTTCCCATCTGTGAGACGGGACTGTGCCCACCGCACCGGGCTATCACAGGCTTATTACGTCCCTCGGGACAGGGCCTGGGACGGCTAAGCCTGACCTCAGTGCCACTGTTTGCCAGCAGCAGAATGGGGGATCTGAGCCTCTGAGGAGTGCGCGCCGCCCCTGCCCGGCCGCGGCCTCCCAGCGCCTTTTCCTCCGGCCTCCAGGGAGGGCGCCGGCCGCGCGAAGCTGCGGGCCAGCCTCTCTCCGTCAGCCTCGGCGCCGCCCTCTGCGCTCAGGCTCCGCTCCACGTGCGGCGTGTTTACCCACGTGACACCGTCCCGCCCGCCGTCGCTGGGCCCCGCCCCATCCCCGCCCCGCCCCGCCGCGGCCGCGGGAGCGCGGCAGGAACCTGGCGGCGGCCAGGCGCTGGGGACTCCGAGCTCCGCCTCGAGCCGCCCCGACGCCCGATGCAGACTGAGAGGGCCGCTCCCTGTGCAGGCCAACCGGGCGCGGGCGAAGCCAGGGGGCGAGCCTGGGGTCGGGTCGGGAGCCGGGCCTCCGGGGGGGGGGGGGCCTCCCGGCAAGTGGGGCGGGACCGGAGCGGTGGTGGGCGGGGCGGTGGGCGGGCCCGCTCCCGCGCTGGCTCTCTGCCGGGCCGGGGGCGTGGTGGGGCGGGCCGAGGGCGTGGCCGGCCTCGTCTGAGGCGGGGCCTCGGCGCCTGCAGCCGTAGGAGGGAGGTGCGTCCGTTGCGGTGTGCAAGCTGCCGCTGGAGAAAGAGACCCGGGTAAAAGCTTGGGCGTTCTCCGAAGGGCGCGTTCACTCCCAGATTCCTCTGCAGCCTTGGCAGGGCCACTCCCTCCACCTTAGTACTCTTCCCTTAGACTCCCTCGGTCTGCCCTTCCTGCCATCTCTGCTGGGCGTCCTCTGCCCTTCTAGGGCTCGAGTTTCAGCCCCCTTAGCTTCTGAGCTGTCCGTGGGATGTCAGTCCACTCCCTGGCTTTAATCCCACCTCTGTGCGGCTAATCCTGACAGTTCTACTAACAGCTAACCCATAGGTGCCAGACAGTTTTTAAAGTACTTTGTGAACATTCACTAATACCTCTTGAAGTTGGTATGCCTAATACCTGAATTTTTTTTTTTTTAGAATATAATTTATTGTCAAGTTCGCTAACGTATAGTGTATACAGTGTGCTCTTGGATTTGGGGGTAGATTCCTGCTAACACCTAAGTCTTAGCCTCACCCAGGCTATTGCCCTCAGTTTATTTCCTTCTATCCAAACGCCTGGTAGACCCCCTCACTGGATATTCTGCAGCCCACTCTGGGCAAACATGTCTAAAGTGGAACCCACCTTCCATCCCTAAATCTGCTTTTCCCACAATCTCCCCCTCGGTGAATAGTATCACCATCTCCCCAGCCAGGCAGCCAGCCCCCAAACAGGGCTTCAGTCTTGGTTCCTCACTTCAGAATGTAATCTGTCCCCAAATCCCAGCAGTTCTGCCCCAGATCTCTCTGTCACACTCAGCTGCAGAGCCCCAGTTGGACCGCATTGTTCTTCTTTTGGACTATTGCAATAGTTTGTAGGGAATCAATCGTTCTGCCTTTTGTCTTGCTCTCCTCAACCCAGCCTTCCAGTACTACTGCAGGAGTCATTCTCAAGACCAAATTTCTAATGAACGCACTCACTCTCTTTAAATACTAGGCTAAAACTCAAATCTTGGCAGCCTTTTAAAAGTCAGAAAGAGAAGTGCCTGGCTGGCTCAGTCCGTGGAGCATGCAACTCTTGATCGGGGTTATGAATTCAAGCCTCATGTTGGTTGTAGTGATTTCTTAAAATGAATGAATGAATGTCAGAAAGAAGACAAGGATGTTTTCTGGCCCTGAGCACTGTTCAACATGGTGCTTGAAGGTCCTGGGCAGTGAATTAGAGCGAGAACACTGAGATAAAGAACTGGAAGCAAAAAGGCAGCTGCTTCTCCTTCTTCTCCTTCTCCTCTCTTTCTCCTTCTCCTTCTTCTCCTTCTTCTTCTCTAATTCCTATGCTGCATATTAAATCTCCAGGACTTATTTATCTACTAGTTATAGGTATGTACTTTTAAACAACATCTCCCTCATTCTCTCACCCCCATCCTTTGGTAAACACAATTCTACTCTGTTTTTCCAAGTTTCCTTTCTTTCTTTCTTTCTTTCTTTCTTTCTTTCTTTCTTTCTTTCTTTCTTTCTTTCTTTCTTTCTTTCCTTTTTTTTTTTAGGTTCCACATATAAGGGATATCATACACTCTTTGTCTTTCTCTGTCTGACTTTTCTCAACTTAACATAATATCCTCAAGGTCCACCCATGTTATGGCACACTGTTATTATTGTCAAATGATCATCAACATAGAAAACAAGAGAATCAACAGACAAATCCAATTAACCTAATAAGAGCATTGAATGGGAGTAGTTTACATAAGATCGGAATATAAAGTTAATAATGGGTTCCTCAGCGATAATAGTACATTTCTTGAAAATGTAATAAAAATAAGATACTTGCACAATACTGAAGTATTTAGAAATTAGTTAGCAACCCAACAAAATGCACGAGACCTTTAAGGAACTAAATCTAAAACTCAAATATATGGATGTTTTTTAAAGACCTAACTGCACAGATAAATAATGGGATAACGCCTTAACCTTAAAAGAATGTAGGCAGTCTATCTGTATATTCAATGAAATTTCAGTAAAAATTCTAGGCTGATAGTGTTGGAAGTTGGGAAACTGACTCTGTGATATATGGAAGAATAAAGGCCCATGATCTGCTAAGACAATTTTGGAAAAGAAAAACAAAAGAAAGGTCTTTCTCTACAGGCATTAAAACAGATTACAAAACTGTAGTAATTAAAATAATGTGATATTGGTATAGAAACAAATAGATAAGTGGAATAGTTTGGAGAGTCCAGAATAAATTCACTTAAATGTGGTAACTTGGTATGTGATAGATAAAATTACAAGTTATTAGAGCAAGGCTAGATTATTTAGTAAATGGTATGGGAAATATTGACTTTACATAATGGAAAAAAATTAAATTGAATTCCTACCTCATACCGTATACATAAACTCCGAATAGATTAAGTATCTATGAAAGATAAAAAGAATAAAGCTAATAAATTAGAATGTAAGAAGTATCTGTGTGATAGGAAAGGATTTATCATTACCTCCAAAGCTTAATCCATGAGGAGAAGCATGATGGATTTGATGGCAGCAAAATGTGTTGCTTTACTATAGATAAAGTGAACATATGAGTGATAAACTAGGAGATATTCTCCATGTCTTAAATCAACAAAAGGTTATAACTACAATAATCAAGGACCTTCTGAAAATCAATCCAAAACAGAAAAGAAACCTAAAACAAAAAAGGCAGAGGATATGTGTAGGTCACTCCCAGGCGAGAGTCAGAATGGCTAAGGTGTACAAACGAGGCTCGCCCTCGCTGGTGTTGGAGGAGGGCAGACTAAAGGAGTGAGAACCACCTTACCCCCTGGAACCGGCACAGTTCAGCAAGTCAGGAGATACTAAGCACAAGCATGTGACAGGTGCAGAGAAATGAAGTATGTACGTACCTCCGCAGTGCTCTGGCTAGGATGAAGCAAGTGAGGTCCTCACACAAATGTAGGGAGGCCCTCGCTATCGGGGCTGACCCTCCATTCAAATGACCCTAAGCACGACCCTAAGCCTTAGTTAGCACTTTGGGTGCCGCGTCGCCTCCCCGTAGTCTCGGCCCTGTACCTGTGGACCCAGTGATACCACCCTGGAGTGTGTACCTAGGGAAACTTCCTCAGAGGCCCACAAGACATGCATTCGGTGTTGCTAATGACAGTGGAGTTGTAGGTATCTCCCGTTAGGGAACTGGAAAAGTAGTGTTTGGAAAATGAAGATAATGACAGGGACTTTCAAGGAGGACGAGGATTGCCCAGCATTTGTCCTCTGGAAAGGAGGGTGGGAACCTGGTGAAGAAAGCTCTGAGCAAGACAGAAGGACTTCCATCCCCCTTCCTAGGAGTAGAGCAGGGGTGACTCTCTGGGAGGGCTTTGTAGGTTTGTGAGCCTTTGTCAATCATCCTCCGAGGCCTTCCCCCAGGAGGTGAAATTGAATTTGGCAGGGGAGAAAGCTGGAAGATGCCAAGGTCACACATGAAAGATTGGGCATATTTTCACTTTCATATAAGGAAGCAGTGACCAGAGGGTTCAAGGTCTTGCTCCAGTGTCAAGGCAGAAAGGATTTAGAGGGCAGAGCTTTGGACTTCGGAGTTTACACAGGTAGATTCTAGTCCTGTTTCTACCTTCTAGAGATGTGAACTTGGACGAGAAACCTAGCCACAGGGAAGCCTGGTTTTCTTCCCAGTGAGACGGGAATAAAAATAAGGCCTAACTCAGAGAGTTGGCATCCGGAGTTAAAGGAGAGATGGCATCTGAAACCATCATCTCCCCTGCCGCCCGCCAGCCTCCAGGAAATGCACCTCGTGAGTTGCAAACGAAGTGGTCCATCAGATCTAGATATTTCAAGTCCCAGCCCCTCCTGGCTACAGACAGGAGGTGGTGCTTTGAGCTTGGACTCCTTTGGGTATTGCCCGGCTCCAGACAGAGTGGAGCAGCTCTTTGTGCAGGTGAGCAGGGATGGTCACCTCTGACGCCACGCCACACTTCTGACAGCTCTTGCTTAGTTCTGGGACACAGAACTGCATTTCTTTTGTTTAGAGTTATTTTGTATTTAAATGAGAAATAGAGCCACACTGCAAAATAATAGTAATGTTGATAATAAAGTAGTAGTCGTCTCAGTAAATGCCACTACCCTAGCCTGACTGCCGTTAGCTCCGTGGTGAGTGTCTGCTGTCTCGCCATCCCTTCCTCCTGGTAACGGTTTCCTATTTTCCACTGGGAACCAACTTTCCTATCCTCACACTGTGAGTTTGCAGGGGGTTGAGTGCAGGACCCGCTGTGTAATTTGCAGGACCCGGTGCAAAATGACAACGCAAAGCTCCTTGTTCAAAAATGATTAAGAATTTCAAGAGGGGGACAGTCCGCATTAGACCTAATTCAAGGTGCGTGACCCAGGCCTCGCCAATGAGATTCAAAACTCTTGCCGGATAGAGGGCTCTCGTTTTTTGTCGAGATCACTAGATCAGTGAAAATATAAGGCATATATAATGTTATAGCCTGCTTTTTTTTTTTTTTTTGCTGTTAAAGAAATATTCCTTTTTTTTAAGTGGTTTTTTAAAAAGTTCCAGTTAGTTAAAATGCCATGCGATATTAGTCTCAGGAGTAGAATTTAATGATTCGACACTCGATACATCCCCCTGTTCTCATCGTGACAAGTGTCCTCCTTAATCCCTGTCACCCACTTAACCCATCCCCCCAGCCACCCTACCTCTGGTAAACCTAAGGTTGTTCTTTATAGTTAAGAGTCTGTTTACCTCTCTTTTTCCTCCCTACGTTCATTTGTTTTGTTTCTTAAATTCCACATATGAGGAAATCATAGGGTATTTGTCTTTCTCTGACTGGCTTATTTCACTTAGCATAACACCCTCTAGCTCCATCCACCTCATTGCAAATGGCAAGATTCCATTCTTTTTTTTATGGCTCAGTGATATTCCATTGTGTGTATATATACCGTATCTTCTTTATCCATTCATCAGTCAATGGACGTTTGGGCTCTTACCATAATTTGGTTATTGTTACCCTGTTTTTTAAAAAGTAACATTTGGGGCGCCTGGGTGGCTCAGTCGGTTGAGCGTCCGACTTCGACTCGGGTCATGATCTTGCGGTCTGTGAGTTCGAGCCCCGCATCGGGCTCTGTGCTGACAGCTCAGAGCCTGGAGCCTGCTTCAGTTTCTGTGTCTCCCTCTCTCTCTCTGCCCCTCCCCCACTCGTGCTCTGTCTCTCTCTGTCTCAAAAATAAATAAAAACATTAAATAAATAAATAAATAAATAAATAAAAAATAAAAAGTAACATTATACCCTGAGATTATATACTCTTTAGAGGCTGTATATTTCATCCCCAGTTGATGATCATTAGATTATTTACAGGTTTGTGCTTTTGAAAATACTTCTGTGATAAACATCACAGAACATTTTCGTGGGAGAACATTTTTGATATGAAATGATGTGCCCTCTTTATATGGACCTTATCTAATTATGAGGTTTTTTTGGGGACATAGGACTTTCCCAACAGTTGGGGGGTAGAGTACAGGACAAGGACAGACCTGCCATTTACCTAGCTTAGGCACATACTCCTGGCAGAGCTCCAGCTGTGGGGGGCGACGGTGTGTGAGTGACTACCGCCTTGGAGCTTCGAGTGAAAGAGCAGACATCCCCTGGAAGGTTCAGTGTTGCTGCCGTAAGGAGACTTCCATCTAGTCCAACCCCCTCATGTCATATATGGGGAAACTGAGGCCCGGAGAATGGGAGTCAGCAAGTTAATGCAGAGCGGGGGCCTGGAACTCTGTCTTCAGTATTTGGATGCTCACTTAAGGCAGCCTTTGGCAAGCACTTATGAGCCTCCTTGACACCAAATGAATTACAACCCTGACTTCTGATGGAATGGCAAATTCCCAGTGTCTCTCTGCATGATGCCCGAGCCAAGAAGCCTTTAAATGTTCTTGAGCTCAGCTTGTAAGGCGGCCCCAAATCCCCCTCAAGCTTCAGTGCCCCTGTTCTGTTCCCTTCGCAGCCAGTCCTGAAGAAGAGCCCTTGGGACAAGGATCTCTCCTTCCTTACTGCCCAGCCACACTTTAAGTTTACTTTTAGCACTGCTGCATAGAGCTCGCTGGTACACACGTGCAGAAAATGTATTTCATTGACCCAATAATGGGCTCTTGCAATGTTGTTTTAATTTTTCTTTCTTAATTTTCAAGTCTATTTATTTTAGAAATTAAAATAACATAGGGACATTTAAAAATAAAATAGAGGTATAATTTACAATAAGATGCACCCATTTCAAGTAAGTTTTTTTAAGGGTCACACCAGTGTAACCACTACCACAACCAAGGAACAGAACCTCTCTGTGCCAACAACAATTTTCCTCAGGCTACTTTGCAGTCAGGGTCACCCTCTCCCCACCCCCATCAGCCATCAGCTCCAGGCAACCAGATTCTTTTTGTCTTACCATAAATTAGCTTTGTCTTTCCTGGTTTTATATAAACCACCCACACTACCCTATCGCTTTGTGTCTGGCTTCCTTCACTCAGCATAAAGTCTGTGAGGTTCATCCACGCTGTTGCGTGCAGCAATGGTGCTTTGCCATTTCTTGCGAGTGTTACGGCACTGTATGGTTATATTACAATTTGTTTATCCGGTCATCTGTTGATGGACATTCGGGTTGTTTCCAGTTTGGGGCTAGTGTGACTAAAGCTGGTATGTACTTTCAGGCAGGAGTCTTTGTATTGACATGTGTTTTCATTCCTCTTAGAAATTTCTTGAATATGACTGCTGGGTTATATGGGGAGGATATGTTTAATCTTATTTAATTTTATGTTTAACTAACACCCCGTTTTCCAGAGCAAGTGTACCACTTTTCACTCTCACCGGCAGTGCATTAGAGTTCTAGTATACTCCATATCCTCATCAACCTTTGGTTTCGGCAGCCTTTGTAAGTCTAGCCATTCTAGCCATTGCGAGGCTGTAGTAGTATCCCGTGATGGATCTCATTTGCATTTCCTGGATGAGTAGAAAACATCTTTGTGGTCCTTTCTATGTTCGGATCTTTCTCTCATATCAAGCTGGGTAATTTGCCTTCTTATTATTGAATTGTAAAAGTTCTTTTGTATTTGGGATAAAGTCCTTCATCTGGTTTGTGTACTGGTAATATTTTCTCTCTGTCTGTGGCTTGCTACTTCTCTTCCTTAGCAAGAAGTTTTGAAAAGTAGGTTTTAATTTTGATGAAGTCTAAATGTATCATTTTTCTTTAATGGTATGTGCTTTTTTTTTTTTTTTGGTGACCTATTTAAAAAAATCTTTGCTGCCTACCCCCAAGTTCACAAATATTTTTTCCTACATATTCTTCTAGTGGTTCTATAGTTTTATTTTTTTATGTTTTGGTCTATGAACTACTTTGAGTTAAGTTTTGTAGGGTATGAGTTAAGAATCAAAGTTCAGGTTGTTTTCCGTATGGATCTCCTACGGTTCCCAACATAGTTTGTTGTACGGGTTATCCTTTCCCCAGTGAATTACCTTAGCATATTTATCAAAAATCAGTTCACCATATATTTGTGGGTTTATTTCTGGATACTATTCCGTTCCATTAATTTTTTAAGTTTATCCATACACCAACACCATAGTATTTTGACTACTGTATAATACGTCTTTCTTTTTTTTTTTCTCCAAATTTTTATTTAAATTCAAGTTAGTTAACATACAGTATAGTATCAGTTTCAGGAGTAGAACTTAGCGATTCATCGTTACATACAACACCCAGTGCTCATCACAACCTGTGCCCTCCTTAATGCCCATCGCCCATTTAGCCCTTCCCCCCACCCATTTCCCCTCCAGCAACCCTCAATTTGTTCTCTGTAGTTAAGAGTCTCTTGTGGTATTAAAGAGGACAGTTGCTGGGATGAGCACTAGGTGTTTGATTAAGTGATGAGTCACTGAATTCTACTCCTGAAACCGATACTACACTCTATGTTCACTAGCTTGAATCTAAACTTAAAAAAAAAAAAAAGAGTCTCATACAGTAACACATCTTTATAATAAGTCTTGAAATCAGGTACTGAAACTCCTTCAAATTTGCTTGTCTTTTTTAAACTTGCTTTAACCATTAAAAAAAATTTTTAATGTTTATTTATTTCTGAGAGAGAGAGACACACACACACACAGAATGTGAGTGCAGAAGAGTCAGAGAGAGAGAGGGAGACACAGAATCTGAAGCAGGCTCCAGGCTCTGAGCTGTCAGCACAGAGCCCAACACAGGGCTCAAACTCACAAACTGTGAGATCATGACCTGAGCCAGCTGCCCAACCGATTGAGCCACCCAGACGCCCCTAACCATTTTAAATCTCTTGTGTTTCTATATAAAATTTAAAATCAGTTTGTTATTTGCTACCAAAAACCCCTGTTGGGATATAAGTTGGGATTGCGTTGAGTCTATAGATCAGTTCAGGAAGACCTGACATCCTGAGTCTTTAATCCATGAACATGGTGTATATCTTAATTTACTTAGATCTTTTTTCATTTCTTTCAATGTTTTAATATTTAAACATACAAACCTTAACCACATTTTGCTAGATTCATCCCTAAATAATTAACTTTTTTAATGCCACTTTAAGTGACATTGGTTATAAAATTACAGTTTCTAGTGTAATTTTTTAGGTATATTTTTAGGGACTTTTTACATAGATAATCATGTCTACTGTGAATAGAGTTAGTTTAGGTCTTCTTCTTCTATTTGTATGCCTTTTATTTCTTTCCCTGTTTTATTTCACTGGTCAGGACTTCCAGTATAATGATGAATATGGGAACTTCTGTTTACTGATCTTGGGAGGAAAGGATTCACTCTTTTCCCATTAAGGACAATATTTGACGGGGCCCCTGGGTGGCTCAGTTGGTTGAGTGGCCGACTTCGGCTCAGGTCATGATCTCACAGTCTGTGAGTTCAAGCCCTGCGTCAGGCTCTGTGCTGACAGCTCGGAGCCTGGAGCCTGCTTCGGATTCTGTGTCTCCCTCTCTCTCTCTGCCCTTCTCATGCTCTGTCTCTCTGTCTCTCAAAAATAAATAAAACGTTTAAAAAAAAAGAAAAAAAAGGACAATGTTTGACAGTCTTTTCATAGATGCTTTTATCAGATCAAGGAAATTCCCTTTTATTCCTTGGTTGTTGAGATTGTGTGTTTTCTTTCAAAATTATGAATGGGTACTGATTTTGCAATTATGTTTTCTGTATCCATTGACATGATCATGTGGTATTTATCCTTTTTATTTGGTTATAATGATGAATCCATTGATTTTTAAAATTTTAATTCCAATGTGGTTAACATACAGTGTTATATGAGTTTCAGATGTAGAATATAGTAAAACGATAATTCCATACAGTACTCAGTGCTCATCATGATAAGTGTACTCTTAATCCCCTTCGCCTATTTCACCCGTCCTCCACCCACCTCCCCTCTGGTAACTATTTATTTGTTCTCTATAGTTAAGCATCAGTTTTTTGGTTTGTCTCTTTTGTTTTTCTCTTTCATTTGTGTGTTTTGTTTCTTAAATTATACATCTGCGTAAAATCATATGGTATTTGTTTTTCTCTGACTTATTTTGCTTAGTTTTATACTCTCTAGATCTATTCAAGTGCGTGCAAATGGCAAGATTTAATTCTTTTTCTGGCTGAATAATATTCCATCATTATATATTCCATATAATATATATATTACATCTTCTTTATCCATTTATCTGTTGATGGACATTTGGACTGCTTCCATATCTTGGCTATTGCAAGTAATGCTGCAATAAACATAACGATGCATATATCCCTTCAAATTAATGTTTTTATATTCTTTGGGTAAATTCACCAAATTTAATCCAGTAGTGTGATTACTGGATATATAGTAGTTCTATTTTTGATTTTTTGAGGAACCTCTATACCGTCTTCTACAGTGGCTCTACCAGGTTCCTTTAGTCCACATCTTCACCAATACTTGTTGTTCTTTGAATTTTTAGCCATTTTGACAGGCGTGAGGTGATAGTTCATTGTAGTTTTGATTTGCATTTCCCTGTTGATGAGTGATGTTGAACACCTTTTCGTGTGTCTGGTGGCCATCTGTATGTCTTCTTTGGAGAAATGTCTGTTCATATCTTTTGCCCAGTTTTTAATTGGATTTTCTTTCTTTTCTTTTTTTTTTTTGGTGTTGAGTTCTGTAAGTTCTTTATGTATTTTGGATACTAACCCTTTACTGGATATGTCATTTGCAACTTAACAGAAGACCATAGGGGAATGGAAGGAGAAAAAATAGTTTATTTATTTTTTTTAATTTTTTTAATGTTTATTTATTTTTGAGACAGAGAGAGACAGAGCATGAGTGGGGGAGGGGCAGAGAGAGAGGGAGACACAGAATGTGAAGCAGGCGCCAGGCTCTGAGCTGTCAGCACAGAGCCCGACGGGGGGCTCGAACCCACAGACTGCGAGATCATGACCTGAGCCGAAGTCGGACGCTCAACCAACTGAGCCACCCAGGCGCCCCAAAAAAATAGTTTCAAACAGAGAAGGAGGCAAATCATAAGAGATTCTTAAATACAGAGAACAAACTGAGGACTGATGGGGGCGGGAGCTGGAGGGAGGGGGAAATAGGTGGTGGGCATTGAGGAGGGCACTGGGATGAGCCCTGGGTGTTGTATGTAAGTGATGAATCATGGGAATCTACTCCCGAAAACAAGAGCACACCAAATAGACTGTATGTTAGCTGACTTGACAATAAATTATATTTTTAAAAAAGTTCCTTACATATCTTAAATAATGTAAATAATTCAGTTTATGTAAAATAAAATTTAAAAAATTTTCTTAAATGGATATGTCATTTGCAAATATCTTTTCCCATTCTGTAGGTTGTCTTTTTAGTATTGTCGGTTATTTCCTTTGCTGTGTAGAAGATTTTCATTTTGATGTAGTCCCAATAGTTTATATTTGCTTTTGTTTCCCTTGCCTCAGAAAATATAGTATCTATTTTTCTAGAATCTAGAAAAATGTTGCTATGACTGATGTCAGAGAAATTACTGCCTGTGCTCTTTTCTAGGATTTTTATGGTTTCAGGTCTCACATTTAGGTCTTTAATCCATTTGAGTCCATTTTTGTGTATGGTGTAAGAAAGTGGTCCAGTTTCATTCTTTTGCATGTAGCTGGCCAGTTTTCTCAACACCATTTGTTGAAGAGACTGTCTACTCATTGCATATTCTTGCCTGCTTTGTCCAAGCTTAACTGACCATATAATCATAGGTTTATTCCTGGGCTTTCTATTCGGCTTCATTCATCTGTGTGTCTGTTTCTGTGTCAGTACCGCAGTTTTGTAGTAACCTACATAGCTTGAAGTCTGAAATTGTGACACCTCCAGTTGTCTTTCTTTATCAGGATTGCTTTGATTGTTTGGGGTCTTTGTGGTTCCACAGAAATTTTAGGATTATTTGTTCTAGTTCTGTGAAAAATGCTATTGGATTTTGATAGGGATTGAATTAAATCTGTAGATTGTTTTGGGCAATATAGAGATTTTAATAATGTTTGTTCTTTCAATTCATGAGTATGGGATGTCTTTTCATTTCTTTATGTCATCTTCAATTTCTTTCATCAGTGTTTTATTGTTTTCAGAGTACAAGTCTGCTATCTCCTGGTTTAACTTCATTCCTAGGTATTTTATTATTTTTGGTGCAATTGTAAATGGGATTACTTTCTTAATTTCTCTTTCTACTGCTTCTATATTAGTGTATAGAGAAGCCATTGATTTTTGACTTTTAAACAAACCTAGAATTCATGAGATAAAGCTCACTTTTATATATGTCTAGATTTGATTTACTAAAATGTTGTTATGGGTTTTTTGGTTTGAGGTATGTGTGTGTCCTTTGGCCCCAGATTTCATGGGCTTCAGTCACATTTTCTTGTACCTGAATGAGGTGGGAGGTGTTTCTCAAAAACAGGACATGTAGACTTGATAGGGCCTCTTATTCTGGAAGAGGAGGATGAAGAGGGGCTAATATGGTCTGGTAACTGTGGATCAGATGGAGAAATGGCCTTCTCAGCTGATGCCAGCAAGGGTAGAATCTTGACTATAACCAGTAGGTTTTCTCCTACCACATATGAAGGTGACATTTCTTTGTTTCTTATAGTTTCTATTTCTTTCCTGAGAGTGTTTATCTTTTTATTCATTATTATCATATTTTCCTTTATGTTCATATACATGCTTATAATAACTGACTGAAATGATTGCTAATTCCAACATTAAGGTCACTTTAAGATTGGTATCCATTGATTGTCTTTTCTCCAGAGTTTGGGTTGTGTTTTCCTAAGTCATATAATTTTGGATTTTATTCTGGACATTGTGATGGTATGTTATAAAGACTCTGGATTCATTACAGTCCTCTGAAGAATGTTTATTTTTATTTAAGCAAGGAACTAACTTGATTGAATGGAAACTATAACTTTCTTCCCTGCATGTGATGGTAGCTGAAATGTCAGTTAAGTTCTCTTAGCTTTCTCTGGGCTGCTTGTGACTGCCTTGCTCACCTTTGGTTCTGAAATTGGCCAGAGATTTGGGCATTTTATACACAAATTTTGGGACTCTCCTTTTGTGGCTCTCTCTCTTTTTTTGTATTTCTTCAGGTACTTTTTAGTTTCTGTAATTGCCTTGACTCCTTGTTCTTCAGTCAGTACGTTTCTATCCAAAGTTTTCTATCCAACTTTCAGGTTTCCCGTGTGGAGCAGACTGGAGACTGCCACCAGGATAAACTCATAATGGGACACTTATCCAGTGCTGTTTATTTCCTCTAAGTACTGACTCACTCTCAGCATCTGCCCTTTTGTCCGTCTCCAGTGCCTTCTGTGAGTGAAGAATTTGTGATTGTCACCTCAGAAGTGTTTGTCAGATAGGAGTATTTCTTCCCTTAGCAGAGCAGAACCTCTGAGGAATGACAGCTAACCAAGAACTCTCTCCTTGCCAGTGTCCCCAATGCCATGCCTCTGTTAGTCACTAAAACTCAGATGGAGAAGAGGATGGAGAGGAAAATCTGAATTGACTGAGTTTAAATCTGAAATGACTGAACAAAATACCGAGTGTCTGAGCAAACGTGGAGCTGATTAGGCTAACTTTTTTGCCAACATGTAAAATGGAGGTTCAAGTTTAAGTTATAGAATATTAGAGAAAATTTCATTTATATCTTACAGCTAGAAAATATCATCCAGGGAGATAGGAAGCGAAAGACTTGAACATGGTCAACATGGGGTGAGGGAGAAGCTGTGTGTAAAGTAGTTATTATCTTACTGGTATTCAGATTTTTCATCGGTAGAATGGTGGGGGGAGGGGAGGCCTAGTGTGCTTTGTATGAATTTCTGAGGCCATAAACTATTTTCTTGACAGAGTCTCTTCTTTTGTGTCAGGGAGTGGAGGGTCCCAAGCTGTAAGCCTCTCTTCATTGCTCCCGAGGCCTCACCTCTCTCAGGTCACAAGTTCCATTGACTCACTGTTGCCCCCTTTAGGGGAGACTTGGGACTACAGGCAGAGCCTAAGGTATTGAAGTGTGGCATTCTAGAGAGCTCTTTCCTCTCTAAATGTATCAAAACTGTGGCTTTGTCAAGAGAGGATGGGCAGATCTTTGGGCAGCTGAACCTGACCAAACTTGCCATCTCTACCTTATTTTTCCCTTTGAACTTTTTATTTACTTATTTTTAGAATTTCAATTTCTGCTTCTTCCCAGGAAAAAGGAGTTATCCTTAGGACAAAGTCTACATCTGCCCCAGACTCTCCTATCAATAAGTGTTTGACCAAGCTCCAAGCTCCCAGCCTAGCAGGTCTGTCGGCAAAAGAGAGCCACTTTCCTACTCATTCCCCAAAAGTCTCAGGGCTGTGCTGCATTGGTCTGTCTTGGGTCATGTGACCATCTGGCGCTGAAGCCAGGGTAATGCAGGGCTCTGATTGGCCAGCCTTGAGCACTGGTCACCCCTATAGTCATGGTGGAATTAACTGCAATCCAAACACCTGGACTGAGAGATGGAAAGAGGGCTTCCTCAGAGAAAGAGGTGGGGATGTTCCCAAGAGGAGGGAGATGGGGTGCTAGGTGGGAAATAACCAGAAAACTTCTACAATAAGTCTTCCTCATAATTCCAGATTAAGGGCCGTCAGTGCCACTTGTGCTGTGTATATATTTCTCACTGATCCTCACAACAGCCCTGTGAGATCAGTATTGTCTGAAATGAGGAAAGTAAGGTTCAGAGAGAGTAAGTACCTCCCTACCGGTGGGGTGGCCCTGTGTTTGAACTTTCTGCCTCTTGAAGACTGAGCCTGGGGCCGCCCAGGTGACTCGGCCCCCTTTATTTTCTCAGGCCCCCGGCCCCCCTCTCCTGCCCCTCTGCCTGCAGCCCTGACACCAAGGAGACTGTTCTAGCTTCAAAAAAGAGGAGAATTTGGCAATCGCCATGGGTTGAGACGATTTGATAAAATATTTCTTGTTTTCTCGAGTTTACATAGACCAAGTTTTCACTGTTGCTATGGGGTGGGTTGGCAGAGAGATGAAAATAAATCTGTGTAATTTATTTTTTCTGTGCAGCAAGTATATTTCCGCTTGCTTCACACACACACACGCGCGCACACACACACACACACACACACACACACACACACATGCCCGCACATATAGGCTTTAATAAAATACTTAAACCCCTTTAATGCTCTCTGTGGAAGGAATAAATATGTACTGTACTTTCAACTTCTGTTCTTTGAAATACCATATGGTCTGCACTGTGAGCTTAAAATACTCTGGTGAGCGGATGCTTTCATGCAGTAGATAGCCAGGTGGAGCTTTCCCCGCCAATCTCACAAGGTTAATTAATCCTTTAAAATACAGTGCGGAGGGGTCCCTGCGTCAGGAACAGGCGCTGTCAGAGGGAGGCGGCCCATTGGCCTGCACGGGCGCTGAGAAGAGAGTACAAAGACGGCCGCAAGGTGGGCTGGGCCGCTGCCCGATGGCGCCTTTGATGAGAGCGCTCAGTCACTCAGATACTCACAGTTTGCGTCCTGCATAATCAGGGATAACAGGCTGATGGTTTGCATGAATAACTAAGTTTGTCGTTGTGGTTAATTTTCCCTCAAAAAGAGGCCCCCCATCTCTCTGGCCCAATGCATATTTATAAAGGGCAGGGAAATAAGGCAGAAGAGGCTGGATGGCACAGCGTCCCAGGGAGCTGGGAGGGCTGGCCGGACCCCGAAGCCTGCGAGGCCGGGCTTATGCCAGGGCCGGCAGCTTGGAAGAGGGCGCAGGGCTTTGCGGGGCCCGGGGGAGAAAGCATTGCTGGGGGGCGGAGGGGCGTGCTGTCTGGTTTGCCAGGCCGATTTGGGCGAGCTTCGTCCCTGCTCTGGGCCTCAGTTTGCCATCAATACAAGGTGCCTGTGGGCCGCTTGCCCAGGCCTCAGGGTCCCAAGAGGACTGCCATCTCCAAATGGGGTTGCACTGAGAGTCAGAGAGGAGGGAGAGAAGCTGACACCTGTTCGACACCTGTCGTGTTCCATGAGCAAATGTTTTTTGGATGAATTCTTCTATCATCTTTTTAAAAAATTCTTCAATTATCTTTGCATAAAGCCTAATTGCATTGCATTGTATGTATTTTGGTGTTAAAAACTGTTAGATTGTTCATTGTAAACATTTTATGTAGGCTATGGCTCTTGTAACCTCACTGTGGCATTTCTTTTTAAAATGTCCCAGCAGCCATAGAGTGGTCTGGGCTCGCCCATCCTGAGCCTCTCCGGGGAGCCCTGGCAGGAGTGAGGAGGGGTTCAGGGATCCTGCAAGTCTACTACTCACTAACCCCAGGCCTTCTCTCCTCAGCAGCCAGTAGGTGGCACCTCTGAGCCTTCCTCCTGGCCACCTCCTTCCCGCCAGGTCCCCAGGCCTTTTTCAGTGCACCTAGTGCAGGCTTAGTGCTTGGAGGAAGGAGGTCCTGGCATCCAGGCCCTGCCTGGGATGTACTGGGATCTAGACAGAGTGGCTGTCTAGTAGCCCCTGCCTGATCTGCCTACCCACCTCTTCTGTCCTGGGTCCACATTCAAGGCAAGGGGGCTTCCTTGAGGAGTTGACAGAGAGACCTGAAGAGCAATACAGGATTTCAGGCAGAGAGAACGGAATAGGGCAAGATACGGAGAACACAGACCCCCGTGACTTCAGAACCGGATAGGAGGCTGGTGGGGCTGGAATGTAGAAAATGGCATGGGGGCTGGAGAGTCAGGATGATGCAAGACACGGGGTGGAGGGTGAGGGGCGAGGGTGCAGCAGGGCCGGGGTGGCCTGAGTGAAGAATCTGGATTTTATTTGAGAGGAGTGGGGAATCCACCAGCCCCCCCCCCCCCCCCCGAACCATCAGATTTGTCCTTTGGAAAGATCACTGTGGCTGCGGCTGCCTGACATGTCATTAGACCCCGCCCCTCCCCACAGAGCGCGCACATCAGCGCCTGCCTCTCTGCTCGGGCAGGAGAGAGTTGCACACCTCCAACCCTAAGGATAACTGGGAGCCGATCTGCCTTGCAGTCCCTGTGGGAGGGGCCAGAGGAAGTTGCCCTAGTTGGCAGGGGCGCTGGTGTCAGGGGGGCACTAAACAAAGGAAAACCGAAAGTCGCTTCGTGCTGGGCCATTTGGAAGGAGCACTTCCTCCCTTTTGAAGCTGTCCCGGAGTTCCCAAAGCCGGGGGTAATGGCGGGTCAAGGGAAGGATCCTGGCCTGACACCAAGGCACCAGTCTCTAAGGGTGAATTTGGGGCATCAGGACTATTTTTGGATAGAGGAGGCGGCAGGCATGTAGAAGTGTGTATGCAGGTGGGGGGTGGATTTTGCTACCCAGGAACCGGGCTCCTGTCAATCCACCTCCCTGGGACCCCACAGAGAGACCCCGGCCTGAGCCACACGCGACATTCTGAAACAGCAAAGCCCAGGGTGGCCTCAGTCACTAGTTAATTAATGATGCTCCCCGAGTGTCTCCTGGAGCCCTTGCTCACACAGGGGCGGGGAGGCTGAGGCTGCAGAGGCTCCATCGAGAGGTTTGTTGAATGGCTAATGGCTACTGAGATATAGTGTCCGCGAAGGCACATCGGATTTAGAATTTAACATTTAAATATTTAATTAATTAAATGTGGCAAATATTTAATTAAACGCCATCAAAGCCACCATGACACTCCATGCTGCATAATTCAAGGGTGAGCCAGCCTTCTCTCCGGGCTCCCCACCCTCCTCCTAACAATGCCGGCAGTCCCCCTGCCTGGTGGGCAAGAAACCCACTCTGGAACCCAGTTCTGAGCCCCAGGACATCCCATGCCCTGCACACTTGTCTGATTGGACATCGGGCTAGCTGTACTGTAAACAGTCTCCCCACCAGCACCCAAAGAGTCCTCTCCTACCGCTTCCCCTCTCCTCTCCAAGCAGACACAGTTAGCACTGGCTCCTGGGCTTCCAGTCTTCCTGCCTGGGACAACAGATTCTGACCTTGGCCACACGGCTAGATGAGGGATCCAGGCTGGGCCCATCTGAATCCTTCACCAGGATTTATCTAACTGGAGTTAGAAGGGAGAGACTTGTTCTTTCTGTCTATAGGTTCTGAGAAAGTAAGCTGGGGACTGCCTCAAGCCATGTCCCCCGACACCCAGAGAAAGCCAAACCGTAGAAGAATGAACCTGACACACAGACAGAAAAGAGAAAGCCCAAGACAGTCTGTCAGTGTTCTAGTCCCTGGATCCAGCTCTTCCTGAAGACAGAACCACACCAGTTCTTTTTGTAGTAGAATAAGCAAGTCACCAAGTGCCCTGTTTGTTTAAGACAGCTAAAATCTGTTTTCTGTCATCCATAACCAAAATAGGCTTGGCCAACACCCCCCAACCATTAACATCAAGTCGCTCGTATGCAGACAAAAATGACTTTTGGTCATTTAATTATAAATGATACTTGTTAGTAGCTCATATACCTGCCAGCAAAGGAGGCTGTGTTTCCTTAAATGTGACCTCTGCTCTTCAGAATGAAGGGAGGCATATAACCCCTAAAAGGGTGAGTTCTCCTGGCAACTGTTACTTCTCCAATAAGGTCAGCATGCTTCAGGAACTGCTGGATCCAGGGGCTCTAATGCTGTCATCAGTGCTCTCTTTTCTCTCTCCTCCTCCTCCTTCTCTGCCTCTCTCTTTTCCCTCTGTGTTCTACAGTGCTGGTTTCTTTTTCCAGCAAGCCTTCTTGTTATAACCCTGCAGCTCCAGGCTGCCATTATCCTTACAAAGAGAAAGCCCTGTGGAAAAGGGAGTCTTTTTCTTCCCAGAAACACAAAAGTTCTGGGATTAGCTCTGATTGGGGATGAGCTTTGGTTAGTGCCCATTCCTGAATCAATTAACTGTGGCCACCGTTAGAATATACACCTGAGTTCAGCGGAGTACTGTGACTGCCCCAGAGGAGGAATGGAGTCAGGTGGACCCTGAGAGGGAGAGCGCGTCCCCAAGAAAAGTTGCAGGGCTGTTACCACAAGAAGCGTGAGTGGATGTGGGTGGAAAGGAGGAGCACCCTAGACTAGGGGGACCCATTGCCTGGGGACCTTCCCTGCCCTGGAGACCTTTCCCTGTCAAGTGCCCTCGGGGTATGCAGAGTGGAGGCGAGGCTGGTGCAGGAGAGGGGGCAGGAGCCAACTGTGTGCTCCATAGCCTGGAGATTGGGGTTATCTTCACATCTTCCTTTCCCTGAGGGGACAGAGCAGGGGGAAGATAGTTACAGCCAGGCTGAAGCTGATGGGGGACGGTTTCTGACAAAGCCAGCCTAATGCATTGAGAAAGCACCTACTGTGTACAGATACTCAGAGAGATTGAGGCATGTCTTGGAGCTACGCCGCTGGGATCTGGTTGTGCCAAAAAGAGTGAGCCCTGGTTAGGACCTGAATGTGGGGCTGTTTAACCCGAAGAAAAAGGATAGAGGTATTCATAGACATAACGCCAAAGCCATGGATAACTGATAATAAATGATATGATTGGTAATAAATAATGCTTCTTTATTATATTTATTGTTTATTATCTGTCTCCCCTCATATGTCAATTATCTATTGGTATAGCCGCCCCATAAATTAGTGGCTTAAAACAACAGCAGTTTATTATTTCTAACGACTAAGTGGATGGCTGGGCTCTGCGGGCAGTTCTATTCCATGTGATGTTGTCTGGGGTCATTCAGATGGCTACTTTTAGCTTAGAGCTCGGCTGGAGCTGGAACATGGAGATGGCATTGCTGATATTTCTAGTGGCTGGAGCGGCTAAGGACAGACTGGGCTCCTTTCTGGGCAGTGTGGTTGGACTTCTTATATTGGACTCTGGGCTTCCAAGAGACCAAAAGCAAACCTGCCAGTTCTCGTAATGGTTAGTCTCAGAGCTGGCACAACCTTGCTTCTGCTATATTCTATTGGTCAAAGCGAGTCACAAGGCTAGCCCAGATTCAAGGGGAGGGTAATTAGACCCGTCTTGATGGAAGGAGACAGGTACGGTGCAGTTGTTGGCTGCCGTCTTTGGAGACCACACCCCAACTAAAATGTAACCCCACGAGGACAGATTTTTTTTCTCTTTTGTCCACTGATGCACCCCCAAAGTGGCCACTGAAACTGTTTCTGGCACATAGTATATGCTCAGCGGATATGTGTTGAATGAGTCGAACTCAGTTGCCAGTATTTGGTTTATACTCAGACCTGTTCCTGGGACACAGACCCAGCATGAAGCAGAGCTTGCCTGCGGTATGATGACCATGCTTCTCGACCTCTGTCCTGACAGTCTGCGTGCCTCTCCTCATGTATACACAGGTGTATAAAGAGCATGAAAGACCGTCAGAGTGGTTAACATTAACAAATCAGGAAATGACAGAAGTTGGTGAGGATACAGAGAAAGAGGATCTCTCTTGCACTGCTGGTGGGAATGCAAACTGGTGCAGCCACTCTGGAAAACAGTGTGAAGGTTCCTCAAAAAATTAAAAATAGAACTGCCCTATGACCCAGCAATTGTACTACTAGGTATTTACAAAGGATACAGGTGTGCTGTTTCGAAGGGACACGTGCACCCCAATGTTTATAGCAGCGCTATCGACAATAGCCAAGGCATGGAATAGCCCAAATGTCCATCGACGGATGAACGGATACAGAAGATGTGGTGTAGGTATATACAATGGAGTAAATACTTACTACTCAGCAATCAAAAAGAATGAAATCTTGCCATTTGCATGGATGAATTTACATGGATGGAACTAGAGAGCATCATCTAAGTGAAATTAGTCAGTCTCTCTGACAAATATTATATGACTTCACTCATATGAGGACTTTAAGATACAGAACAGGTGGACATAAGGGAAGGGAAGCAAAAATAATATAAAAACAGGGAGGGGGATAAAAACATAAGAGACTCTTAAATATGGAGAACAAACAGAGGGCTTTGTTTGGAGGGGTTGTGGGAGGGGGGATGGGCTAAATGGGTAACAGCCACTAAGGAATCTACTGAAATCATTGTTGCACTACATGCTAACTAACTTGGATGTAAATTTAAAAAATAAATTAAAAAAGAAGAAGAATGTGAAAGAAACTAGAAATAAGGCAATAGTATAGCGGGGACATTGGCAACACAGACATTGAAGCCTTCTGGCCTGGGCTCTAGGCCACTGAAGCTTCAGGGAGCCCCTGCTCTTCTTGGGGCCTTGGCTTTTCCATCTATAAGGTGTGTGCATCATCCTATAAGTTCTGTGATCATCCTAAAATACAGATCTACTCATTCAGTCACTGCTGGAGCTGAGAGCCAGGCACTGTGCTGGGTGCTGGGACACAGAAAAGATAAGACACAGTTAGGGACTTCACAGATGTGTCGCTGGACCCATAGACAGGGTAATGTGACCAGCATATTAGGAGAGGTGGGCACACCACCCTCAAGAGCTAGGTCAGATTGGTTCAGACAACATTCTTAGGCCAGTTCTTCCATTTCTGGCTGCCCAGCCGAATCCACCCGCATAGAGTATTTTTAAAATGCTGATGCTGAAGCCCCCACCCCAGGAGATTTGATTTAATTGGTCTGAAGTACAGCCTGGGGTTTAATCTATGTTAGAAGCTCCCCCAGGCTATTCTAATATGCCCCAGGGCCTCTGGTTCTGATTTCCAGCTTGGGATCCCAGTCTCCTCTTGGCTCCAGCTCATGGTCAAAGGTAGGTCTAGCCCTTTCTCCTTGATTTCCCTTCCAAAATATCCCCCTCCCTGGAAGCACTGGGAGAAACTAGCCTGCAGTGGAGCTCTGGGGAGTGAGGAGGCTGCCACCCCTCGCTTCTCACCACTGCGGGAGCCTCTCTGCCCTCCTCTGCCCTGTGTCTCTTCCACTCCCATAATTGGGAACTTGGCCTCCAGAAACCTGGTAGACTGTGTTTCCTTGTGGCCTGGGTGGACACCACCAGCACTGGGTGGAAGGGTAACGACATAGTAGTTTGCTCACCGCCACCCACAAACACTGAAACTGCAGGTCTGCTTGCCACTTCCCAGAAGGTGCCAGCAGCCTGGCTCCATATGCATGTTGTTAAAGAAAAAATGATTCATTACGCTTGTTAGAAATGGTAAGGCAGATTTTATTCAAGGTGGGGGCATAGAAATAGATGTAGACCACTGCAATGGCGTCTTGACCTGGAGGAGAGAGACTGACCTCAACTCCAAATATGATAACAAAACTAGAATTTATAACCAAGGAGCAGGTGGTGGGTCAGTGGATGGAAAATTGCTAAACACAGGGGTTAGCAAGGATTCTGGCTAAACCGACCTAACAGGATTCTTGCTGAAGGCAGGCCAGGCTGATCACACATCACCTGGAGGGTAGTGGAGGACAAAGAACCAGATTTCAAGGGGGATCAGATATTGAGGGGATGGGGGTTCCTGGTTAAACTGACTCAGCAAGATTCTTGCTAAAAGCAGACAGTGCAGAGACAAACAGAAGTCCAAAAGTCACAACCTCGTTTAAAAAATTAAAAAAAAAACTGTTCTGGGGAGCCTGAGTCAAGTTTGGACAAGAAGAAAAATCTTCTCAGTGTCCAGGGAACGCCCTGCCAAGGAGAACCAGGACCACTGGCACCCCATCCAAGGAAATTCAGGAAACTGAGGGAGGCAGTCCAAACTGAAAAGAACAGTGGGTTCAACTGAGGAAGGAAGAGGGTGTTAACAAAAAAGTAAAAATTCTTAAGGAAATGAATTGGGGATGGCATGGTGTGGGAAAGGACTATCAGGGACTAAAAAGAAAAAAGTTCTCCATTTAAAAATCCAAGCGATGAGCTCAGGAAAAGAGTGATCACTGCTGAGAAACAAGTCAGTATCCTGGGAGTTCAAGTGGAAGACAATCTCACTGCAGTGCAAAACTAAAGAGAGATTTGGAGGACAAATCTGGGCAATCTAATCTAATCTTCAAAGAAGAGGAGTTTCAGAAAAATAAAAAATTAAAAAAATTTTTAAAAAGGAAGAAGAAGAACATATAAAGGGAAAACAATAATTGAACAATTAATTAAAGAACACTTTCTGAGCAGAAGAAAGCCTTGATTAAAGGGGCTCATAGAGTTCTAGGGAGGATTAATTAAAAAGACATATACTTAGACCCTAGTGTAATTCCTGAATTATAAACTTCCAGACAAAAAGGAGGGTTACTTACAAAGGAAAGAAAAAATCAGGTTGGTATTGGCTCTCTTATCTGCCTCCTTGCCATACAATCACAACTGTGATTTCAGAGTTTTGAGGGACAAAGACAATGACTCAAGAATCCTATATCTACACAAGTTTATCATTCACATATCAGGGTGATAGCGAGAGCTTTGAGAGCATGCAAAATCTTGCACCCCATCTGAGGAGAATGCTGGAGAGATGCGTCGGCCTAAACCAGATGGATCAGAGAAACAAATAATGACCTGGGAATTGAATTCAGAATGATCTCAGCAAACACAAGACACTGGAAGTAGGGAAGAAGGTGGAGAATGGCAAGAAGAAAGCATGTAACAAAGTGACTTGAGGGCTTTCATCTAGGTAGGCAAGAAAACGTCTTGATGGTAGGGCAGTTACTTGAAACTGATATGGCTATGTGGTGGTGTAAAAAATATATCCACAAATTCTTCAGGAATCTTCCCTTTAAGCAATGAAGCTTAATCCGCCTTCCAAGAAGTATGGGATGGACTTAGTGACTCACTTCTAATCAACAAACAACACAGGGATGGGGTGTGACTCTGAGAGTAAGCCATTAAAGGCACAGGACTTCTGCCCTGACTCTCTCTATTGGGAGCAGCCCTGTGGACATCAGCCCATGTGACAAAGAACCGAAGCTTCCTGTGAAAAGCCGCACAAGTGAGCTTGCAAGAAGATTCTCTAGATCCAGTCAAGCTTCAGATGACCAGAGCCTTGGCTGACACTTGATTATAGCTTTGTGAGAGACCCTGAGGCAGACCCCCCAGCTAAGTCACTCCTGGACTCCTGACCCTTAGACCCTGTGATATAATGAATGTTTTTTGCTATAAGCTGCTGAGTTTGTGGATAATTTGTTACACATTAATAGTTAACAAATTCAATCTGTTAAGAAATACAGCTTTCTATGTGTGTTAGGTATGGGAAGATAACCATTAGTGGGAATGAAAAGTATTACAGAATTTCTAAATCAATAGGGAAAAAGAATGACTAGACACCTGGGCAAATCTGCAGAGGCAACTAAATGGGAAAGGGAAAATAACACTAACAGGATAAACATAAACTAGAAAAACATTCAGTAAAATTAGTTAACATACAATAAGACTAAAGATGTTAAACCCAATATATATAATCTTTCATAATAAATTATGAATTTTTCTAACAAATTTGGGGAAAAGGAATAAAATCCAAGTAGATATTGTTTATATGAGACACATCTGAAACCAAGATACAAAATAAGGTTGAAAATTAATTGTTGAGCAAACAGATACAAGACAAATGCATGCAAAAGAAAGCATGTTGGTGATATGAACATTAGCATGGAATCCAAGGCAAAAAATACTGAAGGACAAAGATGAAATTATGAAATGTGAAGATACAATTCACAGAGAAAAAACAACCTTTATAAACACATACGTACCAAACAATGTAGCAAACACATAAAGCAAAACTCCTAGGAATATATAGAGAACATGATAAAAATACATCTACAATAGGAGGTTATAATACAAAAGATTAATTATCTGAGATCCATTATTCAAGTCCCTGTAGTTAAGTGGTTTCTTTGGGAAACAAAAATAGCCCTAATGCAGCAACAACGACAATAATGATTAAGAAAACAGCAGACATTGGGCACCTACAATGTGCCAGCTAAGGTTCTAAGCATTTTGTATATAGTAATCCTTGAGGTCCTTACCACAAGCTATGTGTCATAATTATTACTATCTGTTTGCCAAGATGGCTATAATAATTCCTTCCATCCTGGTACACATAACCCTTGCAATATAACTTAACCATTGCCCCTTTTAAGAGGTAGATTCTATTTTTTCATCCATTGAATTTTGTCTGGCTTTGTGACTTGCTTTGACAATAAAATGTGGCTGAAGTACTTTTCTTGAATCCAAGCTAGGCCTCAAGAGGAGTTGCAGCTTCACTCTTGGTCTTTTGGAACACTTCCACCATGATGTGAAGAAACCTGAACTAACCTTCTGGAGACATGTGGCCAAGCACTAATCACCAGACACCTGAGTGAGCCTGTATTCAAACATCCAGCCTCAGGTGAGTTACCAGATGACTGTAACTGGGTGAGTAACCTCAGGCAAGAGCAGCAGAAGGATCATCCAGCTGAGCGTAACCCAAATAATGAGAAAATAAAATATTTGCTTCACATTTTTTGGAATGGTTTATCTTATAGAAAGAGATAACTGATAAACCATTTTACAAATAAGGAAACAAACACAGAAAGGTTGAGCAATTTGCCCAAATATTCACAGTTAATGTAAGGTTAAGCCATGTTTCCATCTAGGGACCAATGAACTGTGCTTTTATAAAAATTAGTCCCCACACAAACATTCCTCTCAGTTTGCAGGTGATAGAAATGGTTTTGATAGTAATAGAAATATTCCATAATAGAATACAATTGCGAAATGAAACTACAAATCTTTAAAAAAGTAGGATTTTATGCAGTAAGATAAATAAATATATAGGGTATTAATTTTTTTAAAAACATATTTGAATTTTATTTTAAAAAGTGATATTGGATAATTACTAAAATCACATGCAGAACCACTAAGAGTAGTAAACAATGGACAAGAGAAATTTTACCAAAAATAAAAAGTATCTCAAAAGAAAATGGTTTGATTATTGTGACAGAAGCTGTTAATTGCCACCCAATATTCATTCTCTTCTTACTGACATCAATCTAATTTTGTTCAACATAGTAATGTGTGCTCAGTTAAAAATTCTGTGTCCCAGATTTCTTTGAAACTAGGAGTAGCCATGTGACATTTTGGCCAATGAGATATGAAAGTCTACTTCTGGGATTTCTGTGAAAGTTATTGTCTTCCTGATGAATAAGGGATAGCCTAAGCTGGTACGAACATTTTTGCACTGAGTTGTGCCCCTGTTCGAGTTGCAACATGGATATGCCTGGAGGTGCAGCAGCCCTCTTGAGAATGCCAGGAAGAAAGAAATACCCCAAGGATGACAGAGCAGGAAGCCAGAGGAGTCACATCTGCAATGTGTTCTTTGAGCAATGGCACCCTAGCACGTCTATTTGCCCTTAGAGTTTTTGTCATATGAGAAAAATAAGCTCTTAGCTTGTTTAAGTTGCTAAATTGGGTTTCTGTCAAACGCAATCCTGACTGATACAAATAGCAAAGGATTAAGAGAGACCCTTAGGATGATAGCTGAAGCCATCAATTACCTTTTGCAAAACATAATAGCATTGCAAACGTCAAATGTGAAGTGAAGGGTGTCTCATCATGCTATCACAGAATTTTACTGGAAACATTATACTTCCAAAGAGTCAACATTAGATTTATTGTTTTTAGGTAAACTTTTCATTCAAGTACGACATACATAGGGGAAAGGACACTGGATTTATATTTGTTTGTTCTAAAATTATTACATTACTATTGCAATTATAACCTACATTTTGGTAAATATCACATGAAATAAATGTCTTTTTTCATAATATTTGGTGTTACTTCTTACTGTGTAATGCCAACAAAACCTTCTTTTTAACGTCTTGCATGAAATTTTGCCCATATCCCAAGTGGATTTACTTTAAGTGTTTTTTTCTTTTTCTTCTAGAACAATTGTTCTTGAATAATGATGAAGTCCTGTATCTTTTCCAGAAAATAGTAGATCTTAGTAGACAAATACATAGAAGATTTAATAATAGAGTTCATTGTTATAGGTTTTACTCTGTAAATGGAGAACTCACACTCTTCTCCCACGTCTCGTGGACAGTTGTGATCATCAGTCATGCGTTTGCCCACAAGCAACACCTTCGACAATGTCAATGAAATAAATCGTTTTTACATGTCACATTCTCTAATTATATTCCATTGAAACAAAAGCAACAATTAAAAAAAAGTAATCCCTTCAAGAAATTGTCAAGAAAAACAAACCTGTAATACTTGGAAACTAAACAATCTCTTCCAAGTTGCCTGGACCAAAAACAGGAATTATGAAGAACATTTCATACCAATACCTAAGTGATGAGTTAAAATCAGATGAAAATTTGTAAAGATTACTATAATATGTAGTAATATTAAAAATCTTTTAATATTAAAAAATAATGTGAAAAATCCCACTTGAGTATTTAATTTAAGAAATTATAAAAAGAATCATACAAAAGGCCACACAACACACATTCACATAGTAGGAGGGAATTGTTAAAGACAAATTTGCAAATAATGAGATGGAAAATTGAAAATAATATACAAGTAAATGAACCCAAATATGGCCCTTCTTAAAAACCAATTAAATAGATTCAAGTTCAATTTTGGAAAAAGAAAGAGAGAAAGAATAAAAGCAAGAAATATCATTAAAAATGAGCAAGTAGTTGCAAGTGCAGACCTCATGGTATGCGTCTTTATGGCAATAACTTTGTAATCTAGAAGAAATGGGTAATTTCTAGAAAAAGATAGATTGTCAAAATTTACTCAATTATATGTAGAAAAAAAATCTTAGTTGACCAAAATCATAAAGGACTTGAATAGCAAACAAAATTCTGCCATTTGGAAGGTGGCCTAATATTCCATTATCCCTCAGATACTAGCTAATGCAATAAGACAAGAAAATAAAACAAGTGGCATACATAAAATACAGAAGAGACAAATGTAATTCCAAATTACTCTGAAACATAATTTTATTATAGTAAGTTATCCTGTCTAGAAACATTATATACCTTGCAAGTGATGCCTTTAATCTTTTATTTTTTTAAATATTTTTATATGTTTATTTTTTTGAGAGAGAGATAGTGTGGGAGCAGGGGCTGTGGGGCAGAGAGAGAGGGAGATACAGAATTTGAAGCAGGCTCCAGGCTCTGAGCTGTCAGCAAAGAGCCAGATGCGGAGCTGGAACTCACAAACCCTGAGATCATGACCTGAGCCAAAGTAGGATGCTTAACCGACTGAACCACCCAGCTTCCCCTAATGCCTAATCTTTTAATAAGATCTTAAAACTGTCTCCTTATAAATTTTTTTTTAATTTTTTTTTTGTAACGTTTATTTATTTTTGAGAGACATAGAGATAGAGCATGAGCAGGGGAAGGGCAGAGAGAGAGGGAGACACAGAATCCGAAGCAGGCTCCAGGCTCTGATGAGCCATCAGCACAGAGCCCGATGTGGGGCTCGAACTCACAGACTGTGAGATCGTGACCTGAGCCGAAGTCGGCCGCTTAACCGACTGAGCCACCCAGGCGCCCCAGTCTCCTTATAAATTTTTTAATGTTTATTTATTTTTGAGAGAGAGAAAGTCAGAGTGTGAGAGGAGAAGGGGCAGAGTGAGAGGGAGACAAAGAATCTGAAGCAGGCTCCAGGCTCTGAGCTGTCAGCACAAAGCCTGATGCAGGGCTTGAACTCATGGACTTCAGATCATGACCTGAGCCAAAGTCTGATGCTTAACTGACCAAGCCACCCAGGCTCCCTAAAAGCTGTCTCCTTATAAATGCTGAACTTTTCTTGTGAAACTTATTCCCTATCGTTTTCTGGATTTTGTGACCATTGTGCTTAGATTTCTTCCACCCCTATTTCTATTCATAATCATTTATTGTGAGCATTGAGAAAATTATTGTTTTTGATATATTTATCTGGAATCTCAGATCTTATAAAAATATCTTTTAAATGAAAAAAAAATTAGCATTTGCATGTAAAAATAATTCTTTATAGCACTATAATTTATTGACCCATATTGATGGACATTTGAGTTATTTCCAGTTTTGTTGCCTTACACACAGGGATGCAGGAAATATCTTTGCCCGGATATCATTATATGCTGATATTCAGTAGATTCGGGAGAGCGGGGTTCCTGGGTTAAGAAGACCTCTGTGGTCTGTGCCGAAGCTGAGACCCGTGGAAGCACAAGACAGAAAAAGATCTTTCTACTCAAACTTTATTTCATGTAGACAAGTAGCCTCAGGTAATTTGGGGTTCCCCTTCTTCTGTGTGTGAGTCTAAGTTTGGGTCCCCCCAGATGCCCATTTTCTCTCTCCTGGTTCTGTACTGGGGGGGTGGAGAGGGTGGGGAAAGGGTTGGGGGGTTGGGATTGGTCCTGCAGCCCAGGCAGTCCTCTGACTGGACTATGGCAGTTCCGGAGGTCTGTTGCCACCTTACCGACAGAGCCTTGCATCCCAAGAGAGGGCCTGCCTGCCACAGAAAGGTACAGACACCTGGCAGCTCTTCTTTGCTCTCTTAGGGCCAATGTCTTAGCTTTTGTCACATCCTCTGCCATTTTCTGTGTTCCCTGCAGGCCACTCATCTGGACCCCGCCCAGAGAAATCTTTTCTGAAGGGCAGAGTGGTGGGCTGGGAGGGGAGCTTCCTTCTCTTTAAAGCTCTTCCTGCCTTCCTAATGTTTCTCCAGTGTTCTCTCTGGGCCAAGCACCTTCTCTGTTTACTTAAGGGCTTGGTTTTTAAAAACCAAAGCTATCAAAACCCCTGCAGCCTCCCCACCCCCCACCCCAGACCCTGACTCCTCTCGTGAATTCATGAGGGAAGAATGGCAGAGCTGCATGCGCATTGGATGGGGGTGGAGGAGGAAGGACAAAGGGAATGGAAGAGGGAGGGAATAACAGGTGGAGAGAAATAAAACATGGGATAACATGTAAAAAAAAATCTGCTCCCACAGACATTTAGAAATTGTAATAAGCAACACGCCATTCAAAACTATGTAGCAATTCGCCCTGGGGCCAGCGATGACCTCTGTAGGTGTCTAATTCCCTACAACCTCACCGGCTCCAAATGCTATTGTTCCTTTGAATTTTTGTCACCCTCGTGGGTGCTGTTCTCATTCAGAGGTACTGACACCTAGACATGTGGAGGGTCTTTCAACATCTGTAGCTCCTTTTCTGTGAACTGTCTGGTCCTACCTCTGCCTATTGTTTGCCTTTTTCTCCTGTTTGCAGGAGCCTGGGAAGCGGGGTTGATCAGGGTTCTCCCCAAGGTGTAGACCATGTTGCCTGAGCTAAAGATCTAGGGGCTCAGGAGCCCGCACCCCACATGGGCACCGAATGAACAGGACTCTGGTGGGACAGCAGGAGACAGCCCGGTGTGGGCTGGGCCGGTATCATGCTGAGGTCCTTAGACAAAGAAAGGGTAAAAACAATGAAAAATGTCAAATAAAATACAGTAAAGGGAAGAGGGGAGAGGAGGGGAGGAGAGGAGAGGGGGGGAAAGGCAGTGATGCTCTGGGGTGGTCCCTGCTAGGTCGGCAGAGAGCAAAATGGTGGGTCCTCAAACCCCTTCCAATCCCACCCCGACTCCCGCTTCTCCTTTTCATGCCCACAGCAATCCTGTCGGTGGGAATGAATATTCCCGTTCAGTGGACGATCCAGGGGAGCCCAGAGAGGCGGAGTGATTGCAGAGGACATAGGTGGGAGAGCCAGGAATGGGGCTGGATGCTGATCCCCCTCCACGTCACTCAAAAACACTTTTTCTCCTTATTTCCCTTCACTGTTTTTGGTTTGCTTCACTGTTCTTAGTCTTTCTTTTTCTAAGGACTCCCAAATAAATGTGCGGATCGGTAATGCGCACACAGTTGGTGCCTAATCACTGTCCCAGAGAGACTCACTAGGCTGGTCCCGTGGGCTGGTCCTTGCAACCAGTTAATTCTGCCCCTGCCCCTGGCCCGACAGGTGGCCGCTGATGGCACCTGAGCTGGGACAGTCAGAGGCCAGGTGGGCAGCCCACAGCTGCTGCGGGGGCCTGCCCAGCCCTGGCACTCGCGCCGATCTTCCCTCCTACGTGCAGCCTGGCGGGAGGCCCGGGGACAGCAGACGCCGGTGAGGGCTGGGCACAAGTGCGCACGGCCAGGTGGGCTTTTTATGGAGTGGCCCAAGGAGGTCATTCTTATTAGTGGCTTTTACACAGATCGCTCACTTTATTTCTAGCTCCTCCTAGCTTTTCCTGTGCTCCCCTCCCCCTCCTTCTGCAAGTCCTCGGGCTGAGCTCCTCGCGTCAGTTTCTGTCTGCAGAGTGCTCGCGGGCATGCTAGCCCCGCCGGCCCGGATTCGACCCCCGTCCCCTGGTACAGAGGGTTCTGGCTTCCTCGTCGTCTTGGCCTACCCGAGTCTATGTGCATTGCTTCGGATGGCAAACTTGAGGCTCTCTCCAACAGCTGGGAGGCGGGAGCCCGGCCCTCCCTCCCTAGTTTTTCAGCCCCCTCCCCAAAGCACCCCACCTCGCCCCATCTCAGAAAGTGCCCGTGACTTGCCCACGAGGCCTCGCACCCACTCTCGGCCGAATGCATCATGTCTCTGGGCGCCGTCGGGTGTGACGGACGCCATGGGGAGCGGGGCCCGGCTTGGGTCTTGGAGCGGGGAGACCCGCGCAGGCTCCCGCTCTGCCATCTACCACCGGTGCCTTCTCGCCAGGACCCTGGAGCCGTCAGTTTCCTCTCCGTCGAGCGAGGTGACCGCCCCCTCCCACCTCGGGGCGGGACGAAGCCGCAGGCACGTGAACGCGCGGGCCCGCTCTCTTTCTCCAGCCCCGCGGCGGCCGGCGCCCGCTGCCCCAGAGGGCTGATTGCTCAAGTTGTCCGGCTTCCCGGGCCTCCGCCAGGCGGGTCTGCGCGCCCGCGCCTGGAACAGCCGCCCGAGGGGGCGGGCCGAGGACTGGGCGGGCGGTTCGGCGCCTGCTCCTCGGCGGCCTGAGTTACCCGCCACGGACGGCGGAGGCCGGTAGGCGGCCGGAGGAGGAGGGCCTGCTCCCGGGGCGCGCCGCGGGTGGGTTCCTCAAGCCTGCGCCTGGGCCCCGCCGGGCGCTCCCTCCGGCGGCGCGATCACAAGGCGTCTGCTGCCATCTGGTGGCGGCGTCCCGGCAGCTGCGCGCAGCGCGGGGCGGTGGGGCCGGGGGCGCGGGGCCGGGGATCCCGGATCCTCCAGCGCCCGCAGAGTCTCTCACCTCCGCGCATCGCAGCCAGGAAGCCCCACGCCTCTGCCACCCGTGCGGCTCCCGATGCCCCAAGCAGAGAGGCAGTGTGGTGCAATGGTTGGCGCCTGGGCTTCGGTGCCAGCGCCAGGCTGTTGAACCAGCCTTGCTACACCCCGTCTGGGTACCGTGCAACAGGGCCCTTCATTCTCTGACCATTTTCTCATCTGTAAAAGAAGCTGGAACAAAGAAGCCTTTGCAAGTACTGCCTGGGCAAACGCAGGTATAGCCCCAGGCCGTTGGCAAAAAGCATAGTAAAATCTTAGCTATTTCTCCTGTAAAATCCCTAGCTGCAAACATAAGAGACTCTTAAATATACAGGGAACAAACTGAGGGTTGCTGGGGGGGGGGGGTGGCTGGGAGATGGGCTTGATGGGTGATGGGCACTGAGGAGGGCGCTTGTTGGGATGAGCCCTGCGTGTTATATGTAAGTGATGAATCACTAGGTTCTACTCCTGAAATCACGACTACACTGTATGTTAACTAACTTGAATTTAAGTAAATTTTTAAAAATCCTAAACTGCTTCTCAGCTTCTCAGACTCCCTCTTCCTCCCTCTCTCTCTCTCTCTCTCTTTCTCTCCTTCTCTCTCCTCTCACCAGTGCACAACGTTGGCCATATCATGGATTCTCGGTTACTCCATCTGCAAACTGGGGATGCCAATGCCGACCTCCCACCCAGGTGTAAGGTAACAAGTATAAAGATGGCTCCACCTCTCTCTAGACACGGGCACCTGGTGTCAAAGGTCTTCTGAGCCTTCCGCCTCCTAAGCTCCCAGAGGTTAATTCTCTTAGAACGAAAAGACTCTCCCAGCTGCTGCTCAAAACTGGAGGCTCTGTCCGCAGCCTTGTAGACAGGGCCTGTCTTCTGAGCTAAGGGAATCTGGGCGGCTTTTCTTCACTCCCTCCCCAGGGTCACAGGCCAGCGGGTCCAAATCAGGGGTCATGATTTCTGACCCCCTTCCAGTAAGGCCTCACCAAAGCAGATGCCTCATCCCTTCAGTAATACGGTGGAGTAATGAAGGAAAATAAACCTTCCTTTAAAAAGAGAAAGAGCTGTTTGGATCCATTCACGCATGAGGCGCTGTCCCCAAGACTTGAGTTTGGGGTGTGTGTGCACGGCATGGCTCACGCACATTCTGCCAGGCACGCAGCTTTAATTACTTCTCAGGCTGCAGGAAGAAGGGGCCTACAGAACCGGGCGTGACAGCCAGGTACACCAGCAGGGAGGGGGACTTCTCAAGCAGCCGCTGCCACTCTGCCTGTGAAAACGCCGGCTCCAATTCAAAGGTATCAAATATTTGCCTAGCTGTTCAACATTTCTTCAAATAATATACTCACGGCTAATTCATATCTAGACTCGATGTCTTCATCTCTCCCAGGCCTCCCTCCTGGATTAGCGGGTCTTGTCTATTCTGAGAGAGTTGTCCTACATTCTAAAAATAGGCCCCGGAGTCTGGACACTGGCATGCACAGTCAGCAGAGGCTTTTTTATTTATCTTGAGGGCCATCCTGTGGGGACAGCTGCGACAGAGCCCAGAGACACACTCATGAAGCAGCCAGTGTGGGCGCCCAGGTGCGTGGAGGAGCCGGGTCCTCCCGAGATGTCTTTTCTGGCTGCTGGCTTCCAAATGAGGCTGTGGTCTGCTCCCAAGGACCCCACCCCCCGCCCCCATCTCCCCAGCCTGGCTCTTTGACATTTGAAGGCAGTACAAGACTTTCACATCAGAGACAAGGTCCTTTCTGTCCGCATACGGGCCCTTTCTTCCTCCAAGTTAGAAGCCTAGGATGTCCCTGTGTCAGCCAGGACCTGGCAAGAAGCAGATGGCATGCTCATTCAAGCCATGTGGGGAGAACTTAATAAAGAGACATCTTTATAAAGGGGAACCTACTAAGGAGGGATGGCCCTCTGGGTCTGGTAATGGGGGGGGCTCTTCCCACCCTGGGTTGCAGGGCCCAGAAAGGAGAAGCTACCTGAATCTTGAGGTGGAGAGTGCCATCCGACAGGGGAGGCGATCTTGGGAGGAGAAGCCTGGGGAATGCCGGCCCAACCACTCCCCAGTCTCATGCCGGGGCTCCCCAAGCTCAAACCCACCCAGAAAGCAGAGTGATGTGTTGATGTGTCCGTGTAGGGGACCTGCTGGGGGAGGTGGCCAGAGCAGGTGAGGGAGGGCACAGAAGAGGAGACGGTCAGCTCCCTGGCCCTTTCCTGGGACCTCTCCACCTCGCTAGCCACCTTCTGTCTCTCCTTGGACCAGTCATCATTTCTCTTATGGCCTCACCATCTGCATCTCTTACTGACTCTGCTTCTCTTTATTTCCCTCCAGTATCTCTTTCCCACTTCCTGTGCACTGAAGCAGGGCAGTGGTGGTGGGCATCGTGCCCCTTTTCCAATTGATGGAGTTGTAGGGGGATCCGATAGTTCTCCCCGCTGTCACCTGCCGAGGCCAGAGGAGGGGGGAGCAGCGGGCCCTGGAGACCGGCTTCCTGTGACTCTCTGCTCTTCCTTCTCTGCACTGCTCTAAATGAGGCCAGTCAGGACTACTTTCATTTTATGACTTCAAGGACTTCCTCATCCACTTCCTTTCATCCTTCTTGCAGCTCTGGGCTGGAATTAGGGAGGCGGAGTTGCAGAACCTCTAGCGGCCATGCAGCCCCTAATGAGAGCTCCCCCAGGGTGCCCGGCCTGCCACACATGCTGTGGGGGCCCGCTCTCAAAGAGTCCCGCCAGATGGGGACTGGACCCACCAGCCATTCACTCGGTCATTTGACAGAATGTGCCCAGGGCCACCACACTCGGGCGCTGCGAGAGACCCCGGTGGTAGATACAGCAATGATGTAGTGTCAGCTCTTGACAGATACAGACACGTACCCTGTGTACTGCGGCACAGTGCATAAGTTCTTCTAAGTCTCAGTTTCCCCTTCTGTTAAATGGGGGTGACATCCCTAACTCCAGGCTTGCTTAGGGGTGACGTGAGATCACAGGGGGGCTGTTGCGCGCCAGCAACTTGTACCCCATCCATATACATAAAAGGTAAAACCTCAAATGGAAGGCAGGGCGTCTCCGATGGGGGCCGAGGATGCAGACTTCAGGCAGCGGGGGGGGGGGAGGGACACACGGGGACCCAGACCTCCGACTTCAGCTCTGGTTTGAAATGGACTAAAATAATTCCCAGAATAGATATCCCCTCTATGAGGCAGGCCGCCTTGCGAGGTCACTCCTAGTAACAGATCTCACCACGGCACAAAGAATATTCTACGCTCCCAATCTGGGGATGATATATACAGCCAGCTAATGCAAAATGAATTTTCATGTTATTTTTGCTTATTTTTTAAGTCCATTGGGTGCATCGTGCCTGATCGCTGTTCTGACATTTTTCTTCCCTCATTAAGAAAGATGCCCCTGGTGAGTTACCTGTGTCGGGCTCAGAGCAGAAAATAAATATCGCTGGCATCCACTTTCCTGTGCTCTCTGGGTGTAATTAAGAAAAAGGCACCTGCAGGAGACAGAAAGAACGAGGCGGAAAACGGCTAAGTGTTTACTCTTCACAAGAACTTTAAAACCATGGTCTTTAAAACCATCCAAATGTCACCCCTTCCATGGCCTCCTTCCTGAGCTGTTGGGGCCTCCCTCCACCTTTGCACGCTAACACTATTCTGTTCTGCTGTAGTTTGCTTTCCTTTGGCGTATCTCTCATCCCTGCTGTGGTAGACAGCGCTGTTCTTCCCTCTGTCCAAGGTACCAGATTTTCTTTTGGGGACCCACAGTTCCTGGGAAATCCATGCAATCTGGGCGGAGCCCGCCTGTGCCCCAGGAGAGAGCCAAACCAGGGCAGTGAGACTGGTCTCAGGACTTGCCAGGAAATGCTTCATGAAATACTCTTGGGCTGAAGCTTAGCCTGGGGCCATTGGCCATTTTGACATCAGGGAGAAACTGTCTTGAGAAAGAAGCCAGACAGGGGCGCCTGGCTGGCTAAGACGGTAGAGAATGCGACTCTTGATCTCAGGGTCCTGAGTTAGAGCCTTACACTGGTGGTAGAGGTTACTTTTAGGAGGAGGAGGAGGAGAAGGACGGGAGGAGGGAGAAAAAGAGGGGGGAAGGGGAAGAGGGAGGAGGAGAAGAAACTGGACCACTGAGCCTCTCATGAGAACTTGGGACCTGACGTCCCATTCGACCCCTGGATCCAGAGCCTGCTGGATTTTGAAGGCAGGCATTATGGGGTCCCTCCCACCTCGCCTCACTCTCGCTGTGCCCAGCCCCTGCCTACAGTTCAGGGAGCTTGTCGGTCGGTCCGTCTCCAGAGGAGGCAGAGCCGGCACCTTGGGCACAGCGCTCAGGGCTACAGCTCAGGAGCATTGGTAATGCTTTGGTTTCCTATTTGACACCCAGAAGTGTAAGTGGCACAGTGCCTTCGGTGAGCTGAGCCCGCACTTCCTGCCGGGTCCGACGCCCCCCCCCAGGGATCTCAGAACCCAGGGTGCGAGCTGCAGTTCATGCCCGGGCCAGCTGACCTGCTTCAGGGCCACATTTGTCACCTTCGCCTTGGGCTTTTGTCCTGCATCTCTCTCTGCAGAGGGCTTTGAATCTTCCATGCCAGCTCTTCTCTTTTTGTTCTGATCCCCTCTGCCCCACTTGGGGCCCCTTTCGCCTCTCTTGTCTTGTCCCCTGTCCTCTATGACCTTCCTAACCGTGTTCATCAAATTGGGAGCATCTCTTAGGCGCCTGGCATACACAGCCCGAGCAGAGGCTTCCCTGACACCCCACCCCCCGTGTGGCTTGAGTTCCCTCGATGTTCTCTCTCAGGCACCCCGTTCTTTTCCCACACAGCGATTATCACCCCTTATCATTGTTACGTGGTTTTTTTGTTTACTGAATTCGCTGCTGTCTCTTCAGTTATCCGGCTCTCAGAAGACAGAAAGTTTTATTGATTTTCGCCTTAACACCTAAGTCAGGGACTGGCACACAGTAGGCCCTCAAGAAACATCCATGGCATGACCACATGGGTGGACGTGAGTGGGCCAGGCCCTGGCCCTGGTGCTGGGGCACGCAGAGCACAACAGGCCTGCAGCTGGTCCCACAGGGCTGGACATCGGGCGGCCGGAGTGCCACGGGGTGAGGGATGGACCGGGGCCTCCAGACAACTGTGGTGTGGAGTGTCCTTGCGAAGACCAGATGCAGAGCCCAGAGCTCTGAGAAGAAGACATGAGGCTCGCTGGACAGACATGCTCACTGGGTAAACTCTTGTGGCTGAAACACAGGGGATTTCAGAGAGAAGTAGAAGTGGGAGAACGGGGGATTCTGTCCACTGTTTGGTCAAGTTCGTCGGCTGCCTTGCGCTCTGGTCCCGACTCCCCAGCGAGAAACTCGGCTCCTGGGTCTCTGGGGCGGAGGTGAGCTGCGGTGCCTCTGGTCATGTGCAATGCCCACTTTCAGGTCTGGGGTAAGCGTGGTGGGCAGAGTAGGCGCTGGATGCTCTGGCGCTGATCCGGCATGGCGCTGTCCAACAAAGGAGGATCGGTTTTATCCCAAAGGGCCACCTCATCGGTCCCTGCCTGTGCCTCACGCCTCACGGCTGGCCCCAGGGGCCCCCACACCTGAGGCCGGTTCTAGCTGGAGGAGAGGCGTAGGCCGTTAGGCTTCGGTTTGAATCCCAACCTTACCACTTAGCCGAGAGCTGTGTGGGCAAGCTCCTTGACTTCGCCCAAGCACACTTCTTGCACCTGAGAAAACTCCCGGGAGGAGCGAAGGGCTTGGTGGCACCTGGGCCCGCAGCGAGGCCGTCTCCCCACGGCTGCCGCACGCCCTGGGCTCAGGGCCTCTCTGCTGCCTCCACACCTTTGGCTCCGGTACAGCAGGTAGCAGCTGCCCAGGCCGGTGTCTGCGGAGCAGGTCTTCTCACCTCCCTGCCCGGTCGTGCGTCCTGGACGGCAGGGGCCTGGTTTGTCTGGACGCTCTCCTTCTTCCTGCTTTGCCCCTGAGAGCCCAGCACCGGGCCTTGGGCGCTCTTGGCGCTCAGAAGGTATCTGATGAGCGAATGATGTATAAAAGTCTAATAGGAATTCAATCCATGTTAGCAGAAACACCAAACTGCTTTGCTAACTTCCCCCAAACTACCTGCCACCCTCCGTCAGCACTCGGCCTGCCAGCAGGGAGAAGGGCCTTCACTTCGTCTTGGGGACCAACCAGCCAGGAGAGGGAAGCCCACCCGGCTCAGCACCTCGAGCCACAGGTGCAGGACTCATGGCGCCCTCAGAAGCTCACGCTGGGCCTCCTCAGGCCCCCATCTGTAGAGGGAGATCTTTCTGTGAGCAGCTGTGGTGGAGCCCAGAGACCGCAGGGGCTCCACGCCTCCTCACCTTCCTGCGCCGGCCGGTAAGTAGATGGGGAGCTAGCGACCACAGACCCAGCTCCCTCTCCTGCACAGGTGGGCTGCTGCTTGGAATCCATGATGCCCAATAAAGGCTTCGTTAGCCAGGCTGCCAACGGGGAGCCAGTTTCTACCACTCGCAGGAGCCAGGCAGCCCTGAGAGTCAGGGCTCCGGGGGCGAGGAGTGAGGGTCCAGTTCCGACGTTAAATCTGGCTGTCCGCATGTCACTCTAGCCCTGTTCCCCAGAAATAAGCTGGTCCAGTCTGCCATCTTTCCAGATAGCTCCCGTTGAAGCAGAAATAGTCCAAATTTGAAATGTCTAGACACTGACATATGGGGTTTCTTGATATTGTTTTCATACAGGAAAACTTGCTCCGAAAAAACACAGCTACACACAGCCACTCACACACCACAGGCCCCACGCACGAAATCCTGGTTTTCAAACTGCCCAGGGTCCTTCTTGAACTTGCCTGAGAGATGATGTCATCAGAGTTTGTTACTGATGAGCTTTAGAGAGCTTTCTTTAAACACACACGCATGGGGGCGCCTGGGTGGCTCAGTCGGTCGAGCGGCCGACTTCGGCTCAGGGCATGATCTCTCTATTCCCCAGTTTAAGCCCCGCGTTGGGCTCTGTGCTGACAGCTCAGAGCCTGGAGCCTGTTTCAGATTCTGTGTCTCCCTCTCTGTCTCTGTCCCTCCCCTGCTTGTGCTCTGTCTGTCTCTCTCTCTCTCAAAAATAAATAAACGTTAAAAAAATAAATAAACACACACACATGCACCCCGACACATGCAACACTGGTGATTTATCTTCTCTCATCCTCCCAACAGCAGGAGGGCCTGGCCCTTGAATACGGATGGGCCTTTCCTGCGTGCTGGAGAATGAGGCACTCGTGTTCATGGGAGCCTGTGAACAGAGGACAGACAGCCCAGGCACGGGAGACAGGTGCCCTAGACAGGGAGCCAGGACCATTTTGTTCATCAGTAAACTGGGACTAAGTAGTTCCTTCCTTGCTCGCGAGATATGAAGTCTCGGCAGAGCGTTGGATAAACAGAGGTTGCCTCTGTGACGTTGGAGATGGGAAAGCAGCAAGCATGACCATGTGGGCGCTGGAACCAGCTGTCTGTGCCTGACTCTTGCCTCTGCCTGTTGCTAGCTGTGTGACCTTGGTGGAAATACTTAACCTTTCTGTGCCTGGGGTTCCTCATCTATAATATGAATAGCCTTGACCTCATCAGGTTTTCGTGAGGACTGGATAAGTCCATACGAGCTGGCTGGTCCATGGGGAGGCGCTGACACCCAGTGCCTGGTGCGCCAAAATGGCCGCCTCCTCCCAGTAGGGTCCCTCTTTCTACCCAGAGTCTTCTCCAGGACACGGCCCCTGCCCGCAAGCCTGGGCCCCCCCGAGGGCCGGGAGAAGCCTGGGCCGCTCCACTTGTGCGAGCCTCCAGTGTATTAAGTCATAACAAAATGCCAAAGCAAGGTTACACAAGTTAAGGTAAACTGAATACATTTACATAAAGCAAGTCAATGGTTTTCGACAGACACACGGAGACTCCCTGGAAACCCTCACTGGACACAGTGGCAACATTATGAAGCTCATCAGGAATGAATGGCCTGGGAGAAGAGGTTCTCCTTCCCTTCCCTAGCCTGCCCTTAACAGGCCCTGCCTTGAGGTATTCATGTACCCCATAAATAGGAAGAAGAGAAATAGCCCTGACTCCCAGCCTGGGCAGAGGCAGAGACTAAGGGCTGGGGGGTTCAGAGGATGGCTAGTGCCCAGCCTGGAAACCTGCATTTCCTTGGAACACGCTAAGGTGCTGGGTGGCTGCGAGGAGGAAGTAGGCGGGCTGCCTGGCACAGGCGTGTGCAGAGGGGCCATGGGGAGGCAGCCGGAGAGCCACGTCAGGTAGGCCAAGGCCTTGTTGCCGGACTGGCCTCCTTGGGAAGGAGGCACTCCTGCCCAGGGACCCCAGGGTTGTCCAAGAGCCTGGGGAGGAGGTTTTAAAATGACTTGCAGCTTGGGGCGCCTGGGTGGCTCCGTTGGTTAAGCATCTGACTCTTGATTTCGGCTCAGGTCATGATCCCATGGCTTGTGAGTTCAAGCCCCACGTTGGGCTCTGTGCTGAACAGAGCCTGCTTGGCATTCTCTCTCTCTCTCTCTCTGCCCCTCCCATGTTCACATACTTTTCTCAAAATAAATAAATAAGCTTAAAAAAATAAAAAGTAAAATGACTTGCAGCTTAAATGACTCTGAAAAGTCTCTCTTCTCAGTGTGTCCTCATGCTCCCTGGGACTGAGTGGCGGGAGTTCGGTTTTACAAACCTAGTCCACACGCAGCTCCTGCGGTGGCAGAAAGCTCCAGCTTCTACACCTGCGCCCTCCCTGGCTGGCTCTCTCCTTGACTCCCTGGGACCTGGAGTGTTGTTCATCTTCGTGACGGGCTCTATGGGTGTCTTGAGGCTCAGCCAGGAAGTAGCTGGCCGGCAGAGTCAGAATCTGGTTCTCATCTTCCTCCCAGGACCCCCACCCAGCCCCTGGGTTCCTCAATCCTGGCTGTGCATGGCTGTCACCTGGGGGGTGGTCTTTAAAATGCCAGCACCTGCTCCTTCCCCTGCTGCAGCACAACGGCACGTACCACCCCAGGCAGACCCGGGCATGACTCGGTTGCATATTTGACTTGCATGCCCACTACGGAACCTAAACCCAGGCTAGGGGCTGCTCCCGCAGGGGTTCTGAGAAGAGGATTAAGGTCCAGAGAGAGAGCTTTCCAGTGCAGCCCCAACGGGAATGCCAGTGGGTGACAGAGACTCTTTGCCCAGTGAATGCTGTGGGTCTGAAAGACTTAGCTCCAAATTCAGCCTGCTTTCACCAGTGGGCCCAGCGCTTGCTCAGGCATTATTACCTCCCTCCTGGCCACAACGTACCCATCTTTTCGAGTGTGTGGGGCCAGAAGGGCCCTATGTTGGAACAGGGAGCCCCAGGCTAGCAGGAACAGCCTGTGGTCTCGCGGTATCTCCAACCCTGCTTGGTCCCAGGGAATTATCTTTATGCAGAGTGGCTTGAATGCCCACATGTCCTTTGGTTCAGCTTGGAGTTTCCTAAACTTGAGGACACGTGAGTTTTACCGCGCAAGTTGGGAGCCTGGCACACTATACACTGTCTCGCGAGTGATTCCAGGGGCCTTCGGGGTGACTCTGGGTCCTTGGGCATGCAGAACTCTGCGGTGACTGCGGGCAGCAGTCTGAGACAGCCCGGCCTCAGTGACCTGCCCACCTCCTGCCCCCCATGTCATTTCCACTTGGCTCTCCTCTCTTTCTATCCTAGGCCATCAAGACTTTCTTTTATCCCTCACCTGGCCAGATTTGCTCACAGCTGCAGCCACAGCCCCCGCAAGTGTGCCTGGGGCAAGGTTGTTTCCTCAGGAGCATTTGTTGTTCTTGACAAACGCTGAGGGTGGCAGGTCCTCCCAGAATTAACAATGAGCTTGGGTGGGTGGATGGGACAGACAGTCAGCACGGGACCCCTGTGGGAGGCTCCAGGGATGCCCTGCCCCTGCCCCTTCAGCATTCGCTGTTCCCCACATGCAGCTGAGCCCGTGCCTGGCCCTCTGCTTGGGGACCCGAGATGGCCTGGCTGAGGGGACCTGCTGTGCCTGTGTGCAGAACAGGTGGGAAGTGCCAGCTGTTGCGACTCAGGGAAGAGCCTCCAGTCGATGACAGGGGAAGTTGTAGATAAATAGCCCAGCTCCCTTGTCCCCCGGATGGGCTGAGGCGTGCTCTGTGCTGTGTCCCGGGTCCCCGCCGCCAGGATGTGGCAGATCCTTCTCGTTCCCCCACTCCAGCCTGGCTTCCTTCCATTTCTCTGCCTCACAGTGCCAGCCCCTCACCGACGGTGCCTGCAAGACGCACTCTCTGCTCAGTCTACCCAGCAGCCTTTCAGTGATGGAGCCACCCAGGGAGAGGGAGGCGCCCTGAGGCTCTGATGACTGCTTGTGGAGAGCCTGTCCCTAGGAGCACAGTAGTGACCCGGTGGTTCCCTTTGCTCTAGTGTTGGATCTCAGGTTCCTGGGGAAAGTGGCTCCTTCGGCTTCCTGGCTCGGCCCCACGGACAAACTGAACACAGCAAGAAAAGTTGTCATTTGGAAAAGTCTTGTGACCAAAGGCTGCAGGGGGATGGGGCTTGGGAGAGACGGGGCTGAAATGGCTGGAGAAGCCAGGGCGGCCGCTCCTTCTGGAACAAACTTCCCAGCCCGGACACAGGCGACAGCCACCCGTGGGAGCAAAGAAAGTTTCGCTGCTCCTCCCTCCCAGAGATATTTCCAAGAGCTTTATTTTTCTTGCCAGTTGGCTAAGGAGCAAAAAAGGAACAATAGATTCAAGCTGAAATAATTTGCATTTATGATGAACACAAGGAATATCTACCTTGCATTTTCCTAAAAAAGAAAAATTAAACCCCGTTTTTAATTAACTGATAAACTATTAATCAAATTTTTGCAATGTTAGGTGACACATTATTCATTTAGATAGAATGACTGTGAACTTAAACTAATCAAATCTGATTTGCCCACATAGGCTTGATTGAAATACATTTTAACTAGCATATACAAAGAGAAAATCTTGGATTTCTTACCTAATCTTCAGAGTATACTGCTGAGTTAATAAGGGCAGTTTTTTTTTTAAATGAGACCACCATTTCTTCATCTGCATATCAAAATCAAGAGGAACTTAATTGCAAAACACATATTCCTGAAATCTAATCATTACACTGCTTTAGGGTATTTTATTGAAGCATGTTAAATTATGGACAGAATATTAATGATGGAGCTAATCAAACCCAATTAGTCACTTCTAACAATAGTCACATAAATATACAAGTCAGGTACTAAAGTACTGTAGATATGATGTAAAATTGTTAAAATATTAAATGTATGGGATATTGATGAAATATTCATGTAGAATTTAAAGCCAAAAATCATCGGATAAGTCACTTTAAAGAAAACAGGTTCGGCAGTGTCCTACAATATTTGACTAGAATTCACAAGTTTTCACCTATTCTTCAGGTACACTCGAATTCAGGGGATTAGCGAGTCTATAATCAATCAATCAGCAAATTCTAATAAGATGACTTACCATATTCATGACCCGGTATTGCACTCGTGCATCCGGAGACTTTTTTCAGTCTTTTGTTTTCTGACTTTTTCAAGGCCTGGCGGAAGGGTAGGTCTGGAGTCTTGGGGCCTTGGCAGAGCTGATGGCGGGGTGGATAGAGTGCTCTGGGTTCATGGCATTTCCTGCCCACCCCCATCCCCATCCCCAGGGCAAAGCCAGGCGGGACGAGGCAGGGAAGCTGCTGTCTGGTGGACCTTCTCCTCCTCCCATAGACGAGGTGTCAGCAAAGGATGCTAAGAGGCCCAGGAGTGTTCCTGCCTTGGCCTATGAGGAGTCTTGGTGGAAGATTCCAAGCCTGGGAGCGGGGCCAACTCAGGTAGGCAGCACCAGATGTGGGACTCCCCTCTGCAGAGACCTCCCCCAGCCCTGTTCCATTCCAAGCATGGCTGCACAGTCCAGGCAGCACCCACGGTCCAGGCAGCACCCACACATGCATGCGTGGCAACCTCACCAAAGGCTGGCTCCCAGGGTTTCCTTAATCAAGGAGGCTGTCAAGCTTCACAATTCACTTTACCAGCCCTCATCCTATCCTAGTATCCCATCCAGACTCCCCCTTCCCCTACCCTGTCCTCTTTCCAGAGTGCTGCCCCCCTGCCTCTCATGCTGGAGTCTCAGCCCTGGGCAGACAGTGGTCCTGCAGCACAGGACCCTGCTCTGGCCGATCCTCCCAAGTGAAGCAGTAGAGCGATAGTAGCCGCTGTCCCCTCCACCCATGCATCTCGCCATCCATCCATGCTATAAACCAAGGATGAGTACGTCCCAGGCCCCGTGCTGGGCCCATCCTCAACTTGGGAGCGCAGAAATGAGGCAGAAGTTGTATTGCTTTTTCCTGTACATCATGCATGTTCCTGCTTCAGATAATGGCATTTCCATTTTCCTTCAAAGAGCCCCTCTGCCCCTACTTTGAGCCTCTAAGGTTTGGGGGCTGCTACACTCCCTGAATTCACAGTGGGCAGTGACCCAGACCTGCCAACCATACTCCGTCCCTTAGTCCCTGTGATAGGCTTATGGCTGGGAATGTGATCGGGGTATAATCTTGGGGTCTTGTGGGAACTATAAGGAAAGAGAACCCCTTTTCTGCCGGGGCGTCCGGGGAGCAGAGGTTGGGGCCACAGCGTGCACAGAGACTTACACAGAGGAGAGAACAAGTCCCACAGACATTTCTTGAGCTCCTGAATCCAGCTGTGCCCCGAAATGCTAGTTACCTGAGCCAGTAAGTCTCCTTTCTTTTTTTTTTTTCTCTTAGCCAGTCTGAGTTGTGTTTCCTGTCACTTGCAACCCAAAGAGTCATAGTGAATGGACAGGAGAGAAACATAAGAGATGCAATCTAGACTCTCAGAGACAAGAAGAAGGTGAGGTAGTGTGCGGTGTCAGCAGCAGGACACGGCCTTGCAGCTTCTGCAGCTTATGAGACAGGGAAGCTGGACAGAAATCGGGCTCTGGCTCTTGAAGGACTGACAGGTCCCTCCATGGTGTCCCTATGTGACCGTGAGGGATGGCAAGTGGAGTAAACGTGGTCGCCCCATGAGAGAGGGGGTCCTGGTGTGGACACACTCAGCATCATCGTGGGGTCCGGGGCCCAGCATGTGGCTCGATGAACGGTTGCAGGTGTGCATGGGTTGATATATTCTAGCAAGTTTACATGCCAGACTAGTACTGAAAACACAAGCTCCTGCCGGCAAGAATCCCCTTCCTGCCTGGCATCCACGGCTCTCCACGGATGGCCCCAGGACACTTCTGCAGCTACAGTCCACTGCTGTGGCTGCACCTCTCAGTTTACGACTGCCCAAGCACCTTCCCCAGCCTCTGGAATCCTCTATCCCTCTGTCATTTCCTTCGAGGCCCAGAAGGACACCTCCTCCATGAAGCCTGCCCTTGGATCTCTCGTTGTTCTTAGGGATCTCGCATGCCTTGGAGTGGGAAGGGGAAATCTTGGTGCAGACGCAACGTCCTTGTCTGGGGGAAGGCAGCAGCGGAGACTGAGGGTTAAACTACAGATGCGGAGTTAAAAATAAGAGCTTAGCAGAAGCTGACCACCTCTCCCAGAGATGAGCAGGGGAATTTGCATGCAGGGCATGGGACTCCTCATAGGACATGGAGTTGTGTTCACATCATGCACTTTTTAAAAAAAATTTTAATGTTTATTTATTTTTGAGACAAAGACAGAATGCAAGCAAGGGAAGGGCAGAGAGAGACACACACACAGAATCCAAAGCAGGCTCCAGGCTCTGAACCGTCAGCACAGAGCCAGATGCGGGGCTCGAACTCATGAACTATGAGAGCATGACCCGAGCCGAAGTCGGACGCCTAACTGACTGAACCACCCGGGCGCCCTTTGTGTCAAGCACTTCTAATCTCTAGGGAAAAGGCGATGCCCTTAACCTGAGTATAGGCCTGCGACCCAGTCTCCTACCAGACCATGAGCCCCCAAGGGCAGGCAAGGAGCTGGCCTGTTTCTACCAGCCTCCTGGTGCCATCAGGAACTGTTGGTTGGCAGACAACTCCAGACCCTGAGAACTTTCCGGAGGCTCTGAGACCCCACTCTCTCGTTCCCAAACCAGGCTCTAATTGAGATTTAGTTTGGGGTCAGCATGTGGCCTACATTCGTGGGCCGTTGGTGCAATTTCACCCCAGGCTAAGCTGCCTTTCTGTTCATATTTTTGAATAACTTTTAAAAATCAGATAATAATGTAAAATCTTAAACACTAGTTAACTTTTTTTTTTTGCCATTTCTGCCGCAGACTTTTTTTTAAGATGCAAAAAAATAGCAGACAACATGATGCAACCTATTCATTGCCCAATGATAGGAACTGTATGATTTCCAGGGAGCGAGTGTCCTCCTTCCTGTCTCCTTGGCCACACGTGTAAGCAGCTCTAGAGAATCTATCTGGAAGTGCCTGGAATCTATCTGGAAAGGCGCCTTTGCCTTTGCTCTTTATTGCCAAATTTACATTCCCACCATAATGTGTGGGGGGGGCTCCCCAGATCTTCTCCGACCCCTGGAGTATCGTTAGGCTTAAATGTTTTTCTTATCTCAAGAGTGTGAAATAGTAGCTCATGATGATTTAAAGTGTATCTCCCCAATTGCTAGAAGCCCCATGTGCCTTTTCGGGTAATTTGTAATCCACCCCCGTCAACACACTGGCCTCCTCCCTCCCAAGACTGGGCTCCTGTAGGAGGCACAGCTGCTGTGGGTTTCAGGTGAGCAACTTAGCCTCCACGTCCTTGTCTGTGAAATGGACAGAATAATGGCGAATTCATGAGGTTTAGACAATGCAGACCAGCTCTCTCAACCTGGTAGGGCCCAAAGCTGATGAGGAGACCACAGTCTGTCTGTCTTCTGGAAGCAGTCAGGTCTGGGGTGATGCTCTCACTTTTGTCGAAAGGAAGGGAGTCTGCATCGATGAGTCCAGGGTGCCATTTCAGTTCAAGCAGAGCTTCTCTGGAGCTGGGGTAGCAGAGAAAAGTGAACCTTCTCCCCGCAAGAGGCTGAGGAGGAGGAGGTGGGCAAGGTGGAGGAGCGCAAGGGCTGCATTCAGAACCCCATTTTGTGGGTGGAGAGCCATGCGGGGCAGGGTCCCCGGCTCCCCGTTGGCAGGTCTCCATCTGTTCTCCATAGAGCCCAGGCAAGTGGCCTCTCCGACCTGGTGGCCTTGGTAGACCTACGAGGGGGAGGCAGAGCCCAGGGTCGGGTCAGGCTGACCCCACCAAAAGGAAGCATCTGTTGTGGGGGACATATCTGACAGATGATTTATTTCTGCCTCGAGTTCCCCAACGGCCCAGCCTTATCTCTGCTTCGCAAGGCCTCCCAGGGCCCCAAAGCAACAGAGCTCTGCTTCACTCAAGACAGCAGAGAACCATCTAGGGGCCTGCCTGAATTTTCCTGGAAAATTTTCCTAGGAACATCCCGAAGCAACCTGTTAGCCATCAAGGCACCATCAAGTTACCTGAACTTTTCAGCTACCCAAAAAGCAGTGGCAAATCACCGTCAAAGGCACATATTTCAGATTTGATGGGTTTTGGCAAATACATACACTTGTCTAACCAGACTTAAGTCTTCCAAAATGCGTAATTTCCGTGGGTTTTGATCCTACTTGTTGAAAACATGAAATTGTAGCTTTTTCCAATCAGTGAGCAAAAACACTGACCCACCTCAAGGAAGACCAGCCTTCACTGGTTGGATTTTAACGGAAACCTTTGCATGGTTGGTAGATGGAATGGAACGTGAGCATACGATTTAGTGATGTCTGTTCTCCATTTGGAGCCATGTACCTTTCTGAAGTAGTTTTTTAGTTATCGAAACCATTAAACCAACCAAGTATCAGGAACCAGGCTTCCGAAGTGCTGCCTCAACAAAGTGTTCATCAAGATTTTCAAAAATAATGAAGAACTTTTGATCACGTTGGCACTCACTAGGAATATCATAATTAATATTTGGGTGAGAGCAAAAAGATTATGTTGTTAATAAATACATTATTTTAAATACTGTTTATCTTGTCCTTGTAAAATGTGTATTTTGTGTACGTCTCATAATAAATGAGGGAAATAGTACCATAGGATACAGCAGACCCAGAGACAAGGACCTGGGTGCAGGTTGGTTGTTCATCTGGGAGGTGGTTTTGGGAAGGGGGAGGGGGGCCGTGGGGGAGGGAGGCAGAGAGGGGTGCAGTAGTGATGGGTCGGCTCACTCCCACAGAGGACTGTGAGACACCATGAAGAATGTGTTCCAGTCGTCCCATAGAGAGATGGGGATGATGGGAAATTGTCCTCTGGGGTCCTTTCCTTCTTTGGTTGAGAGTTGCTCTTGGGATGTTAACTTCCTGCCACTTTCAGGTTCCCTGAATCCTAGCTAAGCACGCTTGGGTGGTGCTGGAAAAGCCTTTAGTTTGATAAGCATGGGTGGTGGGAAGCTGTCAACTGTGTGGGAAGGAGCCACCCCAATGGTTGGTGAACTCACCATGGGCTGAGGAGACACGGAGTGGCCATCTACAGTGTTCGCTAAAAGCTCTGTGCTTGTAAATATTTGACTGAAAACGTGCAGCTAAAACCAAATGGAGATCACTAACCCAAAGACTGTTCAGAAGGCTGTGGTCGACCAGTAACCGGGAATCACTGGTGTCTGGATCCAAATCACACCCTTGTTATTAACAATGAAAGCATGCCTCTGCTTTCAACGGTGCACAACAGCAAGATGCCAATGCAAATTTCCAAGAAGAGGAAGTCTGTGGCCGATGGCACCTTCAAAGCTGAACTGAATGGGTTTCTCGCTCGGAAGCTGATTGAAGATAGCCACTCTACAGTTGAGGTCTGAGTTATACCAACCAGGACAGAAATCATTACGTTGGCCACCAGGATGCAGAATGTTCCTGGGCCAGTGGATTCAGGAATCAAGCGCTGTGGTTCAGAAGACGTTTGGTTTCTCTGAGGGCAGTGCAGAGCTTTAGGCTGAAAAGGTGGTCGCAAGAGGTCTGCGTGCTATCGCCCAGGCAGAGTCTCTGCATTACAAACTCCGAGGAGGCCTCGCTGTACAGAGGGCCTGCTGTGGTGTTCTGTGGTTCATCATGGAGAGTGGGGCCAAAGGCTGTGAGCTCGTGGGGTCTGGGAAACTCCGAGGACAGACGACTAAATCCATGAAGTGTGTGGATGGCCCGATGACTCACAGTGGGAACGCTGTTCACTAGGACGTTGACCCTGTTGGGTGCCATGTGCTGCTCAGTCAGGGTGTGCTGGGCGTCAGAGTGAAGACCGTGCTTCCCTGGGACCCAAGTGGTAAGACTGGCCCTAAGAAGCCCCTGCCTGATCACGTGAGCATTGTGGACCCCAAAGATGAGATAGTATGTAACGTTCCCATCTTGGAACAGAAGGGTAGGAAGCCAGAAGCACCTGCCATGACGCAGCCTGTACACACAGCATAACAGGGTCTTGGCAGCCAGATCTGGAGTCTGGATATGGCTTTGCAAATACTTTTAATAAAATCTTTAAAAAAGAGAAAAAAAACTGAAAGCACACCTGTCCTTCCTGGCCACGATCCACCCCATTTCCCTGGCACCTAGCCCAGATTATTTTATGGGTGAACTCAGTTACCTCATTAAGGAACAGACAATAACCACGCTGCTTAGACTGTCCCAGAGCATGAAAAAAGACCTACTATGTTCCTAGACAGAAAAGGCTGCTATTGAAATTATGGTCATTCTCTTTGGATTACTCTTCAAAATTAATGTACTTCTAATCAAATGAGGGGAAAGTTGTTTTGTCAAAATTGTTATGCCTTTCTTTTAAAACCTCCTAAAAGTCACCCCTTAATGCCTTTGAATTCTATTTTTTAAAATTTTTTAACGTTTATCATTGAGAGAGAGAGAGAGAGAAAGAGAGACAGAGCACGAATGGGGGAAGGACAGAGAGAAAGGGAGACACAGAATCCAAAGCAGGTTCCAGGCTCTGAGCTGTCAGCACAGAGCCCGATGTAGGTAGGACTCAAACTCATGAACCGCAAGATCATGACCTGAGCCACAGTTGGACACTTAACCGACTGAGCCACCCAGGCGCCCCTGAATTCTATTTTAATCCACTTAATTGAGGTACAATTTCCATACACACACACAAAAATGCTCTAAGCATCCACTTAAAGCGTCCACTTTGATGAGGTTGGCAAATGTATGTGTCTCTGAAAGTGGCCCCACAGTTGAGATACAGAGTATTTCCATCACCTCCAAAGGTTTCCTCATGGCCCTCTCTCTCTGCCCTTCCCTCTTTCTGCTGCAGTCCCAGCAACCACTGATCCACTTTCTGTTACCAGAGATCAATTTGTATTTTCTAGATTTTACGTAAGTGGAATTACACAGTATGTGTCTGGCATCTTTCACTCAACACAATGATTTTGACATCTATCCACATGGTTTGTTCGTGTTCATGACCAGGTAGTTTTCCATTGCACAGATATACCACATTTTGTTCACCTGTTATGTCGTTTATGTTGCATCGAGTTTTTATTGCAAATAAACAGCGAACATTTGCGTACAAGTCTTTGTGGGCATGCATCAATTTTCTATTGCTGCTGTAACAAATTACCACAAATTTAGGGCTCAAAACATTAGCCAGTTACTCCCTCACAATTCTGTAGGTCAGAAGTCTGGGTCCAGCATTGCTCATTGGGACCCTCTACTTAGGGTTTTCTAAGGCTGAAATGAAAGTGTTGGAGATCTTTGGGTCTCATCTGGAAGCTCGATGGGGCAGAGTCCAAGTTCATCTGTTTCCTTGCAGCTGTAGGGCTGAGACCTCGTTTCTTTGCCAGCTCCCAGCACAGGTCAGCCTTTGGACTTAGAGAATGCCCTCTGGCTCTTGCTCATGGCCACCTATGTCTCAAAGCATCAAAGCCACATCAAGTTTTTCTTATGTTCAGAATCTCTCTGACTTCTCTCCTACTGCACCTCTACTGACTCCAGCTGGAGAAAATTCTCTGCTTTGAGTTCATGTGATCATATTTGCCCTGTATGATACAGCACAATCTCCCTTGATTACACTTGCAAGCCCCTCTTGCGGTCTTCCAGGGATTAGGCCATAGATTCCAGGGATTAGGGTCTGAACATCTTAGTAGGCCGTTCTGTCTACCACAGATTATATGTTTTAATTTATAATGAGTTAAAAACCATAGTGTAATGCCTAGATTGCAAAGTAGGTGTGTACTTAACTTTACAAAAAAATAATTTGCCAGTTTATATTCCCACCAGCAGTATGTGAAAGTTCCATTTGTTCTTATCAACAGTTAGTATTGTCAGTCTTTTCTTATTTTAGCCACTATAAATACGTCGTTTCTTTTGCATTTCCGTGATGACAAATGATGTTAAGCACCTTTTCTTGTGATCATTGGTCATTTGTATATTTTCTTTTATAAGCTGTGTATTCAAATATTTTGTCCACTTTTTGATTAGGTTATTTATCTTTTTATATCTAATTATAAAAATTCTTTCTGTGTTCTGTGATTAAATGCTTTGTGGGATATATGTACCAAGTCACATTCCAGTCTGTGACTCAACCTTTTTGTTAGGTTAGAGTAACTTCCCAAGAGCTAAAATTTTTAATTATGATAACGGGCAGGATATCATTTTTTCTTTATCATTCATGCTTTTTGTATTCTAAGAAATCTTTGCCCACCCTGAAATTACAGAGATTTTCTCCTATGTTTTCATCTAGAATTTTTATCATTTATTATTTTACATTTAGGTCTATGAAATGTATCAAGTTAATTTTATGTGTGATGTGAGCTAAGGGTCAATGTTCTTTTTTTTCTAATGGATGTCCAGTAGTTACATTTGGTGAAAACTTCCTTTTTCCTTACTGAATTGCCTTGCCATTTTTGTCAAAAGCAATTGAAAATTGCGTGTGGGACGCCAGGGTGGCTCAAGCAGTTAAGTGTGCGACTCTTGATTTCAGCTCAGGTCATGATCTCATGGTTGGCTAGTTTGACCCCTGAGTTGGGCCCTGTGCTGACAGCACAGAGCCTGCTTGGGATTCTGTCTCCCTCTTTCTCTGACCCTCCCCCACTCATACATGTGTGCACTCTCACTCAAAAATAAATAAGTAAACTTAAAAAAATATGCGTGTGGATCTATTTCTGAACTGTATATTCTGTTTCATTGTTTGTCCTTTTGCCAATACCTCCTTGTATTATTAGTGCAAATTGTAGTATGACTTGAAATCAGGTTGTGCAAATCCTCCAGTTTTGTTTACCTTAAAAAAATTGCTTTAGCTATTGTGGGTCGTTTATATTTCCATATGTGTTTTACAGTTAGCTTGTCAATTTCTATGAAAAATCTCGCTGGAATTCTTACAGGGATTTCTTTTAATGTATAGATAAGTTTGGGGAGAATTGACATTCCAGTTGTATCAAACTTCCAATTCGGAAATGGTGTGTTTTTCCGTTTAATCAATGTTCTGTACTCTTAATTGTAGAAGACTTGCATGTCTTTTGTTGTATTTACTCCAAAGCATATTTATTGATGCCATTTGATTTCATTTAACACAATACCCTCTAGTTCCATCCATGTTGTCACAAATGGCAGGATCTCATTTTTTATGGCTGAGTAATATTACATTGTATATATACACCACATCTTTTTATCCATTCATCTATTGTTGGACACTTAGGTTGCTTCCACATCTTGGCTATTGTAAAAAAAAAATGCTGCAATAAACATAAGGTGCACATATCTTTTTGAATTAGTGTTTTCCTTTTCTTTGGGTAAATACCCAGTGGTGGAATTACTGGATCATATTGTATTTCTATTTTTAATTTTTTGAGGAACCTCTCCATACTGTTTTCTACAGGGGTCACATGAACTTACATTCCCACCAGCAGAGCACAAATGCTACCTTTTCTCCACATCCTCATCAACACTTATTCTTTCTTTTCTTTTTGATACTAGTCAATCTTACTGGTGTGAGGTGGTATCTCATTGTAGCTTTGATCTGATCTGCATTTCCCTGATGAATAGTGATGTTAGCAGTTTTCATATATCATGGCCAGCTGTATCTCTTCTTTGGAGAAATGTCTCTCAGTCCTCTGCCCATCTTTGAATTGAATTGTTTGTTTGATGTTTTAAAAAATATATTGAGTTGTGCGAGTTTTTTCCTATATTTTGGATATATCATTTGTAAATGTCTTCTCCCATTTGGTAGGTTGTTTTTTCATTTTGTTGATGGCTTCCTTTGCTGTGTAAAAATTTTCACTTTGGTATAGTTCCAATAGTTTACTTTTGCTTTTGTTTCCTTTGCCTCAGGAAACATCTAGAAGGAAACTGCTAGGGCCAATGTCAGAGAAATTACTGCCTGTATTTTCATCTTGGATTTTTATAGTTTCGGGTCTCACATTTAGGTCTTTAATCCATTCAAGTTTATTTTTTGTGACTCATATAAGAAAGTGGTCCGGTTTCAGTCTCTTCATGTAGTTGCCCAGTTTTCCCAACACCATTTGTTGAAGAGATTGTCTTTTCCTCTGTTGAATACTCTTGCCTCCTTTGTCATAGATTAATTGACCATCTAAGCATGGGTTTATTTCTGGACATTGTATTCTGTTCCATTGATATATATGTCTACTTTTGTGCCAGTATCATATTGCTTTGATTACTACAGCTGTAGTATACTACAGTTGTAGTATAGTTTGAAATCTGAGATTTCCAGCTTTGTTCTTCTTTCTCAAGATTGTTTTGGCTATTCAGGGTCTTTTGTGATTTAATAGACATTTTAAGATGATTTGTTCTAGTTCTGTGAAAAATGCTGTTGGTATTTTGGGATGGATTGCATTAAATCTGTAGATTGTTTTGATTAGTATGGACCTTTCAACAATATTAATTCTTCCAATCCATGAGCATGGTATATCTTTACATTGGTTTATGTCACCTTCAATTTCTTCCATCGAAGTTTTATAGTTTTAATAGTTTTTAGAAAACTAGCTGTAGCCACCATGGACTTACTAGAGGGCAGAGCTGGCACTCTTCCTGGCTGTCTACAATTGGCAACTGCCACAGCTGCAAGGGCACCAAAGGGCAAGGCTTGCTGCATGGACAGCTAGCTACGAGGCATTGCTGTAGGAACTACGGGTGCACTATTGTGAGGGGTTATCTTCCCCTCTCCCCAGGGCAGGAGTTCGTTTGGAGAAGTAATGGATGGGGGCTGCTGTCAGGTGTGGCAAGGTAGTAGGCACTTTTGAGGGGCACCTTCTGTGGGTTCAGTGGAGTGGCTCTACCAGGGAGCAAGCTGGGGGAACTTGCTTGCTAGCAAGGTGGATGGAGAATGTTAGAACTGGCTCCTGCAAGCATCCAGGTATCTATGCTCTAGGAGGGCAAGAATGCTAAAGACAAATGCTCTATGTTTATTGAAATGATCATTTGTTTTTCTCTGCTTTATTCTGTTAATATGAAGAATTACACTGATTGATATTTAAATGTTAAATGTTTTTATTAGATTTTACTGGTTTTATAATATCAGTTGGGAAATGTTATAGAAACCCTTCTATTTTGCAAAAGGGTTTTTGTAAGATTGGTGCTATTTCTTCCTTTCAATGGTAGCAGTCACCAATGAACCATCCAGACCTGGAGCTTCTCTGCTGGAAGGTTTTAAACTACCAGATCCATTTCATTAATAGATATGTAGGACTATTCAGGTTTTGTGTCATTTTCAAAATGATTTGCCCATTTCTCTTTTTATCTTAATCAGTCTAGCTAGATATTTATCGATTTTACTGATCTTTACAAAGAACCAAAAGAAGCACTGGTGGAGCAGACATGAGCCCAACCCACAGAGAAGAGCCCTGTCTTCCTGGCCCCAGAGCTTAATGCAGAGCCACCCATAGAGCCCAGCCCAGATCAGCGAATTTCCAGCCAGCCAGCCTGCAGATACAGGAGTAAGAATAGGTGATGGTTGTTTCCAGTAACTGAATTTTGGAGGTGCTTTGTTAAGCAGCTATGGCTGACTGCTATAGTTTATAGGTACTTCATATAACCAGTTTTCTACGGATGGACATTTTAGCAAAGCGAATGATTCCAAACAAAGCTTGGCTCACCTCTAGAAAGCACTTCTAGAAGACTTATCTCTAGAAGAATTGTAGAGTCAAAGGATTTGCACATTTAAACATTTTAAATAGTATTCTTGAATTATGCTCATCACAGCTACGCTGATTCACACTCCCATCAAAAGTTTGTAAGCGTCTATGTTTCCTCACAGTTCCAACACTGAAGGTTAAAACATTTAATTTTCTTTGATCTGATAAGTGAAATATAACATGTATTTAAATTTCCCTGAGCATTGGAGTGGCTTAATAGTTTCCATACATGCATTGGCCCCTTATATTTCTACTCTGAATTACCCCTTATGTTCTTTGTTTCTTTTATAAAAATATTTTTTCCTTTCTGGTTATCTGTAAGAGATTCTTACATATCCTTCATATTACCCTTTTATCTGTTAAAAATATTACAAATATTTTAATTTGTGACTTCTTTGTAAGCTTTATAGTTTAAAAAGGTACTTTATAGTATCTTTTGTTGGAGAGAAGTTTAAAGCACAATTAACTCCGTTCCTTTTTTTTCTTTATATACTACTAGATTTCCTTAAGAATGCTTTTCCCATCCAAAAAGTTCTTAAAGATTCTATCATATTTGGGGTGCCTGGATGGCTCAGTTGGTTAAGCGTCTGACTCTTGATTCCAGCTCAGGTCATGATCTCGTAGTTCCTGAGATCAAGCCCCTCAGTGGAGTCTGCACTGTTAGCACAGAGCCTGCTTGGGATTGTTTCTGTCCATCTCTCTCCATCCTCTGCACGCGCACACATACTATTTCTCAAAAACAAGGAAACATTAAAAAAACAAAAAAATTCTATAATATTTACCACTATCATTTTTATAATACTTTTTATTATTTTACATCTTTAAATCATCTGACATTAGTTTTGGGTTATTATTTTGAGTGAAATATAAGATTCCTTTTCCAAACTACAGGTGATTATTCCAACAGTGTTTATCAAATATCTCATTGTTACTTCTTTAATTTGAAATGTCAAGTTACAACTAAATTTATGAGTTGTTTCTAGAATTTCCATTCTATTTCACTGATGTCTCATAGTCTTCTGTCAATACTCTGTTGTTTGATTGCTACTGTCTTAAGCCATATTTTGGTATTTGCACAAAATTCTTCCCATTGTTCTTCAGATATATTTTTTATTCTTGGTATTTGCACTTCCAGATGAACTTGAGAATATTACCAAATTCATAAGAAAATTGATGTAGATTTTGTTTGTGATTGCATCAAATGTATAGGTTAATTTGTTGAGAATCACAGTCTGACAACTTTGAGTCATTGTACATGTACATTTACATCTTGATTTTTAGAAATCCTTAAAAATTATTTGGTTTTCTTCATGCAGGTTTTGCACAATTCTTGTTCGCTTTAGTCTTAGAGTTTGTTTTTGTCTTCTGAAGGAAATCTATCGACATGAAAATCTTTTATCTGATAAATGAGGCCAAAAATAAGGTTAATAGTATTTATGATGTGATCCCACTTTTGTAAAGAATATATCTGTATATATGGATATCTGTATGTACAGAAAATCTTTGAGTATAATTGCTTGCTTCATTCTCTGTCTCTACTGAGTTGGTCTCTTTCAGGGTAGGAGCCATAGGTTGATGACTTTATATGTAACTACATAGAAGCTGGCACACATCAGTAGCTCAAAAGACCCTTGTAAAATGAACGAATGAATGAAATAAAGGGATATTGAGTGACCTACATAGGAAGGATAATTATCTTTTCCCTGACTATATGGAATTATGGATTTCCTTAACTTCTTTCTGCTTTGCTGTGTTTTATGATTTTTCTCTTGTGATCATGTACTACCTTGTACTTTCCAAAAATAAAGAAAATTATTTTTACTTGAAAAAGAAAATCATAATGAAAGAGCACCATAGCTTGTATCTCCCATAATACTTGTAATATTTTAAAATTCCAGTAAAATTAACATACAGTGTTATATTAGTTTCAGATATACAACACAATGAATCCACAATTTTATATATTACTGAGGGTTCATCACAATACATGTACTCCCTTCATCTATTTAACCCATCTGCCTCTCCTCTCCCCTCTCTAACCACACATTTGTTCTCTATATTTAACAGTCTGGCTTTTTAATTAAAAATTTTTTTTAATGTTTATTTGTTTTTAAGAGAGAGATATAGAGTGTGAGTGGACAGCGGCAGAGAGACAGAGGGAGACACAGAATCTGAAGCAGATTCCAGGCAGAGCCCGACACGAGGCTTGAACTCACAAACCATAAGATCATGACCTGACCTGAAGTGGGACGCCCAACCGACTGAGCCACCGAGGAGCCCCATTAACAGTCTGTTTTTTTATTGTTTGGCTCTTTTTCCCTCTGTTTATGTGTTTTGTTTCTTAAATTCCACATATGAGTGAAATCATGTGTTATTTGTCTTTCCCTGGCTGACTGATTTCACTTAGCAGTATACTCTCTAGCTCATTCCATGTTGTTGCAAATAGCAAGATTTCATTTTTTATGGCTGAGTAATATTCCTGTGTGTGTGTGTGTGTGTGTGTGTGTGTGTGTGTGTGTGTCCTTTGTGTAAATACCCAGTAGTGAAATTACTGGATCATATGATAATTCTATCTTTAATTTTTTGACCAAACTCCATATTGTTTTCCACAGTGAATACACAAGTTTGCATTTTTACTAACAGTGTACAAAGGTTCTTTTTTCTCCACATTCTCGCCAATACTTGTTGTTTCTCGTGTTGTTGATTTTAGTCATTCTAGCAGGTATGAAGTGATATCTCATTGTGGCTTTGGTTTCCATTTCCCTGACGAGCAGTGATGTTGAGCTAAAATGTTCTTACTACCCAAAGTAATCTACACGTTTAATGCAATCTCCATCAAAATACCAAGAGCATTTTACACAGAACCAGATCAAGTAATCCTAAACTGTGCATGGAACCACGAAAAACTCTGAATAGCCAACGTAATTTTGAGAAGGAAGAATGAATCTGGAGATATCACAATTCCAGATTTCAAGATATACAACAAAGGGCTTCTGGGGCAACATGGCGGAGGAGTAGGGGGCTCCAGTATTTCGCTTGCCCTTTAAACAGGGACGACTGAAACCATAGTCTCTCTCAACTCCAAAAATCGGGCGGAAAAGGTGCTGCAGCTTCCAAGGAATGAAGGCGAAAACAGACACGGCACAGCTAAAACGTGAGTTTAATCTGGGTCAGATAAATCGAACTCGGGAAGTTGAGCTGAGGGGAGGGTGAGCGTCTTCGGAGATAGCTGGGAAAGTGCCGATCGAACAACTTCTGAACGAGAGGGCCAGAGCGGGTGAGACCACTACCATCCAGCCCCTAAATGCAGGGCTTTTGAAGAGAAGTTCAGTGGCAAACAGCAGCAATCCCCGCGCGCTGCTGGGACCACACCAACCTCGTCCTGAGCCACTGGGACGCGCGCGCCGGGGGGACTGGCAGCGGGGACGCAGGCGGCGCCACCAACCGAGCACCTCTAACCCCGGCACAATTATAACGAAATCGGGGGGTGGCAGGCGGCCGCGTCACCGCCCAGTGAACCGCACTAGGCGGGCGTCCGTGGTGGAGAGAGAAGAGAAATAAAGGGGCGAATAAAGACTCCAAGACTGGTGGCGAGGGACTGGAGATATGCCATTGTTGTCTCACAAGCCAGGAAGTCACCCCAAAAGCCATCCCTGCAGCAGTGGAGGTGGGACCCGCCTACACCAAACCACGCCCCTCCCAAACTATCAGCAGGAGCGACTGATCCAAGTGGAGATTGCTGCCTGGAGTAACGCCAGTCATTTTTTCTTTTTTAAATTTATCCCTCCCTTTCTCATTCCTACCGATCCCCATCCCTGAGCTGGTCATCCAGGGTACTGACTGGCTTAAACATTTTTTTTTTAACCCACTCTCTCGACGCATGTTCTGCACCTACTTCTGTACTTCCCTAGCCCTCTTTCTGGAATAACCAGGCCGTATAAGTTCATCTAGACGACATCGATCTCTATTCCTTTTCCCTCACACCTGTCCTTATCTGATTTCTCTTAGTCTGGATTAAGCCCTTTAGTCGCTCTACCTGGGCAAAGTCCATTTTTCCTTCTTCTCCCTGCACCTGTCATTATTCTGTCTATATATGCTCTCTCACCAGCCCACTACATACCCTGTCCTTAACGTGTAGCTGTTACTTCAGGACATTGCCCTCAGAGAGTCATTTGTTATTCTTTTTTCTGTTGTGAACTGCTTGTCTGTATCATTTGTTGGTATGTTTGAGTATTTCGGTTGTCTGTTTGTCTGTCAGTATGTTTCCCTTTCCAGGGCAACTCCAAGAAACAATCCAAAACACATTTAGCAAAAATGACGAAACGGAAGAATTCTCCTCAAAAGATCTACAAGAAGCAGTGACAGCTCAAGAATTGATGAAAACAGATATAAGCAACATAACAGAACATGAATATAGAATGGTAATCATAAAACTAATCGCTGGGCTTGAAAAAAGCTTAGATGAATGCAAGGGGTCCCGCGCGGCAGAGTTCAAGGATCTTAAAAACTGTCAAGAAGAATTAAAAAAGACCTTGGAAGAAATACAAGGGAAACTGGAAGCAGCCACAGCACGGATTGAAGAGGTAGAGGAAACAGTTAGTGCATTTGAAGAGAAAATCATTGAAAAAGAGGAAGCAGATAAAAAGAGAGAGAAGCTGATCCAGGAACAGGAAAGGAGAATTCGAGAGCTGAGCGATGCACTCAAAAGAAACAATATCCGTATCATAGGAGTTCCAGAGGAAGAAGAGAGAGAGAAAGGAGTCGAAAGGGTTCTTGAACAAATCATTGCTGAGAACTTCCCCAACATGAGGAAGGAAACAGGCATGGAAATCCAAGAGGCACAGAAAACTCCCCTCAGACGCAACTTGAATAGACCTTCTGCACGGCACATCATAGTGAAGCTGGCAAAATACAAAGATAGGGAGAGAATCCTGAAAGCAGCTAGGGACAAAAGAACCCTAACATACAAAGGCAGACATATAAGGGTAGTAGCAGACTTATCTGCAGAAACTTGGCAAGCCAGAAAGGAATGGCAGGATATCTTCAATGTGATGAGCAAGAAGGACATGCAACCAAGAATTCTGTATCCGGCTAGCCTGTCATTCAGAATAGAAGGAGAGATCAAGATTTTTCCCAACAAACAAAAACTGAAAGAATTTATCACAAATAAGCCAGCACTACAAGAGATCCTGAGGGGCATTCTATGAAGGCAAGGTTGCAAAGAACGCGGACTGCCAGAGACAGCCTTACAAACATGAAACTTACAGATAACATAGTGACTGTAAGCCCATATTTTTCAATATTAACACTGAATGTAAATGGACTAAATGCGCCAGTCAAAAGACACAGGATAACAGAATGGATTAAAAAACAAGACACATCTATTTGCTGTCTTCAAGAAACTCATCTTAAACCTGAGGACACCTTCAGATTGAAAGTGAGGGGGTGGAGAACTATCTACAATGCTACTGGAAGTCAGAAGAAAGCCTGGAGTAGCCACACTTATATCAGACAAATTAGACTTTAAAATGAACGATGGAATAAGAGATGAAGAAGGACATTATATAATAGTCTCAGGGACCATCCAGCAGGAAGAGCTAACAATTGTAAATATCTACACACCGAATTCGGGGGCACCCAAATTTGTAAAACAACTAATTACTAACATAAGCAACGTTATTGATAAAAATGTCCTAATAGTAGGGGACCTTAACACTCCACTCTCAGCATTGGATAGATCCACAAGACAGAAAATCTCCACAGAAACAATAGCCCTGAAAGACACATTAGACAGATCGGCCTCACAGACATCTTTAGGGTCCTTCACCCAGAAGCAAAGGAATTCACATTCTTCTCAACTGCACACAGTACATTTTCTAAGATAGACCACATTCTGGGACACAAGGAAGCTCTGAATAAATATAAAAGAATTGAGATCATACCGTGCACACTGTCCGACCACAATGCTTTGAAACTTGAAATCAACCACAGGAGAAAACCTGGAAAATATCCAAAAACATGGCGGCTAAGAAATAACCTACTAGAAAATGAGTGGGTCAACCAAGCAACCAGAGAAGAAATTAAAAAACACATGGAAACAAATGAAAATGAAAATACAACAATCCAAATGCTCTGGGATGCAGCAAAGGCAGTCCTGAGAGGGAAATACATTGCAATCCAGGCCCATCTCAAGAAACAAGAAAAATCCATAACACAAATTCTAACAGCACGCCTAAAGGAACTAGAAGCAGAACAACTAAAACAACCCAAGCCCAGCAGAAAGAGAGAAATAACAAAGATCAGAGCACAAATTAATCATATGGAAACAGAAAAGGTAGTGGAACAGATCAATGAAACCAAACGCTGGTTCTTTGAAAAAATAAACAAAATAGACAAACCTCTAGCCAGGCTTCTCAAAAAGAAAAGAGAGAGAACTCAAATAGATAAAATCATGAATGAAAAGGGAGAAATTACAACCAATCCCTCAGAAATACAAGCAATCATCAGAGAATACTATGAAAAATTATATGCCACCAAACTCGGCAACCTGGAAGAAATGGACAGCTTCCTAAATAGCCACACGCTACCAAAACTCAAACGGGAAGAAATAGAAAATTTGAACAGACCCATAACTAGTGAAGAAATACAATCAGTTATCAAAAACCTCCTAGCAAATAAAAGCCCTGGACCAGATGGCTTTCCTGTGGAATTTTACCAGACATTTAAAACAGAGTTAATTCCTATCCTCCTCAAGCTGTTCCAAAAAATTGAAACGGAAGGAAAACTCCCGGACTCATTCTGTGAAGCCAGCATCACTTTGATTCCCAAACCAGATAGAGACCCAGCAAAGAAAGAGAATTACAGGCCAATATCCCTGATGAATATGGATGCAAAAATTTTCAACAAGATACTAGCAAATCGAATCCAACAGCATATAAAGAGAATTATCCACCAGGATCAAGTAGGATTCATCCTTGGGTTGCAGGGCTGGTTCAATATTCGCAAATCAATCAATGTGATAAATCACATCAACAAAAGAAAAGATAAGAACCATATGATCCTGTCAATAGATGCAGAAAAAGCATTTGACAAAATACAGCACCCTTTCTTACTAAAAACTCTCGAGAAAGTTGGGATAGAAGGAACATACTTAAACATCATAAAAGCCATATATGAAAAGCCCACAGCTAATATCATCCTCAATGGGGAAAAATTGAGAGCCTTCCCCCTGAGATCAGGAACACGACAGGGGTGTCCACTCTCGCCACTGCTATTCAACATAGTGTTGGAAGTCTTAGCATCAGCAATCAGACAACAAAACAAAATAAAAGGCATCAAGATTGGCAAGGAGGAAGTCAAACTTTCACTTTTTGCAGATGACATGATACTTTACATGGAAAACCCGATGGAATCCACCAAAAGCCTACTAGTACTGATCCATGATTTCAGCAAAGTTGCAGGATACAAAATCAATGTACAGAAATCGGTGGCATTTCTATACACCAACAATGAAGCAGCAGAAAGAGAAATAAAGAAGCTAATCCCTTTCACAATTGCACCAAAAACCATAAAACACTTAGGAATAAACCTAACCAAAGATGTGAAAGACCTCTACACTGAAAACTATAAAAAACTTATGAAGGAAATTGAGGAAGACACAAGGAAATGGAAAAACATCCTATGCTCATGGATTGGAAGAATAAATATCATTAAAATGGCAATACTACCCAAAGCAATCTACACATTCAATGCAATCCCAATCAAAATTGCACCAGCATTCTTCTCAAAGCTAGAGCAAACAATCCTAAAATTTGTATGGAACCACAAAAGATCTCGAATAGCCAAAATAATACTGAAGAATAAAACCAAGGCGGGAGGCATCACAATCCCAGACTTTAACCTCTACTACAAAGCGGTAGTCATCAAGACTGTATGGTATTGGCACAAAAACAGACACATAGACCAATGGGATAGAATAGAAAACTCAGAAATGGACCCGCAAGTATATGGCCAACTAATCTTTGACAAAGTGGGAAAGAGTATCCAATGGAAAAAAGATAGCCTCTTTAATAAATGGTGCTGGGAGAACTGGACAGCAACATGCAAAAGAATGAAACTAGACCACTTTCTTACACCACTCACAAAAATAAATTCTAAATGGATAAAAGATCTGAATGTGAGACAGGAAACCGTCAAAATCCAAGAGGAGAAAGCAGGAAAAAGCCTCTTTGACCTAAGACGCACCAATTTCTTACTCGACATGTCTCCAAAGGCAAGGGAATTAAAAGCAAAGATGAACTACTGGGACCTCATCAAGATAAAAAGCTTCTGCACAGCAAAAGAAACAACCAACAAAACGAATAGGCAACCAACGGAATGGGAAAAGATCATCGCAAATGACATATCGGATAAAGGACTAATATCTAAAATCTATAAAGAACTTACCAAACTCCACACCCAAAAAACAAATAACCCAGTGAAGAAATGGGCGGAAGATATGAATAGACACTTCTCCAAAGAGGACATTCAGATAGCCAACAGACACATGAAACGATGCTCAAAGTCACTCATCATCAGGGAAACACAAATCAAAACCACACTGAGATACCACCTTACACCAGTTCAAGTGGCTAAAATGAATAAATCAGGAAACTATAGATGCTGGCGGAGATGTGGAGAAGCAGGCACCCTCCTACACTGTTGGTGGGAATGCAAACTGGTGCAGCCACTCTGGAAAATGGTGTGGAGATTCCTCAAAAAAATGCGAATAGAACTACCCTATGACCCAGCAATAGCACTGCTAGGAATCTACCCCAAGAGACACAGGAGTGCTGATGCACAGGGGCACGTGTACCCCAATATTCACAGCAGCACTTTCGACAATAGCCAAATCATGGAAAGAGACCAAGTGCCCATCAACTGATGAGTGGATAAAGAAGATGTGGTACATATATACAATGGACTACTACGTGGCAATGAGAAAAAATGAAATCTGGCCATGTGTAGCAACATGGATGGAACTGGAGGATATTATGTTAAGTGAAATAAGTCAGTCATTAAAAGACAGATACCATATGTTTCCACGCATTGGTGGACTTTGTGAGACTAAGCAAAAACCAGGGGGAGGGAAAGAGGGGAAAGGAAAAAAAGACACAGAGAGGGAGGGAGATAAAACATGAGACTCTCAAAGACTAAGAACAAACTGAGGGTGAGGGGGGTAAGGGAGGGGGGAGAGGGGGTGACGGGCATTAAAGAGGGCACATGTTGGGATGAACACTGGGTGTTATATGTAAACCAATTTGAAAATAAACTATTATAAAATTAAAAAAAAAGATATACAACAAAGCTGTAGTAATCGAAACAACATGATACTGGCACAAAAACGGACACATAGATCCATGGAACAGAACAGAAAGCCCAGAAATAAACACACGATTATACAGTCAAATTAATCTGGTACAAAGAAAACAAGAAGATGCAGTGGGGAAAAGTCTTTACAACAAATGGCGTTGGGAAAACGGGGCAGCTACATGGAAGAGAATAAAACTGGACCGCTTTCTTACACCATACACAAAAAATAAAGCTCAAATGGATTAAAGACCTAAATGTGAGACCTGAAACCATAAAAATCCTAGAAGAAAATATAGACAGTAATTCCTCTGACATCAGCCATAGCGACATTTTTCTGGAAATGTCTTCTGAGGTAAGGGGGAATTAAAGCAAAAATAAACTTTTGGGACTACATCAGAACAAAGAGCTTTTTGCACAGAGAAGACAACAATCAACAAAACAAGAAGACAACCTACTGAATGCGAGAAGATATTTACAAATGACATATCTTATACAGAGTTAATACTACTTGTAAATTTAAAAAAAGAAACGAATGTGTAGATCCTAAAAATGGCTAGGGACGTAGGCGGTTCACCCATCTGGATGACTGGTTATTCCAATTTTAGCTTAGTTTTACCATCTGAAAAATGGGATTATTTTTGCCCTGCCTTTGCCTGTCTCTGATCCTCCCAGGTTGTGTGAGGATGGATTTGCCTGTGCTTGTGTGGAGCTCCGGGCCCTCTCACAGGCCAGTACAGTCAGGAGGCATTAGAGGGAAGCGAGGCAAAGTAATTCTTCAGCCCCTGAGATTGCTTTTACATTATGATGATATATGGTATATGTTGCTACAATGCCCAGGGCGCACTTACGGGGAGGACAGACCAGGAAGCCCTGAGGGCTGGGAGGGCCACCAGGTCAATAATATATGCAGCTGGCAGAGGAGAACACGACCTCACTTCCTCCAGAGAATAGATGACTCTAACCCTGGAGTCCTGGTTTGCATGTAAATAATGAGCAATGGTACCACTTGGCTGCTTGTATCGTTGAGGACAGAGTGAAACAAGAATGAGAAAGACAAATTAGAAAAATACGAGGGCACCACTTATAGATCTGTGCAAGGACGTATAATTCATCAGCTTAATTTTGCTCTCTCTGGAAACATAGCCCAGTGTTGGTACGTTTCTATACCGAGGTCAAAAAAAAATTTTTTTCTTGGTATAGTGATTATCAAGTAACAAAAAGTTAATAATAAGCTTCTCAGGAGGCAGACCGATGCATTAATTACAGCATTTGGCAACGAAGCCCTATAGCCCCACCCGGCACTGAGCCGTCGCCCCATGATGATTTGACTCCATTGGTAGTACTCTGGGAAGCGGGTGAGGGTGTGTGATTTGGGGACGTTGGGCGCTCTCTCTAGGCCTGGTTACAGGCAGCAGCATAGGACCTGTTCAATCTGAAAGCTCCTGGTTTGCTTTCTAAAACATTTTCTTAAGGGCAGCCAGCCCCTCACGTGCCCTGCATTTCCCATGCTAGACCAGAACACAACAGTGTTCCACTGATACTTCCCCTGACACTTAAAAAATTTTTTTAACTGACAATTTTGAGAGCGGTTTTAGGTTCACAGCTAAACTGGGAAGATACAGAGACATGCTCCCTAGCTCCCACACGTGCACGGCACTCCTCTATCATTAACGGCCCCCACCAGAGTGGGGGACCAGTTAATCATTCATTAACTGATGAATGTACATTGACGTATAAGTACCAAAGTCTATTGTTTATTTTAGAGTTTGCTCTTGGTGTTTTGCACACCCTATGGGTTTGGACAAATGTATAACGACCTGTATCCATCATTATGGTATCATAATACATACAGAACAGTTTCGCTGCCCTCGAAATCCTCTGTGCTCCCCCCATTCGTCCCTCCCCCACCTCCAAAACCCATGGTAACCCCTGGTCTATTTTTCGTGTCCATAGTTTTGCCCTGACCAGAATGTCATGTAGTTGGAATCATACAGTCTGTGCCTTTTTCGAATTAGCTTCTTTTACCTGGTAACATGCCCTTAAGTTACTTCCATGTTTTTGCATGGCTTGATAGCTCATTTCTTCTTAGAGTTGAATAACATTCCATTGTCTGGATGTACCGCAGTTTATTTATCCATGTACCTAGTGACGGACATCTTGGTTACTTCCAAATTGTGTCAATTATGAATACAGCTGTTATAGACATCTGTGTGTGGATTTTTGTGTGAACGTAAGTTTTCAGCTCCTCTGGGCAATATCAAGGAGCGTGATTGCTGGATTGGACGGTAAGGGTATGTTTCATATTGCCAAACTGTCTTCCAGAAAGGCTATACCATTTGGTATTCCCACCAACAATGAATGTCAGTTCTTGTTCTTCCATATCTTTGCCAGCATTTGGTTTTGTCAGTGTTTCAGATTTTGGTCATCCTAATAGGTATGTAGTATATTTTTTTCCCATTCTATCTACTTTTTTTTTTGGAAGATATAAACCTCTACAGGAGTAGAAGGGAAAGTATGATACTCTCTTCTTCATGTCCATCCCCCCAACTTCGACTAAGATCAATTCATGGCCATTTTACTTCATCTCTACCTGTACCTCCTCCTCTTTCCTCTTTACAGGCCCACAGCCTGGGGAACTGGGTGTCTTGGGGAGAAATCCAGCCTTGTGCAAGATTCCAGGGCACAGAGAGCCAGGCCCGACTCATGATGAGACCGTGACCTTGTCATAGCCAGGGAGAGAGGGAAAACCAGGCTAGAGAAGGAAAACCTGAGAAGCTACAAGAGCCAACTCCAAATTTTGGCAAGACAATTAAGGAGCAGAGGAAACAGATTTTAAAAGCTCGAACTCCAGGGAGACAAATTTGGGGTATAACTTAAGGAAAAATGTTCAAAACGCAGAAAATAGTATGGAATGATACTCACCAAATGCTGATACCTTAGGGGAAAGGGGCTGGGACAGCGCTGAAGGTTGTGGTCCAAGGACGCTTCTGCCTATCTGAAATGATTTAGTTATTATTTCAAAGGGAAATACGTTCAAGTTTGCCTCTACTAAGAGCAAAAAATTTTAAAGAAAGTTATTTCCCACGATGATGAGCATATCCAGCGGAAGTGCCCCCTCACCGGAGGTGTGTCCGGCTGGAGCACGATGGCCCGATCTGGACAATGGAAGAACCACCCGGGAGCTAATTGAAATACAGAGACCGTACACGCATGGGGGTCTAGAGGAAGACCCAACAGTTTTTCTTTTAATTACATAATATTTAAATCTCGACTAGATATTACATGATATTAAGACCTTATTAATGTCCAGCAGATGTTGAAAAGATGCTCAACATCACTAATCATCAGGGAAATGCAAACCAAAACTACAACGAAGTATCCTGTCACAACTCTTAGGATGGCTATTATCAAAAAACAAAACGTAATGGGTGTCAGTGAAGATGGGGTGCCTGGGCAGCTCAGTCGGTTGAGCGCCTGACTCTTGATTCTGGCTCAGGTCATGAGCTCATGGTTTGTGAGACTGAGCCCCGCATTGGGCTTTGCACTGGTGGTGCGGAACCTGCCTGAGATTCTCTCTCCCTCCCTATCTCTCTGCCCCTCCCCTGCACGCACGTGTGTGTGCATATGCTCTCTTGAAACAAATAAACTTAAAAAAAAAAGCAAGTGTTGGTGACGATGTGGAATAATTGGACCCCTCGTGCAGTGCTGCTAGAAATGTAAATAGTACAGCTGCTACAGAAATCAGTATGAAGTTCCCTCAAAATTATGGAAGAAGTGAAATGGAGACCTCAGAGGTATCTGCGCTCTCATAGTCATGCAGCATTTTTCATGATAGCCAAGATGCGTAAACAACCTAAGTGTCCATCTATGGATAAAGGAATAAAGAAAATGTTGTATATACATGCAATGAAATATTCAGCTTTTATCTTTTTGAAAGAAAAAAAAAAGAGTGAACAGGGGAGGGGCAGAGGGAGACACAGAATCTGAAGCAGCTCCACGTTCTGGGCTGTCAGCACAGAGCCCCACGTGGGACTCAAACCCATGTACCACAAGATCATGACCTGAACTGAAGCCAGATGCTTAACCGACTGAGCCACCCCCACCCTTTTTTTTTTAAGTTTATTTATTTATTTGAAATATTCAGCTTTTAAAAAACAAGGAAATCCTGCCATTGACAACAACTGGATGGACCTTAAGGACATTACGTGAAGTGAAATGAGTCAGGCACAGAAGGACAAATACTGCACGATCCCGCTCATATGAGGAATCTAAATAGTCGAACACATGGAACAAGAGAGAAGAATGGTGGTCGTAGGGGCTGGAGGCAGGAGGACAGGGGAAGCTGCCAAACAACAGGTATAAAGCTTCAATTATGTAAGCTGATTGCAGTTCTAGAGAGCTGCTGTGTCACACTGTGCCCACGGTTAACAACACTGTATCGTGCACTTAAAAATCTGTTAATGTTAACCATTTGTATTAAACATTCTTGGGACACCTGGGCGGCTCAGTTGGTTGGGTGGCCGACTTCAGCTCAGGTCATGATCTCACGGTCTGTGAGTTCGAGCCCCGCGTCAGGCTCTGTGCTGACAGCTCAGAGCCTGGACCCTGCTTCAGATTCCATGTCTCCCTCTCTCTCTGCCCCTTCCCCCTTGTACTCTGTCTCTGTCTCTCAAAAATAAATAAACGTTAAAAACAAAACAAACAAAAAAAAACATTCTTACCATGTTAAAAGTTCTTACCACGATTGAAAAAAAAAGGAATGATTATAACTATTTTTCCTTATATGTGATGATATTCTGGTTATAGTTTTAGAAAAAGTCTATCTCTTAAAGATACATGATGAAATATCTACACATGGAATGATGTAACGTAGGGGATTTCTTTCAAAATAACTAGGTGGGTAGGCAGTAGGTGGGGGCACAGATGAAACAGAAGTGGCCTGAGTTGAATGTTGAAGCTGGGTGATGAAATGTGGAGTTCGTCATGCTGTTTTGCTTTATTGGCTTGAAATGTTTCATAGGAAAAAAAAATCAGGGCGCCTAGCAGGCTCAGTCAGTGGAGCACGCAAAGCTTTATCTCTGGGTCGTGAGTTCAAGCCCCGCGTGGGCATGGAGCCTACTTAAAAAAAAAAAATCTCCCCAGGTGATTGTGATGATCCATCTGCCTGAGGTGGGAACCCCTGGCTTGGCTGGTCTGCAGTCTGCCTCCCAGGTACCGTCCTCTGACGCTGCACAGGGCGGGAGTGAGGGTAATTAGCCAGGCCTGGGCCACGTTCCCACCCCTGCTGGAGGGAGCGGGGAGGAGGAGTCGTGAGCTCCATCAGCAAGAAAAGGGTCTGGGGAAAAATTTCCAGACACGATCTGTGCAGTCACCTGAACTGCGTTCAACCAGGAAGAGCATTCTAGGTCAAGGTTTGATTACTCCTTAAAGAAACGGCCCCTTTTCCGTTTCTTGAGAAGAGAGGAAGAGACCTGTTTGTATTCTGAAAAGTAAAATAAATAGAAAGTACTTTTTAGTTCATTTGTCTATTCAATTATCTACTGAGTTCTTCCTACTCTGTGCCAGGCACTGTGCCAAGTTCTACCGAAACGGTTCTCAAAGTGTGGTCCCCTGGGGGTCCCTGAGATATTTCCAAGCGGTCTACAGGGTAAAAGCTATTTTACGATTTACGATGATTTATGGTAATAGTAAGATGTGGTTTGCCTCTTACACTCTTCATATTTGCGCTGCGTCAGTGAAGGTGCTGGCGCCTCGGCACTCACCGAGCCGCCGTACCCAAACTAGGTCCTTGTGTCACTAGCTCAGAACCACAACCACGACAACTGAAAATCCACTCCTACTTAAGAAAGCCCCTGAGGAAGCAGTGAAAATCTTTGTTAGTAAACAGCAGACATTGGGGACTCATCTTTGTAAGATTTTGTGCGACAAATGCAGAGCGCAGACAGAGCGGTCGTGCCGCCGGATGACGGTCTCCGTGCAGGTGTTCACATGGTGAGCTGAACTAGCTGCTTTTTGTTTTCTTTTTCATGGAACGTCACTTTCCCTTCAAAGAAAGCCCGGCACAAAAAACTATGGTTACGTAGACTTGGGCGCCGGGCAGACATTTTCTCAAAAATGAAAAAAATGAGCCTGTCCTGTCAAAGAAACAACTGGTGTGTGTGTGGCCAATGATAAAACTCAAGATTTCAAGTTAAATATTAGAGTTGTGGGGAAACCCTACCGCCATGAGCTTTGATAGATTCTCGATATTTAAAGACTTCTGATGAGATCAGTGGTGATATTTAAAAATTTGATTTTTTTGAATAATTTCTTGTCAAATTGGTTTTCATACAACACCCAGTGCTCATCCCAACAAGTGCCCTCCTCTGTGCCCGTCACCCACTCTCCCCCGTCCCCCACCCCTCTCTCCCCTCAGTCTTTGAGAGTCTCTTATGTTATGTCTTCCTTCCTCTCTGTGGCTTAAAAATTTGATTTTCGATAGCGTTTAGTCACATCGGCATTCAGGAACTCTAAATGACTTAACGACCCAATGTTTCCCACATGACTAGTGCGTGGTGTTAGGAAATCCATTCGAAGTGCAAGATAGATATTACCCAGCAGTTTCATTCCACCTGGGATGCAGAGAGTGAGGAAGAGCATTGCTCTCACCCTAACCCCAAGAAAAAGCTACATAAACTACAAAATCAAGAATGTTCTTTGATCTGGGGTGCCTGGTGGCTCAGTTAAGCCTGGTGGCTCAGGTAAGTCTTCAACTCTTGATTTCGGCTCAGGTCATGATCTCACAGGTTGTGAGATTGGGCCCAGCGTCCATCGGGCTGTGCACTGACAGCTCAGAGCCTGCTTGGGATTCTCTCTCTCTCTCTCTCTCTCTGCCCCTCCCCTGCTTGTGCTCTTTCTCTCTCTCAAAATAAATATTTAAAAATAGATATGCTTCAGGACGCCTGAGTGGCTCAGTCAGTAAGCTTCTGACTTTGGGTCAGGTCATGATCTCACAGTTGGTGACTTTGAGCCGGGCATCAGGCTCCCTGCTGTCAGCACAGAACCCAATCTGGATCCTCTGCTTCCCTCTTTCTCTGCCCCTTCCCCACTCATGCACATGGGTACGCATGCATTCTCTCTCTCAAAAAAAAATAAATAAATAAAATTCAAAAAAACTAAAAAATATATATGCCTTTTTTTTTTTAAAGAATGTTCTTGATGTATAAGAGAGCCAAGGTTGCAGGACCACAAAGTAGCTTAAAATCTAAGTAAGGACAAGAACCTACAGAAACGGGATGTGAACACCTATAGCTTAAAGACTTCTGTCTTTAAGGGCACTTGTTGGGATGAGCACTGGGTGTTGTATGGAAACCAATTTGACAAGAAATTATTCAAAAAAAATCAAATTTTTAAATATCACCACTGATCTCATCAGAAGTCTTTAAACTATAGACAGAAGTCTTAGACATGTACCATGCAAGGGGAAAAAATAATTCACATGGAGTTGTTAGCAAATTTTAGAGCCTGAGTGTGGACTCGTGTAAGAATATAGAGCCCCAGGCCCTGTAGATTCAAGGAGACTTTCTAGAGACCTCCAGTGGGCGCTTATGAGGGCTAGGGCCAGAGCACACCAGAGAAAGTTGCCTTTGGCGGTGCAGGCTGGAGGATAGGATAGGCCACTCTTGCAGAAAAGGCATAAAACACTTTCCAGACCTTTCTTCCAGACTCCAAATGGAAAAAAAGTCCTTAAGCTGTCACAGGGAGGAGTGGAACGGTCACTGAGAAAGCTCTCCCTCGGAGATTCCAGGACATGGAATATAGCAAATCTCAAGTAATAGTAGTCAAGGACCAGAGTCCGGGGAGCGCTTCTGATGTGTGGGTACACAGGGAAGGCCAAAGACTGAAGGCGAAGCCAGAAGACTGAGGAACCATCCCACCCCAAGCACGAGTTACAGCTTAGGAATCTGAACCTGGTGTTACACTGACACAAACCATAGCAGCCACAAAACCCGAACCCAGATTGACTTCTTTTTTTTCAAGAGAGAGAGACAGAGACAGAGAGAGCACCAGTGGGGGAAGGGCAGAGAGAGAGGGAGAGAGAGAACCCCAAGCAGACTCTGCTCTGTCAGCGCAGAGCCCGACACAGGGCTCCATCTCATAAAGTTCAAGATCATGACCTGAACTGTAATCAGGAAGAATCGGACTCTTAACTGACTGAGCCACCCAGGCGCCCCAAACCCGGATGGACTTCTGACCCGACGGCATCAGCTACCCACGTCAATGGCCCAGCAGACAAGGGGGACCCACTTCCAGGCCTACTTGCTGTTTCCTCAGCCTCCACTACCCTGTACACGATGTTCAGCATTCATTTTAAAAATTATGAGACATACAAAAACGCCAGGAAAAATGACCCACCATCGAGATTCCAAACTATCAACAGAATCAGCTTTTTGATACCCAATAAAAATCTTTCCATATTTTTAATTTATTTTAATAGAAAGACTTTTTCAAACAAACGGAAGCTGAGAGAATGTGTTACCAGCAGACCTTCAGCAGAAGACAAGAGAAAGAAAGTTCTTTGGGCAAAAGGAATATAGCCTTGTGGTGTAATAAAAATATGCATTTGGTCTTCGTCCTCAGTACCTGGTAAAGAGTCCTCAAACCCTTGATATCTCCTGAGTGATGGAAGCATCTTTTCTTATTTATAACAGGCCTGTCTCATCACAGCTGAGTGTATGTTAATAAGGTGTCTCAGTTGTGGGAATTCTCAGGATGGGGCTGGTCACCAAAAAGACCAAGGGGTTAGAGGGTCGGAACTTTTGGGCCTCATGCATTGACCTCCAAGGAAAGAAGGAGGTTGAGCTCTACGAAACCCCTGCACCATGAGATTCGGGGAGCTTCCTGGGTGATGACTAAATTAAGGTGCTGCGAGGGCACCAGGCCCAGACACGGCAGGAAATCACGCCCTCCCTGTCTCCCACCCTGTGCATCTCTTCCGTTCGACTCTTCTTGAGTTGTATCTTTTATAGGAGTTTAGCAAACATAAGTATGGTCCTGAGTTATGTGAGCCGTTCTAGCAAATTATCTAATCAGGGAGGGGGAGGCCACGGGAACCCCGAATTTGTAGTTAACTGGGCAGAATTATGGATAGGTTAGGGACTCCGTTTGCAGCTGGTATCTGATGCGGAGACTGAGCCCTGAACCTGCGGGGTCTGTGCCGACTTAAGGACTTAGTTAGTGTCAGAAGTGAATTCAATTGCTCACTCGCTTGGTATCAGAGAAGCTAGTATGGAAAGATACCTCACGTTGCCGTGTCAGAAAGAATCTCGGAGGCTCAGAAACAAACAGAAAGTCATATCTACACTCAGAAACAAAGATCACTGGGAAAGATTAAAATGTAGGTGACTTTTTTTCTTATCTTTAGTCCCTTAGAAGATAACTGGCCATCTGAAGTAAAAAATGGTAGCTATTTATTGGAAGTTTATAGCGGATGGGAAAGTAAAATGTATAACAATAGTACAAAATGTGAGCAGTTCAGAACATATTGTTATAAGGTTCTTATATTCTAAGTAAAATGATATAATATTTGATGGGAGGACTGTTATTAATTAAAGATGCATATGTAAGCATTAGGGAAATTATTAAATGAAATTTTAGAAAGGAGCATCAGTGATAACCCAATAATAAAGAAAAATAAAACAAAAAATACTCAAGCCAAAAGTTGGCAGGAAAAAAGAGAGGAGAAAAAAGAAGAACAAAGACCAAATGGAACGAACAGAAAACAAGTGGACGGACTTAAACCCAATCATATAAATAATTATGTTAGATACAAATGATCTAAACGTATTTACTGAAAGATAGAGATTGTCAGATTGGATAAAAAAGCAAGACCTAACTATATGCTGTCTGCAGATAAATCCACTTTAAATGCACAGCACAAGGTAAGCTAAAAATGTTTAATGAAAAAGAGTATAAAAAATTTGCCGGTTATGTTTCCAGATTCGACATTGTAAATTTCCTTCAAGAAATTACGACTGGGGCACCTGGGTGACTTAGTTAAGCATCCAACTTTTTTTTTTTAAATAATTTTTAAAAATATTTTTTAAGTTTATTTATTTATTATTGAGAGGGGCGGAGGGAGAGAGAGAAAGCACAAGCTGGGGAGAGGCAGAGAGAGAGTGAGACACAGAATCTGAAGCAGGCTCCAGGTTCTGAGCTGTCAGCACAGAGCCCAATGCAGGACCCAAACCCATAGACTGAGATCATCATCTGAGCCAAAGTCAGACATTTACCCGACTGAGCCACCCAGGCGCCCCAAGTGTCCAACTCTTGATTGCAGCTTAGGTCGTGGTCTCATGGTTCATGGGTTGAAACCCTACGCTGGTTCTGTACTGGCAGTGTGGAGACTCCTTGGGATTTTTTCTCTCTCTGTCTCTCTGCCTCTCCCCTGCTCGTGCTCTCTCTGTCTCTCTCAAAATAAATAATAAACATTAAAAAAAAAAAAAAGAAATCACCACTTATTGAGTTTGGGAATATTATCAAAGATTATCCACAATTATCTGAAAAAGCTTAAAATACTTCTCCCTTTTGCGATTATATATCCTTGTGAGTCTAGATTTTCTTCATATTCTTCAATAGAAACAGCAGATGGAAGAAGATTGAAGCAGAAATAGATCTGAGAATCCAATTGTCTGCTTTTAAGCCAGACATGACAGAGACTAGCAAAGCTGTAAAACTGTCATTTTTTTAAATATAATTTATTGTCATAGCTTCTATATGACACCCAGTGTTCATCCCAACGGGTGCCCTCCTCAATGCCCATCACCCATTTTCCCCTCTCCCCCCGCCCCCGCATCAACCTTCAGTTTTTTCACTGTATTTAAGAGTCTCTTATGATAAAACCATAAATTTAAAAAGTTAGTTTTTAATAAAAATATTTTATTTATGCTAACATAATGTGGGTTTATAATTGTTACCTTTAAGTGAATTAATAAACGTATATAAATTCTGTTTCAACTTACAGCGACTATCAACCAACCAATATAAATCAACATAAACAAAAGGTCTTTTTGTTTAATTTTTAAGCATGGGAAGTGTCTGATATATTTGAGAATGCCACTCCATGGAAAAACAGAGATGAATGAGGTAAAGGACCAGAAACAACTTACACTCTTGTCAACATTTTCATCTTCATCTTCTTCATCATCCCCTGAATAATCAAACGATTCTGCTGCGCCAAGTCCTATCCTGAGCTCTATGCATGCATCACCTCATTTAATTCTCACAACCACTCCATGAGATGGGTGTAATTGTTATCACCCCATTTTCCATATAAGGAAGGAGAGGCTCAGAAGGTTTAGTAACTTTCACGGGGTCCCACAGCTACCAAGGGGGTAGATCTCAGGTCTGTCTGATTCCAGGGTATCACTAATGCTCTGGTCTTAGAGTTAGGAAATTGGCATCTATGGAGTTGAAGGTAATACAGGCTTCCCGCTCATTCATTTATTCTTTGGTAAATATCAATATGAACGTATACCTTCTGTGTCTTAAAAGAGCCTAAACTGCTTTGGATAAAACAGTTCAGATGAAACATATACACAAGCACACACATACACATACCAAACCCTCCCATGCTAGGATAACCTCATTTCTCTGGGAAAGAAAGGACCCTTCCGGGCAAGCTCCCTTCTCTGCAACCCGGCGAGTTACAAGCGCCACTGTTGTGAAGTCACGGCCCCATCAGAACTAAAGGCCATCAAAACACTAACATCTGTGGTCCTGACTTGTTCTTGGGCTCACTGTCTGCTGAGGAATGGGTTGCTAAGCGGGGGCTAACCAGAGCTGGCAGAAGATGCTGTAGCCCCACTGATAAAGGGCCTGGGGTTCTCATGACAAGCCCCATACGGCTGCTTTATTAAGTGCAGTGCTGCCCAGGAGAGGCCCAAGGCAAGGGGAGCAGGAAAGAAAGAAAGAAATACGCCCGACCCTAGGAATCAGGGCGCTAGCAACCACGGGCGTGTTCACGTGGAACTGCGACACTTGCTTGAGACGCGGGGACCTCAACTCCCTCTAGAGAGAGAAGACACAGATCTGCGAAACAAATGGCCTCTTCTGGAAACCCCTGTGGTTCCCATGGGTGCTCACAGCTTTTCCCCCAGGCCCTCCATGCTGTGTGGGTTCCCTGCTGCCTCGGGACAGCTCTGCATGCGCCTCATCCCTGCTCTTCACCCTGCCCAGCCCGGGAAGCCTCAGTGCAGAAAGGTCAGCAGTGTCCCAAGAGACACTCTGCACATGGATGGGTGTCCGCGCAGGCTGGTCTTACCCTTCAGACCCGGCCTTTCCACGCACAGGGAAGGAGGAGATTTTGTGTGCACCACAAGAAGGCAGTTTTTGTCTTTATTTTGTTTTTGCTTTTTGCTTAATAACTACTATTGCAACAGTAATGTTTTTCTTTTTGCTTCTTCTTCCTAAATATTGAATATCTAAAATCTCCACTTCTAATGGATGTGAAGGGTACGAAGAACTGTGAACCCACCATTGTGCTTGGGAGAGAGAACGCAATGGCGCGTGCCCGCCCCCCTTCCAATCCCTGTACCCCACCTGGGTGAACGCTCTCCTTAATCTGGTGTCTCTTGGGGATGACTCCTGAACGTTGCCTCAGACAGATGGGGCTCTTCTTTAGTTTGGACTGTTCCTGATTTCTATGAATGAATTCCTACTCTATATATTCTATATGCCTTTTTTTCTTCAACAATTTAATACATGTTTTATCCGAGAGGTTATATGCTTATTTTACTGTGGTATTAGGGTAAAAATATACATAACTAGCACATAAGCTCATGATTTCATGGGTATTATTGCTAAATTAAATCTTTACATTAAAAGTATGAGCCAAGTTAGATAAAAATATCAAGTAAATATTAGTACAGGTGGCAAATGGATACGGCAGAAAAAATGATGACATTGGAATGTGAATTAAATTCAGGAAACACGGTTTTAAGTAAAGACAGATACCTCTAAGATTGCTCTGGATTTTTGGAACACGTCTACCGCAGTGTTGTCCTTTCTAAGCCCCTTGTCACAAGCCCTAACTGGACACGGGGAGAAGGTGTCTGGGTCTATGCTTACTCCTTTCTAGCTTCAGGGCACTTTCAGCCAGCCAGCTGGGTGGCCTCTTGGTTCCCTGGTCTCTGCTCCCTGCTGGGACCACTCCCAAAGAATGGCCCTCCTCCCTGCACCTCAGTGCATGGCCCCAGGGCTAGCCGCTGCAACCCACCTTAGATCAAGTTTTCTGCCTAGTCTCTGCTCTCGGGCTCCACTCACCCTCAGGTGGGAAGACTGCGTTCACGGCCCCATGCTTTACCTTTCTCTGTATTCATGTTCTCTGCCAAGTAACTGTGCAGCACTACCTGCATATGTGGGAGCACCTGGCTCCCGCTCCGTTTGGGGGCTGTGCTCCACCCAGAGCAGGAAACACTTCCCACTAGGGAATCAAACATTTCCACATCTTCACAAACACGCCCCATGGCTGGGCCAGTACATGCCTGCCTAGCAGTGGGGAGACGAGTCAGTGAGGGCAAATGGGGGGCCTTTTTGTTCAGCCCAAGGAACAAGAGGCAGCTAGCTCCCCTCCACAAACACTATGGTTCCTCGCCACATACTTCTAAGCAGACAGTCGTGTTAGGGGGGACTGGAGTTGAGGCAGGATGAGAGTCTAGGGATGTGTTGTGTCCTGGGGGTGCTGGGAGAGGCCTGGTGACAGGTCCCTGCCCAGGACACAGAACCGGAATCCTCGCGTCTGCCAGATTCTAGAGTCCTCCCCGTGTCACAGGCGGTTATTCTTTCTGGGAGGCCCTTTGGCTCTTTTCTGGGCTCCCTGCTGTTTAACATGGTGTTTCTGCCCAGGACGTCTCCCCCCTGAGGGGGTTCAGCCTGCGCGTTGGTGAGTTGAAGCTGACTCATTTTATGGCTTCTCCTCTGCTGGGGTACTGTGGGAGCACTTCACTTTGGCCCCGCTTGTGCAAACAAACGTTGGGGTGTCCTGGCATGGCTCTGCTAGTTTCTCCGCAGGCAGAGGCAAACTTACTTGCAAGGTTGCGAGCTCTTCGCCATTGTTCCGAGTACTGGCTTTGTAAAGCAATGTGTCGTGTCGTAGGACATTTTTGCCATAGTTTAGCCACCAAGCGTCCACTCCCTGGTCCTAATGACGTTGACTCCCTCCTGGCAAATATCCTCCCTCCCACTGTGGGAACCAGAGGGGCCAGGGCCTCTCTCTCCCAGCCCTGGGACAGGCAGACTTTGTCCTGGAACCTTGAGCTAGTGACGCAGGCACTGACGGGGCGGCCGGATGCTCCCATGCTTGCTGGGGCAGAGGCGGCAGTGGCTGCCGGCCAGGCTGTGCCTGTGTGAGCCAGGCTGGGGTCTCGTTCCTTCTTTCTGTTCACTGTCCCCCATCCCGCTCCCTCCCCACTCAGCCCTGTTAACACTATCCCTACTTCTAACCCTTGAGATGAGTGTTACCTATTTTTTAAACTTCCTCCAAATGGACCCACACAGTTATGTGCCCCTGGGTCTCACTTCTCCCATCCAGTGTCCTATCGGTTTGTACGGTATTTTCACCAAAGCTGCCTATATAATTTGCGGGACCCAGTGCAAAATGAAAACGCAGCTGGCCTGGACTTTAGTCACCTATTTGCGTGTGTGTCCTCGAGAGTGGAAGCTGGTCTGATGGGGACGGTGTGGCTGCTGTGAGCGGAGTATGGGAAAGTCAGTGTTTCTTCAGGACTTTTATACCCTTAACCCACCCAAGCCTCACAGAGGCCCCGAGGCCTGAGGGCTGGCGATCATTATAGGCATCAGGCCACTTCGCAGAGGCAGAGCTCAAACTAAAGATGCCACAGGACCACCCGCCTCCCACTGCAGGTGCAGGGGCGGAGACTTGCTCCCAGGTCTTCTGGCTCCAGAGAGCCCCCTTTTGCCGTTAAAACACGCCCAGCCTTGCTTGAGACCCTGCTACCTGCCAAGTGCTGGATTCGTGATAAAGGGAAGAACTCATCCTTGCCCCCAGGAATTTACAATCCAAGTGGAGAACAAAGACAGGACTTACACGCATGAAACATTACTAACCAAAACATTTCTTCCTTCGCGGGGGCACAGGGGGAGGTTGTAGCTGCCAGAACTATGGGGGCTTTCTGTCCCTCCATGCAAGAGGTAGGCCAGGTCTGTGGCAGAACAGGAGACTGAGGGCAGGCGGATGCGGCTGGGACTCTCAAGACGAAAGAACTCTGAAGACGGAGCCCCAGCCTGGCTGACACAATCTCAGTGCCTAGGACAGAGTCTGCTTAGCAGAGCCGGTCAAGGGCCAATCCCTGGACATCCCAGGGCTGGGGGAGGGAGGGTCGGACCCCAGGTTCCCACAGTGGGATGCAGGAAATTCACCCTCTGTGTTTCTAAGAATGTTCTGTTTTCTTGATCTGGGAGCTGGCGATGCAGGTATGCTGACTTCAGGAAAATTCATCAAGGTATGCACAGGATTTGTGCATTTTTCCGCGTGAAAGTTTCACCTCAATACTCAGTTAAGAGAAAATGTGTGCAAGGACCTGCATGTGGTTAAGGAAAATACAGGGTGCTGTGTTTAACCCACCCTTGGGTGCTCCCTGAAGGAGGGAGCAAGAGGCGAGGGCAGGGGCTGTTCCTGGCAAAGGGGATGCATGCCTGTAATCTGGGAGGTAAGCAATGCGTGGCTAGGAAAAGCATGGGCTAGTGGGTAAGACCTGCTCTGTCTCCGAGCTTGAGGAGGTGGAGGGGACGAGAGACACGAAGGCCTGTGTGGGGCCTCCCAGGCCTGCTGAGGCCTTGCACATTTGAGTTGCCATGAATGGTTGTGAGCTTGAGACTCGAGTTGCACGGGGTGGGGTAGATGGGGTGGGAAATGGGAGGCAGGGAGAGGCCACTGAAAAGGCCACCAGACTGCTACGTGAGCAGCGATGGCAGCTGGGGCTGGACGAGATAAGGCAGTAATTCCCCCACCTTCCTCTCCTTAGGAAGCTGGCCACCGTTGCTGTAAGGAAGTCCAGGTCCCAGGTAGGCGTTCCGCCTGGCGACTCCGCTGAGGTCCCAAGAGCTGCCCAGTTGACCCTGCCTACCTCCAGAACTGCGGTTTACACCACTACGTTTCAGTGGTTTGTTGGCAGCAAGAAAACGGCTCCCTTGATTGTTAAGCAGAATCAGCAGGAGAGCTGAAAAAATTCCCAACGCCCAGGGCAGATCCAAGCATTAATACTTTTTGGAGCTCCCAGTGTTCAGCCAAGGTTGAGAACCATTGCTGTAGACCTATCCTAAGACTTGAGCAAGGGTTAGTTTCAGGAGATGCCTTCCTATTTTGCCTCCTTCCCCTTGCCCAGCTTCCTTTTGTCCATTTTGTTTTTGTCTCCGCCCCCCCCACTCCCATTTCCCTCTTTGGGTACGTGAAAGTGATCCCCTTATGCAGCAAGGACTTTGAAATCAGGGCTTCAGTCCCTGATGCTTGAGGTGTTTATTTTGAAAGCGATGCTGGTGAATAGATGTGGAGGGGAAGCATGGAGGCTCCCAGGGCAGGAGTGTGAACAGGATTGCCAGATAAAATACAGGAGGCCCAGTTAGAGCTGAATTTCAGATAAACAGTGAATTTGTTTTTAGTACACATATGTTCCAAATGGTACATGGGCATACTAGAAAATTATGTATTGTTTATCTGAAATTCAAATTTTACCGAGTATTCTATATTTTTATTTGTGAAATCTGGCAACCGTCAGTGTGAAGCCAGGTCAAGGTGATATTTGGGCTTCACTTGGGGACATCTCTAGATTCTTGAGTCCCTCAACAGCAGGGTAGAATAATCTCAGGAATCCTCAGGTCACTTCCCTTGTTAGGAGAAAGCGAGGCCCCAAAACAGGAAGTAATAAATCCAAAACGGGAGGTTCTTGATTTGCATGATATTGTCTTACCGAACCCATGCGTATTGATCAACATTTGCATGCAGGTTTTTATGTCAACGTAAAGTTTTCAGATCCGCTGGGGGATGCCTGGGAATATGATTGCTGGGATGTACGGTAAGTCTATGTTTACCTTTGTGCAAAAGTACCAAACTGTCTGCCAAAGTGGCTGCAGCATTTTACATTCCCACCAGCAATAAGAGAGAGTTCCTGCTGCTCCACGTCTTAGCCAGCAATTGGCGTTGTCTCTGGTTTGGATTGTAGCCACTCTAATAGATAGGTAGTAGTGTCTCATTGTTATTTTAATTTGCATTTTCCCAATGACAAATGGTGTTAAGCATCTTTTTATATGCTTATTTGCCATCTGTATATCTTTGGTGAAATATCCAGATCTTTTACCCACTTTTAAATTGGACTGTTTGTTTTCCTATTGTTGAGCTTTAAGAATTCTTAAATACTCTAGATACAAGTCCTGTATCAGATACATGGTTTGTAAATATTTTCTCCCAGTCTTCAGCTTTTTTTTTTTCTCTCAATCTTTTAACAGTATAGTTAGCAAATGTTTTTAATTTTGATAAAGTACAATTCATCAATTTTTTCACTGCCAAAATCAAGGTCGCACAGATTTTTTCTTGTGTTTCCTTCTAGAAGTTTTATAGGTTTGTATTTTGCATTTAAGTCTGTCATCTATTATGAGTTAATTTTGTGTAAAATATGAAGTATGAATACAGCTTTTTTTTTTTGCAAATAAACATCTAATTGTTCTAGCATCATTTATTAGAGAAATTATTCTTTCTCCATTGAATTGCTTTTGCACCTTTGTAAAAACTCAGTTGCTTATATTTGTACGTGATTGTTTCTGGGCTCTCTATTTGCCCCATTGATTTGTGTATCTATTTCTTCGCTGTTACCACATTGTTGGGATTCCTGTAGCTTTATAGCACAATATACTACTATACACAATATATGGCACAATATACAATAGCATAGCTTTGAATTCAGGTATGTGAGTATTTTTCAGTATGAGAGACCTACTTAAATACACTCAAGAAGAAAAGAAGATTTGATTCAAAGGAACTAGAGACTTCTCAGATTGCTGCAGGCCAGCAGGTCACCTGCTCTCCCAAGAGTGGTACTGGGCTGAGTCAAGAGCAGCTGATCCTCTTGGGGGATCTGCTTTCGGTCTCATGGCCCAGCATCCCTGCAGCCTTCCATGCCTTTGTATCGCTCTCCACTCTCTGCAGGCCTGTCTCAGCACCTCTGGCCCCGGCACCCTAGCTTACCCTCAATATGGACCTCTCACAGAGGAGAGATATGTTTTTGGCTAGCAACACAGTTTTGTTTTATTTCTTAAAGTTGAATTAGTTGCTGATATTTTCAAATTGGATGATTTTAGAAAGAAGTCCAGGAATCTGGCTTCTCCTGGAGAATGGGATCGTGCTGGACCTGGATCCCAGGAGTCAGCTGGAGCTTAACAGCAGTAGGTCCCTTGGGTGACCTGGATCTTTAGTCTGCCAGACCCTCCAGCCCCTTTTGCTCAATTATGGAAGAGAGTCTGGCCCCTGCAGGTCTCTGAATGTGTAACCTCTTGTCTCAGGCTTCAGGGTTCCAGTCTGAGAGAAAGAGCCAAGCAGTACAACCAGTTGAGTCATCCACCCTATAGCAACTGGGCAGTGGAGTGTGGCAGCCAGGTCTCTGACTGCAGGAATTGTAATGACCAAGGGCTCCAGCTGATAAGCTTGAAAGCCATTGCAAGGTCCATGCTTCCCATCTCGTCACTGGGAATGGTGGGGACGCTAATATAGGCCCATTCCTGGGAGGCAGGAGACTCCTTTGATGGACATTTTCAGCATGAGAGCTCCTCAAATCAGCCTTGGTGAACTTTCCTTAGAACCGCATTGCAGTCTTAGATGCTGCTACCCAAATTCCCTTTTTTCTTTCACTTGGTGTCAGGACCTGTACTATGGGCCAAAGTTCTTACAATCTCTTCTGGCTCCTTCCCCATGTTCCCTCACAGGGGTTTCCCCTTATAAATTTCATACATGTTGGTCTTGTTTGGGCATCTGCTTCTCAGAAAACCAGGTCTAACACGGGTGGGCGTCACTCAGCAGGTATGAAAGAAGCAGAGTCTTGGAGAAGGGGCTCTGGCTGTGGATAAGGCAGAGTCCTTGACCAACAGACTCACCCCACCCTGTCCTTTGCTGGTAAAATGATAGAATTGAAGAGGACCACAAATCTCCCCAGTCCCATCCTGGCTTGTCTCTCCCCTCAAGCTGATACTGTTCTGAGTCAGAAAAAGGCTTGGAGAAACCTTAGGGCCCGAGGTGGGCAGTGGGAGGAGGGTGCACAGCCATCAAGCCTAAAGTCCCGATTTGCCAACTAAATGACCCAACTAACCTTCTTTACCAAACTCTTGTGAGTACATGAGCTGTCACAGACATTTGCTTGAGTTTTGGTCACCCAGCATCCCTCCCTCTTCTTTAGGTACCAGTGCCTGAGCTTTGGGGGCATGTGGTGCTGGGTGCCAGTCCAGCTTTTGTTGTTCTCCAGCCGTGACCTAGTTCAGAGCAAATGGATGCTCTGAGCCTTTTGCTGGGAAAACTGGGAGACTGATGGCTCTCTTTCTCACTCAGAGCAGGCGGAGGTACCCACTTGACCCTAGAAGTTGGGAGTCTGGGGCTCCAGATGCCTGAGAATGACATAGATGCAGTAAAAGGCAGGGCCCAGAGAAGAGAAAGCAAGCTCCATTGTTGTTGTTTAGGACTCTTAATCAAGCCCCGCTGAAAGCTGACCCACTCCTGAACTTTTGGTGTTGAGAGCCACTAAACTGTCTTTTAAATGAAGGTAGTTTGTAACACATTTGGAGCTTAATAAATTCTAATTGACACAGGCATTTGATCATCCACTAAACGGATCATTTAGGACTCTCATCTTTCTTCTTCTGGTATTATCACTTGATGGTTGGCTAACTTCTACCTCAGGGAAAAAGTAGGTTAAAAAAATAAAAATTTTGAAAAGGCAAGGAATATCCAGGCTCCTGGGGGCCAGCAGCTCTTGTTGAAGCCCTGGCGCTTGTAGTGGGTATTTGAGGCTTTGCCTCTAAAGTGCCTCTCCTCTGTTTTTAGATTTTCTCTGGAGAGGCACCTTCTCCCACCCTTACTCATTATGTTTAGAAGGGAGTTGGTGCATCTCCTCCTCTTGGGCTCTAGTTGTGGACAAGCCAGCCAATTTAGGAAGAAAGAGGTAGCTTCTTCCCTCTGAGACTGGTAAATAAGTCCAATGATGACTAGGAATGTTGGGAGCCTCCACGTGTCAGGAAACTTCAGAATGAAGCTGACACAGAAGAGTGTACAAAGAAGAGGAGAAAGACACATCCGTGATGCTGTATATCGAGCTCCTGGGTCTAGCCTTATCTGAAACTATCACTGAACTTTTCAGTTACATGAGGCAACAAAGCCCATGGTTTTCTTTTGGTGGGAAAATATAACATAAAATGTATTATTTTAGCCATTTTCAAGTATACGATTCAGTGGCATTGAGTACATTCACAATGTTGTGTAACGTTTAACCACTATTGTGTCACCACTAGTTCCAGAACTCTTTTATTGCTCCAGAAAAACTCTGTAACCATTAAGCAATGACCCTCATCTTCAGTCCCCAACTGGGTCTTGGGGATCTCTAATCTACTTTTCTGTCTCCATCAATTGACCTGCTTCAGCTATGTCATATAAGTGTATAAGTGGAATAATACAAAATTTGTACTTTTGTATCTGGTTTATTTCACTTATGTTTTCAAGGCTCATCAATTGTTGTAGCATGTATCAGAACTTAATTCTTCTTTATGATGGCTGGAGTAATGTTCATACGTATATGTGTACACACTATATATATATACATATATATATATACACACACACACACACACACACCACATTTTGTTTATCCACTCATCTGTTGAGAGAAACTTGGATTTTTTTTCACTTTTTGGCTGCTGTGAATAATGCTGCTATGAACATAGATGTATTTGTTTGTTTTCAATTCTTTGAGGTATACGCCTAGGAGTGAAACTATCTGTTCATATGTAACTCTATGTTTAACTTTTTGAGAAATTGCCAAACTTTCCCACAGCAGCTATAACATTTTACATTCCCACCAACAATGAAAGAGTGTTCCAATTTCTCTACAACCTTGCCAACGCTTGTTATTTCTTCTTTCCTTTCTTTCTTCTTTCTTTCCTTCCCTCTCCTCCCCTCCATCTCTTCCTCTTCCTCCTTCACATTCATTCTAGTGGCCGTGAAGTGGTATCTCATTGTGGTTTAGACTTGCATTTCCCTAATGCTTAGGGTCATTGAGCAACTTCTCGTGTGTCTATTGGATATTTGTACATCTTCTTTGGAGAATTGTCTTTTCAAGTCCTTTGCCCATTTTTGAATTGGGTTTGTTGTTGTTGTTGTTGTTGTTGAATTGTAGGAGACATTACTATATCTTTACACGTATTTGTATACAAATATAAATATATATAAATATTGATATAGAGAAGATAAGTATAGAGGTAGATAGATATTCTTGATATTAAACCCTTATAAGATATATGATTTGTGAATATTTCTTCCCTGTGTTATATTTTCACTCTCTTGATAGTGTTATTTGATGCATAAAGGTTTTTAATTTTGATGCAGTTAAATATACTTATATTTTTTCTTTTGCTGCCTGTGCTTTTAGTGTCATATTTAGGAAATTGCCAATTCCAAAATCATGAAGATTTTCCCCTATGACTTCTTCTAAGAGTTTTAAAGATGTAGGTCTTATGTTTAGGTTTGATTCATTTTGAGTTAATTTTTTTAATGGTATAAGGTTAGAGTCCAGTGTCATTCCTTTGCATATGGATATCCAGTGTCCTTAGTACTGTTTGTTGATGTGACTGTTCTTTCCCTATTGAATGATCTTGGAACTCTTGTCAAAATCAATTTACCATAGATGGGAGGGTTCATTTTGGGGCTATTAATGTGTTTGTCCTTATGCTAGTAACAGTGTTTTGATAAATGTAGATTTGCAGTAAGTTTTGAAATCAGAAAGTATGAGACTTTTCCAACTTTGATCTTTCTCAAGATTGTTTTAGCTGGTGAGGGTCCCTTGCAATTCCACATACATTTTATGATGGGTTTTTCTACTTCTGCAAAACAGGACACTGGGATTCGATAGGGATAGCTTTGAACCTACAGACTGCTTTGAAGAGCATTGTTCATTAGATCTACTTGGGCTGCTATCACAAAATACCACAGATTGGGTGGTTTAAGCAGTAGGAATTTATTTTCTCATAGTTTGGGAGGCTAGAAGTCCATGATCAAGGTAATGATCAAGCAAGTTCAGTTTCTGGTGAATGATTTTTTCCTAACTTATAGATGACTGCCTTTTCACTGTGTCCTCACATGGCCTTTCCTTAGCGTGTGTGTGGAAAGAATGAGCATTCTGGTACCTTCTTGTAAGGACACTGATCCTATTGGATCAGGCCTTATTCTCATGATGTCACCTAACCTTAATTACTTCCACAAAGGACCTATCTTCAAATACAGTACATTGAGGGTTAGAGTTTCAACATATGAATTTTGGGGAACAGTCAGTCCATAACATTCTCTTTTTGGCAATATTAAGTCTTCCAACCCATAAACATAGATGTCTTTCCATTTATTTGTGTTTTCTTTAATTTCTTCCAAGAATGTTTTGTAGTTTTTAATGCCCGATTCTTTATGCCTCCTTAGTTCAATTCATTACTAAATAATTTGATGCTAGTATAAGTGAGATTTTTAAAAATTTCCTTTTCAGGTTGTTCATTGCTAATGTGTAGAAATGTAACTGATGTTTGTGTGTTGATTTTGTACCCAGTCACTTTGTTGAGTTTGTTAGCTTTAAGGTATTTTTTGTGTGTAGATTTTTTATGGTTTTCTGTGTATAAAATCATATCATCTACCAAAAGAAATAATTTTATTATTCTTTTCCAATTTGGCTTCCTTTTATTTATCTTGCCTAATCGCTTTGGCTAGAACTTCTAATACTATATTAAAAAGAAGTGGTAAAAGCAAACATCCTTTTCTTGTTCCTTATCTTAGAGGAAAAACTTTTGTCTTTCAACCTTGAGTATGTTACCTATGGGTTTTTCATATATGACGTTTATAATGCTGAGTTGTTTTTTTTTTTTATCATCAGAAGGTGTTAGATTTTATCAAGTGCTATTTCTGCATCAATTTGGATTATCGTGTGTTTTGTTGTCCTTTTTTCTATTAATGTGGTATATTACATTGATTGATTTTCATGTGATGAAACACCTTTGTATTCCTGGGATAAATTCTACATAGTCATGGTGTATTATAATCTTTTTAATATGCTGCTGAACTTGGGTGTTCATATTTTGTTGAGATTTTTGCATTTATATTCATAAAGACTTTGGCCTATAGTTTTCTTTTTTTTTTTTTCAATATTTATTTATTTTGAGAGAGAGAGAGTGACTGGGGGGTGCAGAGAGAGAGGAAAGAGAGAATCCCAAGAGAGCCTGACATGGGGCTCTCCCACAGATGATGGGGTTCTATCCCCAGATAATGACCTGAGTTGAAACCAAGAGTTGAACACTTAACCCACTGAACCACCCTGACACCCTTATACTTTTCTTTCTTTCCGTGCCTTGGTGACCTCATAGTATGCATTCCTTCTTCAATATTTGGAAAAGTTTAAGCAGAATTGATGTTTATTTTTTTAAATGTTTGGTAGAATTCAGCTTCAAAACCATTTGTTCTGGATTTTTCTTTGTTGGTAGGAATAATGATTCATTCTCGTTACTTGTTAATGGCCTTTTTATAATTTTCTATTTTTCCTTGAGTCATAGTTTGTATTTTTCTAGGAATTTTTCCATTTCATGTAGACTTATCCAATTTGTGGCATATAACTGTTCATAGTATTCTTGTATAATCTTATTTCTGTAAAATAGCTAATAGTATCCTATTTTCATTTCTGGTATTAATAATTTGAGTCTCTTTTTTTCTTAATCAATTTCGTCAATTTTGTTGATATTTATTTGAAGAATAAATTATGGTTTCATTAGTTTCTTCTACTGTTTTTTATTCTCTGTTTCTCCCTTTGTTATTTCTTCCTTATGCTAGCTTTGGGTTGTTTGCTTTTCTTTCTAGTTCCTTGTGGTATACAGTTAGGTTATTGATGTATTAGTTTGCTACTAATTAGTTTGTTCTTTCATAGTTCTGGAGGATGTAAGTCCAAGATCAAGGTGTGATAGGTTGGTTAACAATGAGGCCCCTCTGTTTGGCCAGCAAACGGCTGCCTCTTGCTGCCCCTTCACGTGGTCATGCCCCTGTGCACACATGCCCCTTGTGTCACTAAATATCCCTTTCTTTTTTTTAATGTTTATTTTTGAGAGGAAGGGGATGGGCAGAGAGAGGGGGAGACAGAGAATCCGAAGCAGGCTCCACCCTGTCAGTGCAGAGCCAGCACGGGTCTCTAACTCACCAACTGGGAGATCATGACCTGAGCTGAAGTCAGATGCTTAACCAAAGTCAGATGCTTAACCGACTGGGCCACCAGACTCTCCTCTAAATATCCCCTTCAAGGACACCAGCCAGATTGGATTAGGACCCACTCTAATGGCCTCATTTGAATGTATTCACACCTTTTAAAGACCTATCTGCAGACATAGCCACATTCTGAGGTACTAGGTAGGTCAGGACTTCTACATGTTAATTTGAAGGGGTAACAATTCAGTCCATATCACCATACTTTTACTTTCAATTCTTTTGTGTCTTTCGATCTAAAGTGAGTCTTGTAAAGAGCATATTGATCAATCATTTAAAAAACCCATTCTACCAATCTCTGTGGTTTAATTGGACTGTTTAATCCATTTACCTTTAAAGAAATTATTGGTAAAGAAGGACTTAGTCCTGCCATTTAGCTATTTTTGTGTGTGTACCTTTTTTTGTTCAATTCCTACATTTTTATTAGAGTATTCTGTAGTGTATCATTTTGATTCTCTTCTTTCCTTGTATGTGTACCTTTTAGTTATTGTAGTAGTAGTTGCCTTCTGAACTATAATTAACATCTCGAACTTAAAACACCCTAGTTCAAATAATACCAATTTAGTTTTAACAGTGTAAAACACTGCTCTCCTACACAGTTTTTTCCTTCTCCTTTTATTCTGTTATTGTCCCAGTTCACATTCTTACACGTTGTATGCCCATTGACATAGATTTATAATTATTGTTTTATGCATTTGTCTTTTAAATTGTAGACGGAACTAGAGGAATTACAAACCAAACCTGTGGTAATACTGGCTTTTATATTTACCTGCACAGTCACTACTTTTATCAGTGACTTATGTCTCTATGTCTTTCAGTTATTGTCTAGTGTTCTTTTACTTCAGGCCAACAGACTCACTTTACCAACTCTTGTGAAGCAGGTCTACTAGTAATGAACTCCTTCAGTTTTTATTTATCTGAAAATGTTTTAATTTATCCTTCATTCTTGATAGTTTATCTAATATAGAATTCTTTGTTGAGAGGTTGTTTTTCCCTTTCAGAACTGAATATGCCCTTTGGCCTCCATGATTTCTTTTTTCTTTTTTAAACAGGAGGTGCTTTTTTTTTGTTTTTTGGGGATTTAAATTTTTTTTTAATTAATTTTTTTATTTTAGGGAAAGAGCGAGAGCGTGAGCAGGGAGAGGGGCAGAGAGAGAGAGAGAATCTTAAGCAAGTTCCATGTTCGGTGTAGAGCCTGATGCAAGGCTCAACCCCATGACTCTGGGATCATGACCTGAGCTGAAATCAAGAGTCCCATGCACAACCAACTGAGCCACCCGGGGGGCCATGGCCTACATGATTCCTGATTAGAAATCAGTTGTTAATCTTATTGAAGATTCCTTGTATGTGACAAGTTACTTGTCATTTGTTGCTTTCAAGATTGTCTTTGTTGTGTGTTTTGAGAACTTGACTATAATGTGTCTCAGTTATATGCATTTCTCTGAGTTTATCTTCCTTAAAGTTCCTTAGGCCTCTTGGATGTGTGTATTCAAATCTTTCATCAAATTTAGGAAGTTTTCAGTCATTATTTTTTCAAAGTTTTTTTTTTCCCTTTCTGTCTCCTCCTGGAACTCCTATTGTGCATTGTTGGTATGCTTGGTGGTGTCCCCCAGGCTCAAAGTCTCTGTTCATATCTCACTTTTTTTTTTTCCTTTCTGTACCTGACTGGATAACTTTGAGTGCCTTATATTCAAGTTTTCTGATTGTTTCTTCTGCCTGCTCAAATCCTTTTGGCTCCTCTGGTGAATTTATTATTTTATTTTTTACTTTATTGTATTTTTCAGCTCTAGGGGTCCTATTTTGTTCTTTTCATAATTCTGATCTCTTTATTGCCATTCCCTATTTGTTCACACATTTTTCTGTGGTTTCCTTTAGTTTTTGTCTATGATTTCCTTCAGTTTATTAGGCATATTTAAGAGTTGATTTAACATCTTTGACTAATATTTCCAATGTCTGGGCTTCCTTAGGGATGGTTTCTAATTATTTTTTTTTCTGTGACTTGGCTTTACATACTTATTTTTTGGTATGTTTTGTATTGTTTGTTGAGGACTGGACATTTTGAGTATTATTATGTGGTTAACTCTGGAAATCTGATTTTCCTGCTCAGGGGATTGCTGATTTTTGCTTGTTGAAGCTTGCTGTCATCTTTTTAGTGATTTTTCCAAACTATTTTTTCAACGCATATTCCTTGGTATGTGTGGTCATTGGAGTTTCTATTCTGTTATCTCTAAGGCCATCCAGTGACTTGATGAAGGTTTCCTTAAAACAAAGTGTTCTGTCCCTTTAAGTTTTCCAATAGATGTTGTCAGGGAAAACTGTTGCAATCCCCAAAGGCCAGTCTCCAACTGTCTCTCAGGGAGCTGGTAGACTGACCGAAACGTTTTGGAGGACAAGGACCTTACTGCTCACACCGGCATCAGCCAACCACTCCAGGAATGGTGGCTGCTAATGCCACAGCTGCTCGGTGGGGTGCAGGGTGCGTGCTGAGGAATGAGGGATGGCAGCTGGTTCTCACCCCTCCCCCACCGCTATCCTCCTACCGACAGTTAGTGACCTTGTCTTTTATCATGTACTCTCCTGGTTTTTTTTAAACTATCCGTTCAGGTTCCAGAGTTTCAAAATTGTTGACTCTGAGTGTTTCCGTTTCCAACTGACAGTTGTTTTTGTTTGTTTGTTTGTTTTTTAGGTTTATCTATTTATTTTGAGAGAGAGAGAGAGAGAGAGAGAGAGAGAGGAAGAAGGGGAGGGGCGGAGAGGGAGAGATAGGATCCCAAGGAGGCCCGTGCTGATAGCACCTAGCCACTTGAGGGGCTTAAACTCACAAACCATGAGATCATGACCTGAGCTGAGCCCACGAGTTGGATGCTCAACCGACTTAGCCACCCAGGTGACCCTCCAACTGACAGTTGTTTTGATGAAGGGACTGGTCCCAAGGGCCTTCACTTCACCATTTTGCCTCATGTCCTTCTGAATTCCCCTTTTAAAATTTTTGTTTTTTTCCATAAGCCACTTTGAGTTTCTGTTACTGGCATCTGAGAGATGGCAACAAACTGTAGCAACTGCCATGCTTGGTGCTATGTATTTTTCAGATTTAAAGATGATTTCATCCCTTTCCTCGGAGGGGAGGCTGAAGCGTACTGAAAAACCACATACGACATGGATTGAAGTGATCGGTGTCAACCCTAAGGCTAAGCAGATGAAATACTAGGGGAACTTCATGCAGGGGATTATCTTTTGACTTTGGGGTTAAGGACAAACCTCCTATAGAATTATAAGACCCTCCTCTAAGGTCTTTGGCCCTCCCTTGACTCCAAGATCCACAGACAGTTCTGGTGCCTGCCTTGATCACCTCTTGCTCCCTACGTGTAGAGGAGGGTCTGGTACATGGAAAGGGTCAACAATATTTGCTGAAATCTAACTTTGTTTTATAAACTGTTTTGGGGTGGCTGATGTGCGCCTGGATGAGTGATTGTAATTTGAAGGATTTTAGATGGATAGGAAGTTTTCACTGTCAGCTTCTATACTTGTGATCACCATCACCCTTCAAGCCAACCCTGAGGCAGGTATAGCTTTAAGACTTGTTGTACAAGACAGCGAAGATCAGGAGGAAGTGAAATGTCTTGCCTAAGACTTGTCAGCAGGGAAGGGGCAGAGCTGGGACCACAACTTGGGTCTGTCTGGGTTTTCCAGTTCAAGTTCTTCTGCTGTCACTTCTGAGCTCGTAGGGCTGAGTGCAGGAAGCAGCAAATGTTCATGGAATGCCTACCAAGTCCCTGTTCTCACAGAGCTGGTGTTCTAGTGTGAAGAGATGGTAACTAGCAGAGAAGCAGAAAAAATTGGTAATCCTAAAAAAGGGATAAGTGCTATGAAGAAAATTTAAAAAGTGAGGAGTGAGGTGCTGGAGGATGCTTGGAGGAGAGGGGAGGATCTTCTACAGACATGATATCAGGGAAGCTTTTTATTTGGATGGAGGCCCGAGTGATGCAAAGGAGTAGACCGTGCAAAGAAGCAGAAGTATTGCAGGCAGGAAGAACAGCCAGTGCCAAGACCCCAAGTCGGGAGGAGAGAGAAACCATCATGGTTGGTATGAGCGGCAGGGGGTTTGCAAGGCAGTGGGAAAGGTGGGTCGGGGATAACACAGAATTCTAGTAGGACGTATGGATTTTATTCTAGTTGCAGTGAGAAGTCATGGAGGGCTCAAACAGGGAGAGCGATACGATCTGGTTATTTTTAAAAGCTCCCTGAGGCTGCTGAGCTGAGAATAGACTGGGGGGGCATGAATCAGAGTCTTTGGCTGCTAGTGATATAAAATATGATGCAAACTGCCTTAATCCGTCAGATAATTTATCGCCTCTTTAACGGGAAGCGTAGAGGTAACGCAGACTTCAGAGTTGGCTGATTCAGCCCTGGGTCAAGTACTGCGATATAGTCAGGAACTCAAGTTCTGTCTTTTGGCTCTGCTGACCACAGACTTGAGTTCTGTCTTTTGGCTCTGCTGACCACAGACTCAACTTTGTCGTGAGGGTAGGAGGTGTCCCGGGGGCTTTACTAGAGCTGAAATACACAGGGCCATATGCCCTGTACTTCCCCACCAAGGGATGGACAGATGTTTTTTATGGAAACACTTCCAAGGAATGAGGGAGAACGTTTTCAGAACCCTTCAGGAAATCTGTTTGTGAAGGACCACATGCCCATTCCAGACTCAACCATTTACAGCGAAAATTCATTGCCTTTAGACTGGAGCTGGAGGTGGGCCCGCTGCCCAAAGGCATAGGGACCACGGCAAGGAGGGGAGATAGACAAAGGACAGCTGACAAAGTCCATTACAGGGAGCAAGAGTGGAAGCAGGGAGGTCAGAGAAGAAGCTACTGAGGTGGCTGAGGATACAGAGATGACGGTGGAGATAGAGGAGGTGATAGGAGAAACATTCAGATTCTGCTTCTTTCAGAGGTGTTGACGTTGGACATGGAGTGAGGAAAAGAAAGAAATTAACATTTACCATTTGCCCAAGGCTTCCTTGTGTCTTTCTTTGAAGCAAATGGAAAAAGGGTGTATCTGGGCAGGAGAGCAGGCCAAGAGAGGGAAAAGAGACAGCAAGCAGGCACAAGGTGTAAATTGCAGATATCTCCCAGCCTATTCCCATCTGTACATCGCTGAACAAACAGGATCCATCGCTACTGTTAGGAAGTGGAGCAGAGGTGGTGCTTAGGGCAAGGCCAGTTCCGGCTAGTAAGCATTAACTGGGTGCCTACTGTTTCTCTGTACGAGAAACAGAGCACAGACTCAACTTCAACCTATTTCTCTGAAATAAGAGAAAAAGTGTGGGCAAAGTTATCCTTGAAGAATCTTTTAAATAGTCGAAACGTACCAGTATATTAATATAAGCACAGTAATTAATACACACGCAAAATATAATTGCACATTTTAATTCATTAAACAGGCACAGGAAAGAGTTGAACTTGTTAAAATTAAATTATGTTCTTACGAAGCAGCTTTGGTGCATGAATTAAGCTTCTACCGCCAGATGCAGCGCTAAACGACAGGAAGACGAGGAGGGCACAGGACTGACTTCCATTAGCACTCACTCACCGTGCATCCCGGATAGAATGAAAGCTTCCAGAGGGCTACAACGCAGCGCAACCTCGGGATAAGCCCGCCTCAGCCGCGCTGCTCGTGCACCACGTGACTCATCGGAGGGCGGGGCCAGGGGCGGAGGCTGCGCGCGCGCTTCCCGGCGTGCCGCGCGGGGCGGAGCGAGGGGCGGAGCCTACGGGGGAGGCGCGGAGGAGGCGCGGCCGCCACAGGACGCCTGTCTCGGCCCGGCCACCGAACAGGCACCTCAGGTTCTCACCGGCCCGCCTGCTGCTTCGGGCCCGCGGCGGCGGCGGCGGCGGCGGCGGCGGGCGGCATGCGCGTGTGAGATGCGGCCGCGGGCAGCCGGGACGCGAGCAGCGGCCGCCGCGGCAGCGGAGAAGGCAGGCGCGGCCTCCTCAGCGAGGGGCACGCAGTGCATGAGGGCGAGCACGCGGGTGCTGGGCAGCCGCCGGCCACGCCGCCTCCATAAACATTTGTTTAGGACTCGTTCGCCCCGCTGAGGTCCCGGCGCCCCCGCCATGGAGGCCCCGTCCGACCCCGGGCCCCACGCCTCGGCCTCGGCCTCGGCCTCGGCCGCGGCGCCGCTGCGCGCCTCGGAGGTGGCGCGGCTCCGAGAGGAGCAGGAAAAGGTAACAGGCCGCGCTCCGGGCCCCGCGCTTCCGCCGGTGGTCTCGGGAGGCGCCCGCTCCCCGGCACGTCCTCGGCGCCCGGCCCCCTTCTCCGAGGTTGGGCCCTCCTCGGGGTCCGCTCCCCCCACCCGCCCCGGCGGCCCCCTCCTTCCGGCTGTGGGCCGCAGCCCTCCGGTCCCGGGCCCAGGTCGATCCTGCTCCGGTACCGGGAAGGAGCACACCCTCCATGCTTGGAGAGAGAAAGTGTTGGGAGAAACTTTTGTCACGTGCTTTTGTTGTCTTTTGTCTGGAGCCCTTTGACCTTCAAGGGGAAGGAAGAGATGGGGAGGAGGGAGGTGATTATCCCTTTAAGTTGCATATCAAAGTGAGTTTTTAGACCTAACACGGACAGCAGTGCGTGGGAATTTTTTGGTGTGGGGTACGCGGTAAATGGAGTGCTCACTTAATTAGCTTTTTAAAAATCGTTGCTAAAAAAAAATGTATACGCATTGTTGCGCTTTATCTGATTGCACGCACTGCCAACTTCGGTTGTTTAGTGTTTGTCAAAGTGGAGCGCAGTTTTATTAAATTTTAACTTTAATCGTATAGTAAGTTTTAATCTGCCAGTGTTTCTGCCAGGGAAGAAAATTTTGCATTTCCTAGTGGGATTGTATATGAAGAAGTATGCCCGATTTAAGAAATGCGGTGTTGTTTAATTTGAGGGTTTTTTTCCTTTGGATTTTGTAGCATTTCAAGTTCTCAGTATGTCCAGAAAATTTGAAATTCTTTGGGGAAAGAAAAAGAAACTCTTACTTTGAAAAGCAGTATTTACTTAAAATGTCCTATGTCACATTGAGAGTATCATGGCTAAAAGGGTTAGGAAGTTGTTTCGAAAGTGTAAACAATGGGAATCCCTAACTTTGTCTATTGAACAGTCCTGTCTAAAAATAACTACTTGCATAGATATACAAATATAGTCAGTTCAGCTAGATGAGGGGCGTTTCATAGAGCCTAAAAAATCCTGGTTTGCTTGGAAACCACCTGTTAGGAGGAACTGGGGGGATCTTTCCTACCTTGTTCTGGTTCTGAATTATTTTATGCATTGGATTTCCTTTTCTGAGGGCCATTTTTTTCTAATGTGTTATAGGACTGCTGGGTTTTAAACTTGGCTTTTTTTTTTTAATCCAACAAGTATTGTGTTATTTAAATTCTAAGATGTTAATAGATCATAATTTTTCTTTTTTGAAGAGAAAAAGAAGAAAAAAAAGACAGCCTTTCATGAAACCAATTCGTTCATTTTTGGCAAAATTTTCTACATTTTTTGTTTTTTTAAGAAATGTGAAACAGACCCCCAGACGATGGTGTTCCTGTTGTCCTTAGTGTGGTCTACAGGGGAATTACTCGTCTCTTTTGTAGTATAACATGTGCATAATGCTCCCTTGATATGTTTCCTTCCATTTGTCATAGTTAAAGATCCTTAGTTTTATTCTAATGTTAGTGTGGCTGAAATATGAAGGATATGTTTTGGGGTGCTCTGAACAGCTTTCTGGCATAGTATCTAGTACATTTGAAAACAGTCTTTCCAGGTACAGGCCTGTGGTACAGGCCTAAATAACTGTTTTCGGCAGACATCGACTATGTTACCAAATTACTTTTCTGAGTTGTGTTAATGTTTTGGCACATAAAAATAAGCATGTGCACGCATGTCATGGGTATGTAAAATTCCCAGTTGGTAAAGCCCTTCGGTAAATAGACCACACGGTGTTTTAAAGGATCTGCTTCAGCGAACAGGAGACCCATAATGCCACAAAATATCCTAGTTAGATAGCTATACTTTAATTATAAAATAGTATAGGAAAACTTTATATAGTAAATATTCAGTTATTTTGTGAGGGACTTTATTTAGGCTTTAAAGTCAACCCCACTGTAGTACAGTGAACTCTAGTAAATAGAAGTGTTTGGGCTTTCTTGGAATGAAAAAGGGAAGAATGTCATTGTAGTTTTATATTTGTGTGGCACTTAGTTTTTTTCTTTTTTTTTTCTTAATATAAATCTGGTTAAATGTGCTTCAAGACTCGGGATTTTCCAATGGTTTTGCCAGTGTGAGGGAGAATTAACACCCGAAGAAAATGATTTCTTTCTTTTTTTTTTTTTTGGTACCTAGCTAGTAGGCTCTAGATGCAGAGGAGAGAAATTAATTCATTACATACAAGGATACTTTAGGTTTAGGGCCTTATTTTTGCTGGGATCCTTGGTTGAGAAGACTGTTAGGTAATGTGGCTTAAATGTTGCTCGTCAGGTTTTTTATTTTTTATTTTTTTAATGTTTATTTTTGAGAGAGAGGGAGAGAGAGAGAGAGAGAGACTGTACACACACACACACATACACACACAGAATCCGAAGCAGGCTCCAGACTCTGAGCTGTCAGCACAGAGTCTTCGGGAATGTGGGGCTTGAACCCACTGACCCTGATATGACCTGAGCCGAAGTTGGTTGTTTTTAACCCATTGAGCCACCCAGGTGTCCCCACTTGTCGTATTTATTTATTTACTTAAAAAAACATTTTTTTTTTTAACGTTTTTTGATTTTTGAGAGAGAGGGAGACACAGAATCCAAAGCAGGCTCCAGGCTCTGAGCTGTCAGCACAGAGCCTGACGCGGGGCTTAAACTCACGAGTGCAAGATCGCGGGGCTTAAACTCACGAGTGCAAGATCATGACCTGAGCCGAAGTCGGCGGCCTAACCGACTGAGCCACCCAGGCGCCCCCACTAGTTGTGTTTGTTTTTTTTTTTAACGTTTATTTATTTCTGAGAGACATAGAGACAGAGCATGAGCAGGGGAAGGGCACAGAGAGGGAGACACAGAATCTAAAGCAAGCTCCAGGCTCTGAGCCGTCAGCACAGAGCCCGACGCGGGGCTGGAACTCACAGACTGTGAGATCATGACCTGAGCTGAAGTCGGCCGCCCAACCGACTGAGCCACCCAGGCGCCCCCACTAGTTGTTTTTAAATTCAGCTAAGAAGTGTAACAAGTTGTCCCTCTCTCTCTAGTTTTCTCTTGTTTTGCTTTAGAACACTGAATAACAAGGACAAAATTAGTGACTGAGGAAAAAGACAAAGGGGGGGCATAAATGAGCCACAGCCCTAGTAAATAGCAACATCTGTAATAAATGGACAGGATCAAATATTTTAAGATTGTTTTCATTTATAGCATCAATGCTGAAACCCTTTCAGAAACATTTAAAATTAAAAAAAAAATCTTTTTATTTATTTTTTTGAGACAGAGAGAGAGAACGCAAGCAGAGGAGGAGCAGAGAGAGGGAGACACAGAATCCAAAGCAGGCTACGGGCTCTGAGCTGTTGGCACAGAGCCCGATGTGGGGCTCAAACCCACAAACTGAGATCATGACCTGAGCTGTAGTCGGACGCTTAGCCAACTGAAAACATTTTCCTTCAGTTAAAATCTGTTAGATGCATGCAGAAACGTCCCCTGCAGCTTTGTTTATAATAATGAAAAAACTAAAAATCCAACTTTAGGGGTTGATAAAATAAATCATGATATGTATGATGAACTTTTATGCAGGCATTAAACATTATAGAGCAGTACGTATAGTGTGGTTATAGTTATGTTTATATGTATGTAAGTATTCACAGTTTATATAGGAAAACACCATTAAATGTTTTAAAAGCACACAATTTCATTTATTATTTTAGCTAAAAGTGAGTGAAATTGGTTGAGATTTTAGCTCTTTCAATAAAGGCTGTTGATAAAATTTACTTTAATTGTAATGAAAACTAGAATTAAAAAAAATTTTTTTTTATGTTTTTTTATTTTTGAGAGAGAGAGAGACATAGCATGAGCAGGGGAGGGACAGAGAGAGAGGGAGACAACAGAATCCGAAGACAGTCTCCAGGCTCTGAGCTGTCAGCACAGAGCCCGATGCCAGGCTTGAACTCACGAGCCATGAGATCATGACCTAAGCTGAAGTCGTGCACAACCTGCTGAGCCACCCAGGCGCCCCTAGGATGTCGCATCTTGAACTGCTAAATACTAGCTCGTGGCTAGTTTGAACACCAGTTCATATGGTTTATTTCTTGGTTATTCCAGAGTTGATATAATTTATTTAACGTCTATTCCCAGTTGATTTCCTTTTGTCTTTTTTTCTTGGAGGTTTTAGTCTTAATTCTCTGTCAACAGCTTACAGGGACAAGAAAGAACTTGGCTCATCGTTGTTTTTCTTTTTTTTTTCTTTTAGCTAATTATGTTTTCACCAATGGCAGTAAAATATTTGGTGGAAAAATGTGAGCTATTTAGGAGCTTCTCTAGACTGACCTATGCCATAAAAGTTACGATTTAGGACTGTAGTGGGCTGTTTGTTGTAGGGAACTTTCCTCATACTCAGAGCTTGTTAAATCTGGTTCTTAGAATTGCATTATTTTGAAATTTTGGTTTCTTTGTTAAGGAGATATTTCTACAATATCTGCATTTTATATTTCCAGATACTATTATCTTTTATTGGCAGAATTACTGAGATTTTACTGTGATGTGAAAACAGTGGTACGTAGTTTTATTTTCATAGGTTTATTTGCTGGATAATAGTAACTGGAAAATTCTGAGAAAAATATTATTTTGTTATAATTACTGCTGATTCATGTAATTGTCAACTGGAGTTTGAAATAATTTATTCTTTCCTGATATAGAACCTGGGTTATTAAATGCATTAACACTAAATACCTCAAATTCTTCATAGAGTAGAACAACTAATTTAACTCAATGGAGGGTTTTCATATTTCTTATGATAAACTGAACTGCATATAGTTTAAGAAACTGTCAGCCATGTACCTCATACAACAGCTATTCTTCTCCCCAAGCCCAGAATCCAAGCATATATTTTTTCAACAAATACTGAGCAATTCTACATGCCAAGCATGTATCCACCACACGGCAGACATACACCCACTATATGCCATCTTCTGCTGAGGATGCAGTAAGGAGCAAAATAACGTCTTGCTTTCGTGGAGATTACATTCCGGGGGTAAAGGCATGGAAGAGGCACATTTAAAATATCAGACAGTTTGTGACAGATAAGAAGAAGAAAGTTTTGGTAAGGCAGGGTATTTTGGAGAAGAGCTTTCTAGTCAGGGCAGGTGAGTTGTAAGGATTTTGGTTTTTATTTTTGTGAGATGAGAAGCCTTTGGAATGCGTTTTGAGAATCATACTCCTCTTAAATTATAAACATCCATTTCTCGTGTGTGAAGAGAGGGAGAGAGAAGGGGATTGTGGGGTTGTATTATGTACAATACAGAGTAAATTCTGTGTGTGCTAGACATTGTGATAGATGTTACAGATTTGACATTAGAATCTTCATTGACTCTCTTAATTTTTCAGGTCAAGAATTTAAGTTGTTTGTAGTTTTTGCCCTGACCTTCCTAGTGGGGTGTTGGTCTTCAGTTCTACTTACAATGCTTGTTTTCTAAAGTGGTTATACCAACTTATATTCCTTGTCAAGAGCAGGTGAGAGGTCCAGCTATTGCACATCCTCATCACCACGCGGTACTGTTTGTCATTTTCATATTTGCTAGCCATTCATATTTGTTAGCCATTTATCATTTTTTCAGATATTTTTTGGCTGCGTGCTTTTCTGTTTATTTTTGGTAAAATACCTGCTCATCTCTTGTCCGTTTTCAGTTGGGATGTGTGCCATATTTTAATTGATTCATAGCAGTTCTTTATGTACGTTTGATATGAGTGCTTTCTAGGAATGTTTTGTAAATTTCTTCTGTAGTCTGTGCTTGACTAATATTCTATACTGGTGTCCTTTGATGAAGAGAAGAATTTCTCAATTTTATTTATTTTAATATAACTTATTGCCAAATTGGCTAGCATACAGTGTGTGCAGTGCGCTCTTGGTCCTAGATACCCGTGGTTCATCGCTTACATACAACACCCAGTGCTAGAAATTCTCAATTTTTAAAAAATATTTATTTTTGAGAGAGCGAGTGTGTGCACTCCAGCAGGGGAGGAGCAGAGACAGAGGGAGAGAGAATCCCAAGCAGGCTCTGTGCTGTCAGCATAGAGCACCAAGTGGGGCTTGATCTCACGAACCATGAGATCATGACCTGTGCTGAGATCAAAGTTGGGTGCTTAACTGACTGAGCTACCCAGGTGCCTCAGAAATTCTCAGTTTTGAGAATTCTTTATTTTAATTTTATTTTTTTTAAGCTTTTATTTTTTATTTATTTTGAGAGTTCGTAGGGGAGAGGCAGAGGAGGTAGAGGAGAGTGAGAATCCCAGGCAGGCTCCGCATTGCCAGCGCATAGCCTTGTGTGGGGGCTGGAGCCCACTAACTGGGAGATCATGACCTGATCTGAAATCAAGAGTTAGACGCTTAATTGACAGAGCCGCCCAGGCACTCCAATAATCTTTTATGATTGGTGTTTTTTTTTTGTTTTTTGTTTTGTCTTGTTTTTAGGAAGTTTTTCCTACCCTCACGTTCTGAAGGTGTTCTCTTACATTATCTTGTAGCTTTATTGTTTTGCCTTTCATGTTCAGATCCGCATTCTATTTGGAATTGATTTTGTGTATAATGGGGGATTGAAGTCTGGTTTAATTTTTACCATTCGTGGATCTCGTTGCCCCATCACTATTTATTGGAAAGATTGTCCTCTTAACACTGCGTCATTATCTTTGTCATAAATAAGGTAATTATATGTGTAGGTCTGTTTCTTGGCTTTGTTCCATGGACGTATTTGTCTTTTCTTGCACCAAACCTACACTAATTATTATAGCTTTATAAGTCATCTTTATATTTGGTAGTGTAAGTTTTGTTGATTCCTTAAGATTCCTTATTTTGTCCTTCCAATCCTTATGCTTTTTATTTTTCTTGCCTTTTGCACTGGGTAGTCTAGTGGAAGGTTTAGTAAAAATGGTGATACTGGGTGTTAGGGGTAAACTTTCAAAATTTCAAAACATCAGGTATGATGTTTACTGTGGATATTTTTAGCATTTACTTTTTATCAGATTAAGGAAATTTCTTATATTCCTATTTAGCTAAGAGTTTTTTTCTGAATGGGTATTGAATTTTAGAAAATGCTTTTTTCTAAATTGAGTAATTATAAGTAATTTATTGAAGAGGATGTTTGATAATTCTGCTGTTGAAGTACCTTTTTTTTTTCCCCATTTCTAAGAAAAACAAAGTTGTAAGAGTAAGTTTGTTTGTGGCCAAAGATATATTTTTTAAGTAGATGAGTTTTCAGATTCATTACTTTTGAATTATATTTTATTTTAGAACAATTTGTTTTTTTATTGTTAACAATTTCTATCATGCTAGTCATGTGCTGTGAGAAAAGACAACTTTGGTTTTAGTCTTTTGGAAGTTAATAAACATTATGATATAGTATTTCAGGAGACGAAACTTTTTTTTTTTCGTATATTAGGCCTGACCAGATTGGAGTACGATAAGAATAGTTCCAAGTACTGGTGGGGAAAGGGCAGAGCAGGTGCAGAGTCTGTTTGACCATAACTGCTTGATTTTGTCTTCTCGTCTAATATTTTTAGTATGGATTTAAAGATCTTTTAGCTTGTATCATTCTTTCCTTCTTCTCCAGATTGGTGAGACTCAATTTTTTTAGTCTGCCTGAGGGCAGTTTTTTCTTGTTTAAGTTACAACTATTTATTTTGAAAAATTGTAAAAATAACAGGAAGGTTGAAAGAATAGAATCATCAGTAATATTTTGTACTATTTGATTTTTCTTTCTGTGTCTGTCTGTCTTTTTTTTCTTGTTAAACCATTTGAAAATAAATTGCAGACATCATCACACCCCTAATACTTAAGCACATATTCTTTTAGAACAGGGTCATTTTCCTACATAAACATAATATCTTATTCTCATATTCAAGAAATGAACATTGGCAGTGTTATTATTTAACATACTCATATTTTCTTAGTTTTTCTAAAAATGTTTTTTATAACTCTTTGTCTATCCAAAATTCAATCAAAGATTGCATTTGGCTGTTTTTATCTCTTAGTTTCCTTCAATAGCAATCTCCTTGCCTTCTGTCTTTATGAAATTGGTATTTTTGAAGAGTTGATGACAGTTTTCTCCTAGAATGGCCCCCAATTTGGAGATGTGCAATGAATATAATCATGAAAACACAATGTTAAGCATTTTTGCGATACTACATAGATGGTAACGTCTCACTGCATCACAGCAGGAGACACGTGATGTTACTTTATCCCATTGTCGGTGTTGCTAATTACTTGTTTAAGGTGGCATCTACTAGATCTTTCCACCATGAAAGTACCTGTTCCCCTGTGTAAGGAATAAGTGCTTTAAATGGTAATAATAGTTGAAGACTAACTATCCTGTTCCCTCACAACTCTTTACCATGGATGATCCTTGCATCAGGTATTATACTAATGTTAGCAAATTGGTGATTTTCTAACTATATTTAGGCTGGCTTTTTTTTTTTTTTTTTTTTTTTTGTAAAGAAGAGTTCTTTCCCCTCTTTTAGCATTACTATAAACTTTTGTGTGTGTGTTTTTTAAATGTTTGTGATAATTTGTCGTTATTTCTTCTGACACGTAAATTGTCTCAGTTTGTCCAGTGGGAGTCCCTTTCAGCCAGCTCCTGCATCCCTTTGGCATGTTCCATTATTCCTTGGTCATTCATTACCCTGCTTTGGGTACCAGGTGTTCCAGGCTTACCTTGTAGTTTTCTTGCTTTAGTCCTGAAACTATTTCTTCAAAGAGCCCTATTTCTTTTTAATGGGAAATGCTTAGAAACCAAGATCTGGGCCCCAGTAATGCTCATTGTACTGGGATATTATTTCATCAAGGCCTTTCAGTGGACAGTGCTAAGGAAATACATTAAACTTCAGTATGCCAGGAAAATTACCACCTTTTGCATGTCCTAGGCCCAAGGGATTCCTTTTACTTTTTATTTCTTGAAGTAATTTTCACAAATGATTTGTAGAAGTAAGAATAAGGGATAGTGAATAACAATTTTACTAGATTTCTTTTCTTTTAATTTTAGCTAAAGAGAGAGGGAATGTGAGAGCAGGGAAGAAGGGCAGAGGGAGAGAGAGAATCTTAAGCAAGCTCCTCTCTCAGCTCAGTGCGGAGCCCAGTGAGCGGCTTGATCTCACGAATCATGAGATCGTGACCTGAGCCAAAATCTAGAGTCAGACGCTCAACCCACTGAGCTGCCCAGGTGCCAAATATTACTAGATAGTTTAATAAGAGTTTAAAGATTGCTATTCTCTTTGTATTAAGTAAAGTTTGGTATACAGAGATCATAAGAGATTTAAGAATACTGCCATGTGTCCTTTTAGAAAGGATAGTCCAGGTTCTTACTGCCTGCTATATTACGTAATGAAGTTCTTGCTGGATGGGAATGGTCTATATCCTTTGTGTTCTTGGAAGTGTATCATTGTTCATTCATTGATCCCCCCCACCCTTATTCAAGTCAGTCATCCTTTATTCAACATCCACTATATTCAGATATGTATAGTTCTCTTTCCAGTTTGCATGGTCTGTTCTAGGACTTAGAGAGACACAGAAATAAACCATTACATAATCCTTGCTTTCAAAATTTATTTCCAGTGCTGTCACTGCCCTCCTCTGCCCCCCTGCCCAAGTCTCTGACCTCAAGAAGCTTAAAAACTTGGAGTAAAGAAATTTACTGATCTTTTATTCTAGCAGTCTTAATTTATTGTGCTAAAATCTATATAAAATAAAATTTGCCATTTTAACCATTTTAAATAAACATTTCCATAGCATTAATTACAGTTACTGTTAATGCAACCATCCCCACTGTTTCCAAAACTTTTTCAACACCCCAAACAGAAAGTCTGTAACCATTAAGCAATAACTCTCGTTCTCCCCTCTCTTGAGCCCCTGGTTACCTCTAAACTACTGTCTGCCTATATGAATTTATTAATTCTAGGTATTTCATAGAAGTGGAATCAATATGACCTTTGTCCTTTTGTGACTGGCTTATTTCACGTAGCACAATGTTTTCACAGTTCATCCATGTTATGGTGTGTATTACAACCTCATTTCTGTTTAAGACTGAATAATCCATTGTATATATATGTACACCACATTTTATATGTTCATCTGTTGATGAACACATGGATTGTTTCCAGTGTTTTGCTATTGCGAGTAATGTTGCTATGAACATTGGTGTACAAGTATCTGAGTTCTCGTTTTCAGTTCTTTATGGTATATACCTAGGAGTGGAATTGCTGAGTCATATGGTAATTCTGTGTTTAACTTTTTGAGGAACTGCCAAACTTTTCCACAGCATTTGCACAATTTTACATCAGCAATACGTGAGGTTTCCTATTTTTCCACATCCTTGCCAATACTTATTTTCCATTGTTTTTGATTATAGCTATCCTAATAGGTGTTGAAATATCTCATTGTGGTTTTGATTTGGATTTCTCTAATAACTAAGGATGTTGAGCATCTTTCCATGTGTTTATTAACCATATGTATGTCTTTGGAGGAATGTCCATTCAAGTCCTTTGCCCATTTTCAAGTTGCATTATCTTTTTGTTGTGTTGCAGTTCTTCATATATTCTAGGTTTTAAATCCTTATGAGCTATATAATTTGCAAATATTTTCTCCTTACTATAGGTTGTCATTTCAATTTCTTGATAATGTTCTTTGTATGAAAGTCTTTAATTTTGATAAAGTCTAGTTTATCTGTTTTTTTTTTTCTTTTTCTTTTGTTGCTTATGCTTTTAGTGTCATGTCTAAGAACACCTTGCCAAATCTAGGGTCGTGAAGATTTATACTTGCTTTTTTTTTTTTTAAGTTTTTTTTTTTTTAATGTTTATTTATTTTGAAGGAGAGAGAGAGACAGAGCATGAGCAGGGGATGGGCAGCGAGAGAGGGAGACACAGAATCCAAAGCACGCTCCAGCCTGTGAGCTGTCAGCACAGAGCCCGATGTAGGGCTTGAACTCAGGAGCTGCAAGATCATGACCTGAGCTGAAGTCAGACGCTTAACTGAGTGAGCCACCCAGGCGCCCCTATACTTGCTTTTTTCTAGGAGTTCTGTGGTTTTAGCTCTTATATTTACATCATGGATCCATTTTGAGTTAATTTTGTATGTTGCCTATTGATCGTTGAGTTTGAGAAAATTTAGGATGCTATTATCTGAAGGTTCATAATCTGAGATTTAATTTACATTATCATTTTTACTATCATTTGTGTATCGCAGGGCAAATATAGTGGCCACTGACTACACGTAGGTGTTAAAGTTTACCATTCAAAATAATTAAAATTAAACAAAGTTTAAAAATTAAGCTTCTTAGGCAGATCGGCCACATTTCAGGTGCTCAGTAGGCACACATGGTTGCACAGGACAGTTTTGATTTCGAAGCTTTCCATCAAAGAAAATTCTCTTGGACTGTCTGTGCTGGTTAAGAGAGCTACTATTTTTAGAATTCATATTCTAATTTGTTTAATAATTCTGAAATATCTTCCTCTGTCATTTCCTTCTCCTTGCCATTATGGACTGAAAACGAAAATTTCTGAATTGTCAACTGTGTTTAAAAAGGAAAAACAGACTACAGAGATAGTGTCTCTAGTCTTTTATACCTTTTTTAAAAGATGATGCAGTACTTTCAAGAAGGTGAAGGATGATTTTTCACTATTGATTGCAGTATCCTTCTAGGTGATTTTGTGATTTTTTCATTTTTTATTATATGGTTCTTTAAAAAAAATTTTTTTTAACGTTTTTATTTGTTATTGAGAGACAGAGACAGAGCATGAGCGTGGGAGGGTCAGAGGGGGGAGACAGAGAATCTGAAGGAGGCTCCAGGCTCTGAGCTGTCAGCACAGAGCCCAATGCAGGGCTCAAACTCACAAACTGTGAGATCATGACCTGAACCGAAGTCGAATGCTTAACTGACAGAGCCACCCCGGTGCCCCCAGATAGTTCTTTTTTTAAAAACATAGTTAGGAATAATAATCATGAAGTATAATTACTAGGGTGACAAAAAAATAAGATGTAAGAAAAATACAATCAGTAGTATCCCATAATTTATCTTAGACTTATAAAAAGGTTCACTGTACTCCTCTAATAATTGTCAGATAAAATGAGTTGCGTTCTTTTTGTTTTACAAATAAATTTTCTCTATTTTTTGCAAGACCTCTTAGAAGTCATGAAACGTCAGTCTTTGCAAACAATTAGAATTACTCAAAAAAAGAAAGTCAAAAACTGAGATTGTTCAGTGGATCCTGGTACTTTTTATTCAGATCCTCTACCACAGGGTTCTTCAACTTTCTGCAAAATCTGTATTTGAATCTCCCTTCTTCCACAGTAAAAACCTTGGTTCTCAACAACGTCTGCATTTACTCATTTGCTCTATTCTACAATATACACAAAATAGTTTTAGAACTGCTACATTAATATCAGTGCCAACAGCAAACCTATGAAGATTTCTTTGCAGTTCCATTTGTTCTTAGAGAATTAACCCCGTTGGCATGTAGAGTTAGGACACTGATCTCAAAGGTGCTTGAACTACTACCACTTTTTTTGGGCAGTTATCTCTTAAATTTGCTGTAGTTTCTATTTGTATTGAATTTTAGTGTTTGCTTTTTTATCAGTTTGATTTAATTTTGTTTTATGAATACATAAAACATCTATATAGTTTAAAATCACAATTGTATGGAAAGGTATACTGAAGTAATTAATTCCATTGTTTTTACCTATCCCTATTGATAATCGTTTTCAGTAATTTCTAGTTTATCCTCACTGTGTTTCTTGTTTAAAAATAAAATTTAAAATATACTCTTATCTCCCTTCCCACCTTCTTACACACAACGTAGCATGTTATATTTTACCCCTTGTTTTTCTCATTAAATTTATACCTAGGAATTACTCTGGTTCTTAGAGATCTTCCTCATCCTATTTTATGATTGCATTGTGTGGGTATAATATCTGGTATTCAGCTGGTATCTTTTTGATGGGCATTTGGTGGTTTTCAGTCTCGATAATGCAAAAATGTTTCAGTGGATCACTCTGTGTATGTTGTTTCTCACTTGTGAAATGATTTCATATGAATTCCTAGAGGTGTGATAATTGAGTCAGAGGGTAAATTGGTTTAGCTTTATAAACTATACTTATATGCTAATCAGTTTAACTTAAAATACCAAGTAAAAAGAGGTAAGAGGACTAGAAGAATAAGATGTTCAAAAGGCTAGAGAACAATGTGCTTAGTTTCTTGTGATCTCCACTTAGTGTCTGGTGATCTCCACTGCCATTTTCAAGGTAATGGTTTCTTACCTGGAGGCAGTAATTCCTCACTGCTCTTGGTGACTCCACTCTTCCTCCACTTCTACCTGCTTTTGAGAGCTGTCTTTTTCTTTCTTTCTTTTTTTTTTTAACGATGTAAATAGAATTATGACATTTTATCCTTGTAAGTCCCATTGTACTTAAAATCCAGGGTCAATACAATGTGATTTGAGACCTTTGTATTGTCAGACTAATTTTTTTAAGTTCATTTCTAGCTACTCCTCACTTATTTACTGTACCTTAAGATGATGATGACCTGTTTTTTGGGGGGTAGAATACCCTAAGTATGTTTTTAAGATAATACTGTGTTTGTTTTAAAGAATTCCTAATACAATATAGCAAAAACAAAAACAACCCCCCCCCAAAAAAAACCCACCCCCACCCAAAAAAAAACCTCCTGTTTAATCTGTGGATTTGACCAGTGTTCCTAAACCTTTGATTTCTTTATTTTATTAGTTGAGTAATATTAAAGTAATTGCAAATGGATACTTTTTCCAGGCAACAAAAATACAAGACTGAGTTTGGTGTCAGACACTGTACTAGAAATTGAGATACATAGGGTATTTTTTCTGCCCTCAAGAGACTTGCAAATTTGTAGGGAAATATGTTAAAACATAATACAGTGTAATAGTTTTCTTTTTCTAATTCTTTGCTTTTCATTTGTTTTTCAAGCTACTAGAAGCTAGCCTCTATCTTTTCACTGAAATTCCTCTAGCTAGAGTTACTATATTTCACTTGCCAAACTCAGTGAATGAACCCTTTCTGATTTCTGGCCATACTTGACTTTAATTGCTGCCTGCTAAACTATTGAAACTGTGTACCCTAGGAACTTTTGTGATTTCACTTTTTTGGGGGGTCTTCTACCTCTTTCTTACTATTTAGTCTCTCTAGTTTTTTCATCTGATCCTTAAATATCCTGTATTTTCCATATTTGGCTATCCTTTCTTTTTACTCTGCTTGTCCTCGTATACTTCTGTCTTCCCTCTCCTCTTGTCCAGACCTGTTGCCTTTTGGGCAGCTTCTCTTGAATGGCCCACAAACAGCCCAATCTCATTTACTAAAATCGAATCGATCTCTTTTGTCCCTAATCTTACATGTACATCCTCATCCCAATTCCCAGCAACCCTATTCAAACCAGAGTCTTTTTTTTTTTATTTTTTTAATGGTTTTATTTATTTTTGAGAGACATAGAGACAGAGCGTGAGCAGAGGAAGGGCAGAGAGAGAGGGAGACACAGAATGTGAAGCAGGCTCCAGGCTCTGATGAGCTGTCAGCACAGAGCCCGACATGGGGCTCGAACTCACAGACGGTGAGATCATGACCTGAGCTGAAGTCGACTGCTTAACCGACTGAGCCACCCAGGCGCCCCCAAACCAGAGTCTTTTTAGCCTGCCCTGACTCATCTCCTTAATACTATGAATTTATTAGATCTTGTCAATTCTTTCTGTGCGATAAATAACTTGTATCTTAAGGGCCCATTAGCTTATCTTAATTAGGCTCTTATTTGAGCCTAATTCAGTTAAATGTGACCATTTTTGTTATTTTCAGTCTTCCTGTTAGCCTTCTGATGTTACCTCATGCTTTTATTTTTGAAGTTCTAATCTGTCAACAAATTATTACTCTGTTTCTCGTATTATTTCTCGTATCTTTATTTTTGAAGTTCTGATTTGTAAACATACTATTTCTCTTTTAAACTCTGTTAGCTTTATTTTAGTTCCCTTTTAGTTATTACCTTAGAGATTACAATATGTAATCTTTCAGTAGTCTACTTTAAATTAGTAGGAAATTGTTCATTGATTTTCTGAAATTTTGCCACTTATGAAATTATTCAAATAATATTTTGATAGTTTAATTTCATTAACTGACCCTCTCTCATTTGTGCTATTGTCACATTTACCTCTACATATGTTTTTATGGCCTAAAACATTAGGATTTTGGTTTTAAACATTGTTTTTCATTTTTAATTGTAAGCTGGTAGGTTCTTCCCCACTCCTGACACTTAAAAAAAAATTTTTTTTTTAACATTATTTAATTTTGAGACAGAGGCAGATCATGAGCGGGGATGGGCAGAGAGAGAGGGAGACACAGAATCTGAAGCAGGCTTCAGGCTCTGAGCTGTCAGCACAGAGCCCAATGTAGGGCCTGAACCCACGAACCCGTGGATCATGACCTGAGCTTAAGTCAGACGCTTAACTGACTGAGCCACCCAGGCGCCCCACCACCTCTGACACTTTTAGGATGCCATTCCATTATCTTTTGACTTTCTTTCTTCATTTCTGTTAGTCTTCTATCGGTTTTGTTTTTTTTTCTCTGAAGAATTTGTATATATTTTCCTCCTTATCTACTTTAGGATTTTTCTGTTCATCTTTGTTCTGTCCTTCTTTGCTCTGTATGCCAATTTGGATACCTTCTACTGAGCTGTATTCCTGTTCAATAATTCTCTGTTCTTATGTATCTACCCTCAAGTAAACCCATCTACTAAATGCCTAGTGACAGTTATTCTGTTTTTTATTTACATAATTTATGTTTTCACATATATTTAAGTGGATTCTAGGCAGCTAGAATTGATGTCTTCAAGTTTCACTGTATTTTCATGAATATGTTTACACATAAAGTGTCTTATAACTGCAATATGTAAATCAAAGGAGAGTCTTTTACCATTGTTTATTTTTGCTCTTGGTTTCTTGTCAGCTGCTCCTGTTTTCATAGGCTGCCTTGTAATTTTTGACTGGATGCCAGACATGTAGAAAAATTTTGGGGACTCTGGATGATGTTATCTTTTCAAACATGAGTAAGTTTTCTTTTAGCAGCCAGTTGAAATTTTTTGGTCTGTTTGAATTTTGCTCTTATTCCTAGCATGTAACACTTACTCCTAAGATGTAGCTCTAATTCCATACAGAGTATGTCTTTTTCATAAATTATGTGATCATGTGTATGTAATTCTGTTTCTCTTCTGTTTAATTTCATTGAGTTATTTGCCTGTGAATACCACATTTTCTGGTTAGATCTTGATATCTAGTAGTAAATTCCTCTACCTATGTTTGTCTTCAAAATTGCCTTTACTGTTCTTGAACCTTTGCTTTTTTTTTTTTTTAAGTTTCTTTATTTTGAGAGAGAGAACGTGAGTTGGGGAGGGACAGAGAGAAAGAGAGAAGGAGAGAGAGAACACCAAGCAGGCTTCACGCTGTCAGAACAGAGGCTGACACGGGACTTGATCTCATGATATGTCAGATATGAACTGAGCTGAAATTGAGTTGGGACGCTTAACCAACTGAGCCACCCAGGTGCCCTGAGCCTTTGCTTTTTCATGAATATTTTAGAATCTTCTTTTTAATACTCAACGAAGTAACCTGCTTAGGGTTTTGCTTGGAGTGCACTGTATCTAAAGATTAATTGGGGTACTATTGACATTATTACACTGTTTTATAACCCATGAACATGTTATATCTTTCTTTTTATTTAGTTCTTCTCTAACTTAGTATTGTCTTTTTTAAGTATATAAATCTTGTGTGCGTTTTAGATTTATCCCTTGATATTTGTTATTTTTAATTGCATTTTATGATTTATTTGCTGTTCGTCTTTTACTGGTATATAGTCACATACTTGATTTTTTGTATGTTGACTGTTAAATGTATATTCTGATAGTATATGTATAATATATATAGGCATGTGCATGTTATCTGAATAATAGCACTTTATTCTCTCTAGTTCTTCAGGCTTTTATTTTTTGCCTTTTGATGATGTGTAGGACCTTTAATATAGTGTTGATTAAAAATAGTGATAGGCTTCTTTATCTAGTTCTGCAGATCAGGGGAATAGCTTTAAATACTTTATCATTATAAGTGATGTTTACTGTAGGCTTTTTGTAGATAATTTTTATGAAAATAAGGAAATATTCTCCTGTTCCTGCTTTGCTCCTTTTGTCATGAATAGATGTTGAATTTTATCACACGCTTTTTTTGTGTTGAGATGTTAATGTGGTGAATTAATTTGATTATTTGAAATATTGAAACGTCATTACATTCCTGGAGAAAGCCCTTGTTAGGATGTGTTTATCTTTTCATATATTGTCTGATTAAATTTCTTATTATTTTGTTAAGGTATTTTGTTTCTGTGTTTATGAGGGATATTGGATTATAGTTTTTTCTTTTTTTCTTGTAATGTTCATGTTTGGTTTTGGTTTCAGGGTTATGCTAGTCTCATAAAATAACTCATTTTTGTGTATTTTACAAAAGAGCTTGTGTACTGTTGGTAATGTTTTTAACTTAAATGTTTGAAATAATTCATCAGTGAAGCTTTCTGGGCTTAGTATTTTCCTTTCATGAATATTTTAAAATATGGTCTTGGGGCATTTGGGTGGCTCAGTTGGTTGAGCGACCAACCTTGGCTCAGGCCATGATCTCATGGCTTGTGATTCTGAGGCCCACGTTGAGCTCCTGCTGTCAGTGCAGAGCCTGCTTTGGATCCTGTATCTCCCTCTCTCTTTGCCCCTCGCCCACATTTTCTCTCTCTCTCTCTCTCTCTCTCTCAAAACATTAAAAAGAACCCACATTCTCAATTTCAGTTTCTTTGTTAGTAAAAGAACTATTCAGATTTTCTATTTCTAATTGTGTCAGTTTTGGAAATTTGATGTTTTTTAGGAAATTTTTCTTTTTATCTGAGTTTTCAAATTTATTGGCCTTGAGTTATTCATAATATTCCCTTTTTAATACCTACAGGTTTGGTAGTAATATCCTCTTTTTTTTTTTTAAGTTTATTTTTGGGGGGGAGGGGCAGAGAGAGAGAGAGAGAGAGAGCGCAGGAGAGAATCCTAAGCAGGCTCCACGGTCAGGATGGAGCCCTACATGGAGCTTGATCCCATGACCACGAAATCATGACCCGAGCAAATATGAAGAGTCGGATGCTGAATTGACTGAGCCACCCAGGTGCCCCAGTAATATCCTCTTTTTCATTCCTGTTATTTCCTCTGTGTGTGTGTGTGTGTGTGTGTGTGTGTGTGTGTGTGTGTTTCACCTTAATTTGTCTGTCTTTCTATGGGTTTATCAATTTTATCTTTTTAAAGGAACAATTTTTAACTTTTAATTTTTCTTCTGTAAGTTGACTGTCTATATTGATTTCTGCTTTTACCTTATTCTTTCTTTTAAAAATGTCCTTTTGGCTATAATTTTTTTCTAGCTCTAAAAATTTTTTTTGATGTTTATTTTTGAGAGAGAGAGAGACACAGAGCATGACTGGGGGAGGGGCAGAGAGAGAGGGAGACATAGAATCTGAAGCAGGCTCCAGGCTCCAAACTGTCAGCACAGAGCCTGATGAGGGTCTCGAACTCACAAACTGCGAGATCATGACCTGAGCTGAAGTTGGAGGCTTAACCGACTGAGCCACCTGGTGCCCTTCTAGCTTCTTATGAAAAGTACTAGAGATGAAAAAGTCATTGTTTTTTGCTATTCTTTGTAATGTGTGCATTTTGAGTTAAAAAATTTTTCTAATCATTACCTTAAGTACCCCATACAATTTACATATTGTTTTCATTATTAGCCAGTTAAAATATTTTCTGATTTCTATTGTGATTTGTTCATTGACCCATGAGTTATTTGGAAATATGTTCTTTAATTTCTTAACATTGAATATTTTCTACCTTTTTGTTGTTGATGTCATATTTACTTCTATGCTGGTCAGAGAAACAGCTTGCAAAACTGAAATTTAAGACCTTGCTCTGTGGCCTACTATGTGATCTGTTTTAGTCAGTGTTCCTTAATTTGCTTGGAAAGAGTATGAATTCTGCAGTTTTTGAGTTTCATGTTTGTTAGCTCAAGTTGGTTGAATGTGGTGTTCAAATATTTTATTATATCCTTGATTTTTTTTTGTTTGCTCAGTCCATCAGTTGTGAAGAAGTGTATATTGAAATCTTTTCTAACTAGGGTTGTGGATTTATATTTTTCTTTTTTTTTTAACCTTTGCTTTATAGTTTGAAGTTCTTTTGTTTGGTGCATACAGATTTAGGACTGTAATAAAAATCTCTAGTGATGCTTTTTGCCTTCAAGTCTCTCTCGTTGAATATTAGTATGGTTATATCAGGTTATTTTGGTTTTGTTTCTTTTCATAACATATCTGTCTTTTAACTTTAGTCTGTTGGTGTTCAGTCTCTTATAAATAGCATTTAGTTGTGATTTTAAAAGAAGATGTGGTCTATATATACAATGGAATACTATGTGGAAATGAGAAAGAATGAAATCTGGCCATGTGTAGCAACATGGATGGAACTGGAGGGTATTATGCTAAGTGAAATAAGTTAGTCAGAAAAAGACAGATACATATGTTTCCATGCATAGGTGGATTTTGAGAGACTTAGCAGAAAACCATGGGGGAAGGGAAGAGGGGAAAAGAAAAAAGACACAGAGAGGGAGGGAGACAAAACCTAAGAGACTCTCAAAGACTAAGAACAAACTGAGGGGTGAGGGGAGTGGGGGAGGGGGGAGAGCGGGTGGCGGGCACAGAGGAGGGCACTTGTTGGGATGAGCACTGGGTGTTATAGGGAAACCAATTTGACAATAAATTATTTAAAAAAATAAAATAAAACTTCAGTCTGGATACCCTTTTGTTTTATCTAGGATATTTAGTCAGTTTCTATGTAATGAAGTTATCGAAACATTTTAATTTCATCTTATCACCTTTGAACTTTTTATTTTTAAAAAATTTGTGGTAAAATACGCATAAGAAAATCATTTAAGTCAATTATAAGTGTACACTTCAGTGACATTAAGTACATTCAGATTGTTGTGCAAACTCTCACCATCCATCTCCAGAACTTTTTTTTTAATGTTGTAAAACCGAAATTATGCATTAAAAAATAACCCTTGTTACCCTTCCTCCATCTGCTGGCAACTACTGTTTTATGTTCTGTCTATAAATTTGACTATTCTAGGTAACTCACATAAGTGGAATCTTAGTATTTGTCCTGTTGTGACTGGCTTATTTTACTCAGCATAATGTCTTCAAGGTTTACCCATATTACAGCATATTTCTGGATTTCTTTCCTTTTAAAGGCTGATTAATATTCTACTGTATGTATGTACCACATTTTATTATTCATTCATTCATTGATGAACATGTGTTACCTTTTGTCTGTTGTGAATAATGCTGCTGTGGACTGAGTGTGCAAATATGTTTGAGACCTTGGCTACATACCCAGAAGTGGAATTGCTGGATCATGTGGTGATCCTGGGTTTAATTTTTGAGAAAACACCTTTCTGTTTTCCACAGTGGCTGGACCATTGGACATTCCCACCAACAGTGCACAGGAGTTTAGTTTTACTACATCCTTGTTCCAAGTTTTCCTACAGCACTTGTTATTTGCTTCCTTTTCCTTTTCTTTCCTTTTTTCTTTTTCTTTTCCTCTTTCTCTTTTCCTTTCCTCCTTCCTTTTGAGCCATCCTGATGGATGTGAAGTGATACCGTTTTTTTTTCTCTGCTGTTTTTTTGGCCTTCTTTGGTTTAATCAAATATACTATATTGTCGCATTTTTTTTCTTGTCTATGAGCTTGTTCTTGATACGTTCTTTTTTTTTATTATGGTATAATAGTACTATATATATGTTAGCATTAAATATACTGTATACTTGTATTCTTTTTTACTAGGGTAATTTTTTTGTGGAGGTCACAACATAAATTCACCTCTTGCATTATTGCTTTCATGCATTGTGATCCCGTGTGTTTTAAACATCACAATACTTTATTTAAAATTGTTCAATGTGATTAATATTGATACACCTTTACTATTTAAAATTACCTGTGCAACCTTTAATTCTTTGTGCATTTATGTTACTCTGAAAAGTCACTGGCTTTACTGAGATGTAGTCAACATATACTATTGTATAGGTTTAAAGTGTACAGCTGTTGATTTGATACACTTATATATTACAAAGTGATTATCACCTTAGCATTAGCTGACCCCTCCATCACATCATCTAATTACCTGTAGTATTTCTTTAGTGAAAATTTGCTAATGAAGAATTCTTTTTCTGTTTGAAAATGTTTTTAATTTTTCTTCATGATGAAAGAAAGATCTACTTGCCGTACATAGTTGTAGATTTTCAGTTATTTTTTCAGTGCTTTAAAATTTTACCTTATTTTCTGATTTCCATCATTTTTTTTTTTTTTTTTGCTGAAATTTGCTCTAACTCCTCTTCTTGCTACCTTGAAGACACTGTATCTATTTGCTCCTTCTTGCTGCTGCTTATGAAATTTTCTTTTTTGGTGGGGAGGGTTTCATTCATGTCAGTATGTTGTTCCTTGATGTATTTTTGTTTTACTTCTCGTGCTTGACATATTTAGTGTGTCTTGAATCTGTTGGCTGATACCTTCCTCTATTTTAGAAAATTCTGTCATGGTAGGTTCAAATACTGCTTCTGCCACATTTACTCTCCCTTCTCTTTCTGGATTTTCAGTTATACAGTATTTCACATGTTTCTTATTGGTCTTTTCTGTATTTTCCATTTTTTGTTTTCAAATCTCTGGGCTTTAATTTGGATATTTTCTATTAACCTGTAATCAACTCAAAAGTCCTGATTTCTGCTGTGTTTCATTTGTTAACCCCATTTATTCAGCTCATTTTGGGTATTTCAATTATAGAATATCCAGTTGATCTTTTTTTTTAGTGTAGATTTCAGTTCTTTAGTGAAGTTTGTTATCTTTCTGTATATTTTTTCTTTTATTTTCTTGACCATATTAATCATTGTTACTTTATGTTTTAGTTTGTTAGCTTCAATATGTAGATTACATGTTTGTTTGATTCTGTTTTTTCCTTTTCTTTCTTCTGGATATTTGGTTATATGATCTTGTTTTTTTGGTGTCCTAGTTATTTTTAGTTAAATGCCGTGGTTGTGTCTTTAAAAATTGCAGATACTCCTGAAGATGAGAATGAACTCTGAAAAGTTTCACCCTTTCTTCTGCTAGGTAGAGAGAGGAGGAGTTGGACACCTTAATGGCAAGTACTGAATGACATGCAGGCCAGGTTTTGCTTTATTTAAAGTATCAGGGGCGCCTGGGTGGCTCAGTCGGTTAAGCGGCTGACTACGGCTCAGGTCATGATCTCGTGGTCTGTGAGTTCGAGCCCCGTGTCAGGCTCTGTGCTGACAGCTTAGAGCCTGGAGCCTGCCTCGGATTCTGTGTCTCCCTCTCTCTCTGCCCTTCTCCTGCTCACGCTCTGTCTCTATGTCTCAAAAAAAAAAAAAAAAGTTAAAAAAAAATTTAAAGTATCAACTATTCTTGATTCCTTCAGGACTTTCACCAAGACCTGTTTCTTTGGAGATTTCTGAATTCTAAATTTGTTTCATCAATATCCTGAGCTTTTTACTTTTTCAGAGTTTCAGGTTCGTTTTTTGAGCTTCAGAATTTGACAAACGTCATGAGAAGGAAATGGACTACATGCTAAAGACCACTCACATCTCTGAATTTGTTTCTGTGGCTTTCTCAGACTGCACAAGCTCTGCTTGTTTCTGTCTCTCACTCATGGCTATCTGCTCAGGGGCAAACATAATTTTAGCTCTTCCCTGTGCCTAGAAGCCCAAGAAAAAGCAGCTTCAGGATACACACTCCTTTATGGTTATCTGCTCTCTAAATCTTAGTCTTTCTTGTTCCCATTGCTTTGGCCACTCTAAAGATGCCTGCACAGAAAAGAATTTTTGTTTATCTGGCTTTTCCATTTCCCAGAGGGATTACTGGTTTGTCAGAAACTTTTTTGTCCCTCTTTGGTAGAAGAAGTATGGACCGAATTCTGAAGTTAACATAGCTACTTACAATGATTTAGTATTAAGTTTACTATAGTCTCATTGACAGTGCATAGTATTTCTTTAAAATAAAAATTTACCCTTTTATTTTATTTAAGTTTATTTATTTATTGAGAAAGAGAGAACCAGTAGGGGAGGGGCAGAGAGAAGGAAAGAGAGAATCCCAGGCAGGCTCTGCTCTGTCAGCACAGAACTCGATATGGAGTCCAGTGCTTAACTGACTGAGCCACCCAGGTGCCCCCAAATTTACTCTTTTAATTGGTGCAAAATGGCATTTCATAGATTGCCTTAATTTGATTTTTTTTTGGTCACTAGTGAGATTTTTATCCATCATTCTACTATTTGTATTCACTCTTTAATGATTCATTAAATCTCTGAGATCTTCACAGGCATATCATCATTCTAATCTATATGTCAGATTTCTTAGTCAATTGTAAACCATAGAAATGTTTGGAAGAATGTTCTGAAAGAATTTTCTAGAAGTCAGGAGGAACCCAAGGGCAGGATTTTTTTGTTGATGTGTGTGTGTTTTGTTTTCTTGTACACTTATATCCTTACTTGCTCGTTTAGATGGTTTGGTAGTTTGTGCAAGTCCCATTGTGGTCATCTTTCAGGTCCAGAATTTGTAATCACCTCAGTCTTTCTTTATGTCCAGAATAAATTTGGCCCAGTTAGCATTAGGTATCTACCCTCTCCATTCACTGTGGCTACAGATAGAGAAATGGGATCCTCTGCCTATTGTAGGTAGGAGGAAGGCAGGGTTTCTAGAGGTAATGTTGGGGAAAGAAGAGAAAATGCTTGGTATCTCTAGTAAAAGAGTGTGTATGGAAGCTGCAATTCAAGCATTATTTCACAGTCAGAAATACAGGTCACAGTCCCCAATCTACAATTCAGAAGTCTGAAAAGCCCTGAAAACAAAGTTATTCCTAAGTTTGTGGCGTATTCATTTGTTGACAAACTGACTGGAACTGATTTGAGTGAGGGACTTACTCCACCTACTTTGAATATCCATGTTATATTGCAAGTGTTGTTATATTTGATACAGCATGGTGTTTCACTGGCGGGGGCAGGTGTTTCATAATGTGCCATGTGTGTACTGTATTACCTTGTTAAGGTATGAAAGGTTTCTAAGTTGAGAAACCTTTTTGCTCCTGAGGTTTTTGGCTAAGTGACTGTAGACCTGTACTTCTTTAAAAGGACTTGATACATACTTACTGGGCAGGTGAATACATTGGTGAGGAAAGTGGACATGGCCCATAAATTACTGGGCTTTCAGCCAGCACAGTCAGAGTTTCCTGGATTCCCAGTTCCCAGTCCTAAAAACAGAACTCTCCAAACGTCAAGGTCTTCATGTTTAGAAACATTGCTGGATGTATATATTACTAGTCTTTAATATTTCCAGTGTGACAAAACTGTATCTTTATACTTGGAATTGTGAATAATAACTGAAAAAAAAGGAGCCCTAATTTGTAGGTAGAACCATGAAGGGAATGGAATATACAATACCAAAGCACGTCTAGTATTTGTGGAAATAGACTGGGTTTGAATATGAGAAATGCTTCAGAAGCCTATGTAGAAGAAAACTGGGCTAAATGTAAAAGTAAGGACTAAGATGATCATTTTGATTCCATTCTAACTACATTTTTGAATAAGGGCATTTAAGTGTTTTAATAAATGGCTCTGTATAATTGGAGATATACTTTTGGTCCCAATTTTGGTATTTTTGATTTTCAGCATATTTATTTAAATTTTTTTAATGTTTTATTTTTTAGAGAGAGGGTACGAGTAGGGGAGGGGCAGAGAGAGAGACACACACAGAATCTGAAGCAGGCACCAGGTTCTGAGCTGCCAGCACAGAGCCTGACGTGGGGCTCGAACTCGTGAACCATGGGCCAAAGTTGGACACTCAATGACTGAGCCACCCAGGTGCCCCAATTTTCAGCATATTTAGAGAGTGAGTTTATTTAAAATTTTTATGTAGAAACAGTTTATTGCAATTTTTCTTTTAGGAACCTGTAATCAATTCCCTCCTTCTTTGCAAAGAGGTTTATTAATAAGACCTATAATATCTTACTAATTTTGTTGAAGTACACTTCTTGTACGTTTTGCTAATGGCATTTATATGTTTATGTAAGTAACTGACAATATGTCCTATAAGAATTATTTTCAACTTTTTAAAGTAATTGTCAGATAACAGTGTGTGTTGTATCCATTGGTTTTAGCCACCACTGATACATTTTCCTTTTTGATTCAGCAACTCTAAAACACAAAATTGTACAGTCTCTCTGAACACAGTCTAGCAAGAGAAGCAAACTATATAAATTTAGTCAGCTCAGATTAATATAATCCTCAGATTGTTTTTCTGTATATGAACCCATATGTGGGGAATTTGAAATCAAAATACAGTTAGAAAGGTTTTAGGAGTGAAGTGGAGAATTTTTGATACAAGTATCACTTGAGACTTAGGCAGGCTTACCCTTTTAGGCTTTCTGCTCCAGTCTAGTTTTAATGTGGAGCTGTGTTTAACAGAGAAAACTCATAGGTTGATGCCCCCTTGTGGTCTCTTAACAAAGTAAATAGCACAAATGAAAATAAGTAATGGAGATCTTAATACATGTTAAATAATTCATTCCCTCCTTTTAAAAATAGTTTTAAGAAAGTGACTTCTGAGGAAGAACAGTAAAGACACTGTTATTCCTATATTCCATATACTTTATTGACTTTAAGATTTATCAAATATTATTTTAACCCTTTGTAACAGAACATGCATGTATGTTAGCTGGACGCTGATATAAAGACAAAGAGGTTGTTGGGTTGGCTGTCTACCATTGTCATCCTGGGCATCTAACTCAATTAGTTATAATGCCTTAAAAATATGATAAGATGTGATAGTAATTATGGGGCTAGTGTTCTCCCCTTACCCCCCAACACATACAAGTAAATGGGACTTGGGAAATTGGTTGTTTATAGTCACTTGACCTGATAGGGTCAGGTGCTAAATGAGGCGTTGGAAGAAATGAGGGTTTTTATTAGCCAGTTGTTGAATTTAAGCTTATTTGCTTTTACTGACATTGGCAAGGTCTTCCTTGTGTGTGAATGTACGTTTGCGGATGAAGTGGAGAGGTAGTAGCAGCAGGAGTCATTGCTTTAAGAAAGACCATAGGAGCGCCTGGGTGGCTCAGTCTCTTAAGCATCTGACTCCTGATTTTAGTTTAGGTCATGTTCTCACAGTCGTGAGATTGAGCCCCATGCTGGGTTCTGCAGTTGGTGTGGAGCCTGCTTAAAGTTCTCTCTCTCTCTGTCTCTCTCTGTCTCTCTCTCTCTCTCTGTCTCTCTCTCTCTCTCTGTCTCTCTGTCTCTCTGTCTCTCTCTCTCTCTCTCTCAAAAACAGCTGCTTTTTTCTGTTACCCAATAAGTTGGTTTGAAATGGTCCAATTCAGTGACTATGGGCTTTGAGATTAGATAGACCTGTTTAGATAGATCTGTTTCTGAAAGTGATTTTATCTCTTACCAGTTCCTGGGCAGTTGTATAATATTGATTAACATACTTCAACTTTGAACACAGGTTTCCTCTCTCTAAGAAGTTAAAACCTACCTTATTGCACTGCTGTAGCTCCATTTTCGTCATATGAAGTCTTGTCCTGTACCACTGTTAATACTCTTTGAGTAAGGGCAGTTTTGAATTATGAAGTGTACTGTGTTTTAACTACTGGGTTGTTGGTAAAGACTCTTAATGATGGAATGTATCTTAAAAAGTGGTAAATCCCCTCATATTCCTTTTGTGGACTATAGTTTTTACTGCGGACTTAGTGCTGTGCTACTATGTAAGCACATAATTTTCTTTAAAAATTTCTGGCTTTAAGTGAGATTATATCACATTAAAGTATTTACTAGGTCAATTATTTTAACAGTTTAAGCCTATTAACCAATTTTTTTTATAAAAATGATTCAGTAAGATTTTTTTTCTTCAGGAATAATAGTTACATGTTTTGGCAGGTTTAACTTAAAAAACTATTATTGTTGCTTGATAGCCATCTTATTTAAAAAAGATTTTGTGAAGAACAACAGAGTAATAAAATGGTTTTGTTGTTTTGCTTTGTTTTTCAAGAGTTTGTTATAGAACCAGGTTCATTTTATTTAATATTTAAAGAATTAATCCGAGTCCATTTTCAGAAGAAGTAAGATTATTTGGATTTATTTAACTTAACAGAAAAACTAGATAGTTTTTTTTTAACCCATGCAGACTTTGAATCATCAGATTTTTCGTTCTTCTAAAATTTTCCTTGACAACTGAAGTTGTTGGAATTTACTAATATTTTCTTTTGAATAATGTGCTGTAAAAGAAGAAAACTAGAAAGATCTCTCAAAATATCAATACAACTGCTTGGGCTTAAATGGTTTTAGGAAGTAAGTGGGCTATAAATCATGTAAACAAAGATAACTGTAGTCCTATCAGAAGGCTATCTATGTATTTTTATACCTGCTTCTCTCACCTTTTCCTGTATTTCTCTGGTTCTCAAAATAAAGAGCCTATACCTTTGGTTAGTGCCTAACTGAAGTCTCTGTTTTTCTAAACCCTAAATATAACTAATAAAGACTTTAAGACTATTTTGGCAGTGAGAATTTCTCTTATAAATTACAAAGTGGATTTTTGTTCTTTTATCCTTGAATATCTGTTCTTGGGGAGACTATTTTAGGAAAGAGGGGGAAATGATTATGGGGTGGGGAAAAGATAGCTAAAACAAAATGGAGACTAGACCGTTGGGGGGGCGATGGCAAGAACACATGCCATCTACTAGGGACTTGTTTTTTAAACATAAAAAGCATATGTGCCAAATTTACATATTTACTAATTAAAAAGGCTTCCTGGAAACATTAAGTAGACTATCTTCTATAACCTTTAACACTGTCACTAATGGATATTGCTTAGAAAATTTCATCGAAGGTCCTTTAAATAATGTAAATGATTATGAATATGTAACTAGTTAATATGCAGCTACGAAAGGATTATCATGTAGAGGTTAATGAACATTCTGCTCTTATGGTTTGCAGGGCTTTTCTTTTTGTGCTTTTGGCTCACTTCATGCTTGGAAACACATGCATTGGGATTGGAAAGCATCCTGACTGTTTTTTGGGTCTCATCTTTTAATGGGGTTGTTAAAGAGGAACTTTATGAAAAGGATTTCATGAAGATTTTTTTCTTTTTCAATTTACATTTAATTCTGTTTGTCTATTTTATAATTACTGCCAAATCAGAAACAGTGAAATAGATTGATGTAGTTTTAGCCTGGTTCTTCCAGATGTAAAGTCAGTGCTCTATTATATATTACCACTGTTATTAAGTGTTGCTATGTGATTGATACTTACCGAGAGATCTTCATTCTAAAACGGACTTTTTATGCTGAGTTAATGTGTAGTATGGTTGGGTATCTGATTACAGCATGTATTTTGGTACAGGATTGCTGCCTTAGTATTTAAAATGTGCCAAAGGAGGACATTTATTTCAGGAATTAAATGTTATAATAAGAATTTAGTGACAGCATTCCCTCCTCCCCACCCCCCGTCCAAGTCTTGTGATTTTTGCGTGGAAAAATTGAGCAAGAGAGACAAGAGACAATATTGGTGTTTAGAATAGTGAACTAAGGCAGTGTGTTTCAAACCAGAGAATAACTGCTGTCTTTTTCACATGGTCTTGTGTTGAGCATTTTGGCTTGTATCCCTTAGTTTCTCTGTCTCTAAAATGGTGCTGCAGTATTTGAGATTCTTATTTAAAATTTTTATTAATGGACAATTTAAAAACAATTAGTAATCTTTGAAAAGGGAATTATTTTTAAATTGTCATTCAAGTGGTTTTTTTTCTCATTGGTTAGCATTGTTCTTCCCCCACCTCACCCCCAAGTATTTTGAGAATCTGCTGAAATATTTTGAAGAAAAGTAAATAACTCTTATACTTAATTTTATTGTTTTAACATTATAAACATAGTTTAAATTGGCTATTAAGTGCTTAAAATTTTATCATAATTCACTGAGGGAACAAACGGGCTGTTCAGAGCATCTCTTTATCCCAAGTACTTCTTCTCGAAAATGTTAGTGGAAAAATATCCCTGAACTCATTTTTAATGCGTCAGAATAAAAATTACAGGTGAAAACATTTGGAGATATAGTGACAAAATAAAATATTTTTACTACTGTCATTTTTTTTTGTGTGATGAAATGTGGATGTTACATTGGTTTTTTTGTTATTTATAACATTTGCGTATTCTACAAAATATGTAACGTTGAAAACAGGTCTGTAGATTGTACAAAATACTAGTTATCTTATATCATATGTCACCTAATAGTTATGAAGCGGGTTTTGTAGCAAAGTATGAATCGGAAGGCTGTAATTTGTTCTGCAGTTATCAGCCTGCATTAGGGGTTATGATAAAGTGTGCTGCTTAAAAACTAACAGTCACATCTCTGTGCATTTGACAAATAAAAATGTATACCAAGATGCTATTAAATCTGTAAAGCCACTGTTCTAGTTTTCTGATACACTGATTTTGTAGCTTTGTGTATAGCCCTGTTTTTTCATGAGTAGTTATCTGTTTTCATGACAGGTGGTCACTAACTGCCAAGAGAAAATCCAGCATTGGTGAGTGAAAGATAGTTTTATATTATTTCTGAAATACTGATGGGGTCATCTGTTTGTATTTAAATAAAATGTGTATTATTTTTTTGCAACCCATAATTGAATTCTTCTAGTAATCTCCATTTTGAATGCTTTTGATACTAATTTATGTTGTCCTTCACCGTTTACTGAATTATGTGTTCCCTGATTTCCTGAAATTGTGTCCCTATTTGTGTTTATTCTAATTGCTTTTTTCCTTTCTTTTTTTTTTTTTCCAAATTAGAATAATATTAATATCATTATGAGGTAGAGACTGAGACATTTTTGAACAGGCCTTATCACAGAGAGTTCTGTTTGGGGAATATTTTTATATTTGTAGTAGAATAATGATTCGAATCAGTTGTTTTAAAACAATGATGGAAATAGCCACATTTCCCTGAAGTTTGAAAAATCTAATTAATTGCCTACATCCCAGAGCTTTCTTTATGGACTGCCCTTTTTTAGAGTGTAGACAGAAAGAAAGCATATCTATTTTAATGTGCTAATCTTTAGTTAATAACTAAACTTGGTAAATAACACACTTTCCTAAGTCTTCTGAGGAAAATGCTCAATTTAATGGTGAATAAAATTTATATTATGGGTTGTCATGAGATATAGCTGTTGATCTTACAGATATCAAATTACAATATATCCATGCTGTGTTTACGAAGATTTTAGTGAGAGAACAACAGGAGCTGTCTTGATTATTGTCTGCAGGGTTATTGCAAAATCATGGTAACTGCCCCTTTAGTGGTGAGATTAAACCTTTGGTTATACACCATCAAGCATATAATATTTTAAATTTATTTTAAGAGGCTTTTTCTTCATGCCTGAGAGATTTCCAAGGAAATAATTTATAGTTAGTATATATCAAATGTTTTTTGGTTTAAATGCACATAGGCTGCAAGCAGTGGATAAGAGTGAAAATCGGTGCAATCTGTACACATCATCTTATTAAATTCTGACTATTGGGTTGCAGAAAGTAATCTAAAGCTAATAATATCCACTTTATAAATAAAAATTCAGGGACTTCATTAATTTTCAATAAATGCAGTGTAGTAAGTTGCATCTCCTGTAGTGTAAGTCTGTCAACATTTCCATGATGGACATTCGCTTTTCATTACGCATTCAGTCCAGGTTAGAACTTGGAATGTAAGTAGTTGGCCAAAGATTAATCATTCTCCCCCAACCACTACCAGTTTGGCCAAAGCGATCCATTTTACAAATAATTCCAGGGGACGTTTTATTCATGTGGACTTCTCTCTGTTGGTTTGGTAAGGAATTCAGGAAATCAGTAAAAGGTTGGATTCACTCAGAACAGATACTAATTGACTGACTCAAATGTGTGAATAGCTTGCTTCTGGTTTGTTTTGCAAGATTCTTTCCCCGTTAGACTGAAAATTCTTTGAGGCCAAGGGGCATGTTTTCATTTTTTCATCCATAGCACCTCCTTCTGTGTTTGGCATATTATAGGCACTTAATAAATGTTTGAGTAAATGAAGACCAAATATATGACATTATAAATAATGAATGTTATATATAACATTTAGTTTGCAAATACTATAGCAGTGCCCAGGCCTGGTAACCACTGACAGACAGAAATGTGACATTTAATTCAGAGCAGCTTCATGTGACTCTCAATCTCAGTTACCACTTTTCCAAAGCTTTCCAAACTACAGAAGCTTAGATATTTACCTACACGTATCTTAAAGTAGTATATGATACCTTATTTATATGTTAAAAATTTTTAATAAATTTTCCAGTTAAAGTTTGATTTTTCCTCTGAATCATTTTTAATATGGCTTGGGAAACAGACATGAGGATCTGATACTGTTAGAATGTAAATGGCCAGTGAACTCACTGATTTATTATATTAAAAAACTGAAACCAAAATCTCTCTATTCTTCCGAAAGCCAGGAAATAGCTATTTGGGAGCATTGTGGCATTCTCGTGATATTTTTATTCTGTTAATTCCACAAACAGTGATTGAGTTCCTACCATATGTCAGTATTGTGTTGCTGTTTGGAATTGAATGACCCTGCCATGGAGGAATTCATAGTCAGACACTGTACAGGGAAATCATAATAATTTTGGACTGTTTGCAGAGAGGTAGGAAGCAGGAACAGAAGCTGGAACCATTCTTAAGGGTGTCCTTATACACTGCTTTTAAAAGCATGTTCCTTTTCAGTTTCTTTAAGACCTTGGCTTTAGCCTGGTCTAAAATATAATTCATATAGTTAAGTCCCCCCTTCTTCATGGGGTGCATACATACATACATAATAAGGAAAAGCAAAATACGTGATTTAAAAAAAATGCTTTCTTATGCTAGTGATGTTTTACTTTCTGGGCAATTTTAAAGCATTCTTTTATTTAAGGGACAAGTAATGAATATTCTAGGCTTCAAAAATAATCTTAATTTTTTTTTTAAATGTAGGACAGAAAAGTAGGAGTAAAGATGGCCTGGGGCAGACAGGATCTCCCCCCACCCCAAAATCTCTTCCAGAAAATTAATGCAAATTCCAGAACTTGGGTGAATTAGAAACATTTGTAGTATTTGTTTAGTTAATAACAGGTAGTGAGGAAATGTTTGAGCCTAATAGTTGAGAATATGTGCAACACTTTTAGAGCTAATAGCGGTTTTCAATTTAGTGAAGATTAAAAAAATTTAAATACAACTTTTTTTTTCTTAAAATTCATTTTACTTAACTCAGGAAATAAGGTTTTTTAAAATCCATACACTATTTTCTCATTAAAATATGGATATACTTCCTACTGTTTAATCCACCAGGGCCTGATTATTCTGTTTGTAGATTATCTGTAATTTTTTATCTTTTTAATTCTTCCCTAAAGAGCATGGGATTCAGAGTCTCAGACCTACATTTGAATCCTGTCATTGACTAGCTTTAACCTTGGGTGAATTACTAAGATTCTCAGTTTTCTCCGAAAGTGACAATGATACTACTTAACTTGAAGATCGAGTGAGATAATGTCTGTAGAACACCCAGACTGGCTCTCAGTAAATATTAATAGTAGCTCTGAAATCTTTTTTGGAAATTAAATTGTCAGATGAATAAAGAAAACAAAAAAAATCTGTCAAAGCTTTGTAAATATTCCTGAATATTTTGTATTCATGCCATTATCTTCTTTTATCATGATGGAGAGATGGCTTTCTAAGCAGTGTTATTAAAGCTTTACATTAATGTTTTTAGATAACTTTTTATTTTGAAGAATTTCAGACAAAAGACGATAGTAGTATTGTGAGTCCACTTGTACTCCTCACTCAGCCTCAGTAATGATCAACTCGTGGTGTCATCTGAGTGCTTGCATTTAAACAGCTTATCCCGACCCTCTTCCCCCGCCTACAACTATTTTGAAATGGATCTGAAAATGTATTCCATCTGGAAATACTTCAGCATATATCTTTAAGACATAAAGCTTTAAAAATTTAAACTAAAAATGTTTAGATTTGTCAACATATTTATATAGTTCAAAATTTAGGAAGTTCTAAGAGTATAAATGGTGTGTCATTTTTTTCCTGCCCTTATCCCCCAATTCTCATTTATCTTTGTAAACAACTCTGTTTCTGCCAGTTTCTTGCAAATGTTTTCAGAAATAATTTTCATAAAACACATATATATGTCGGTGTATGTGTTCGTGCATGTATATTCATCCACATGTTTTTATACATACATTTTTTGACAAAAATGAAAAATGAAATCAGACTATATACCGTTCATTGAATTCTATACCTTGGAGATTGTTCTCAATTATTATTTAACTCTTAGTCTTTATTTCATTTCCATAAATTTCATTGCTTATTAAAGGTCTTAATTTTTAGAGTTACCGAGTAAGTTTGGTACTGATTAAAAAAAATGATGAAATTACTAAAAGTATGATTTTACAACTCAAAATATATTCTTCTGAAGCTGTTAAATCCATTATTTATGATCCCTTAATAAAATTACTCCAAAACTTAGTGGCTTAAAACTACAGCCATTTATTTGTGTATGATTCTGTGGACGTACATATTGGGCTTGACTTACCTGTTTTGTTTTGCTATTCTTGTTTGGGATCACTTGTGTGGTTGCAGCCATTTGGTGGCTGCATCAGCTGGGTTATCCAAAATGGCCTCACCCATTTTGGTGGCTAGTGCTGGTTGTTAGCTGGGCCTCTCTCCATGTACTCTTCTAGCTGGCTCACTTTACATGATGATCTCAGGACAGCAAGAATGGAAGCTGCAAGGCCAGATTGTGTTGGTCAGAGGAACTCACAGAGTCAGCCTAGATTCAGAAGGTGGGAAGTAGGCTCCAGTTGGTGGGAGGAGGGACAAAGAATTTATGGTTATTTTTAATACATCATAGGTATTCACTTCTATTGAATATGTCCTACAAGAAAAATTATTTCCTTAACTTGTGTCGATTTGTGAGAATTTAATAAAATATGGCATGTGTTGCCTGGCACATATGTACACATCATATGTCTGTTAGGCATTATTTGTAACCATAAATCGTATGCATATGAATTGTAAAAACTTCACTGTCATGCTTCTTTTATTTTTTTTTATTTTTTTTAAATTTTTTAATGTTTATTTATTTTTGAGACATAGAGACAGAGTGTGAGCAGGAGAAGGGCAGAGAGAGAGGGAGACACAGAATCCAAGGCAGGCTCCAGGCTCTGAGCTGTCAGCACAGAGCCCGATGTGGGGCTCGAACTCACAGGCCGTGAGATCATGACCTGAGCCGAAGTCGGCCGCTCAACCGACTGAGCCACCCACGCGCCCCTCATGCTTCTTTTAAAACATGTTAAGAGTTTTAAGTAGTAAAGATACCTGCAAAATTACTTGAAGTAGACTTAAATGAAAACACAGAAAAAGGCTTTTTATGTTGTTCAAATATTTAATTTTGAAACGAATAGCTATAAATATGGGTATACAAATGCTGATACACTTAAGCTTGTGAATTTTATTTATTTTATTTTTAAATTTTTATTTAAACTCCAGTTAGTTAACATACAGTGTAATAATTAGTTTCAAGTGTACAATCTAGTGTTTCAACACTTAATATGACACCCAGTGCTCATCATAAGAATTTCGAGAGAGGGATTCTAAAGCACATACTTGGCATTTGTTATTTTTTCAAAGGAAAATGGACAAAAAACACTGTTGGTAACTAATTTCTAGTATAGTTTATAGTCAAAGTATATAGTGAGAAATAACCAGAGAGCATTCCTAAACAGTTAAAAACATAGATGAAGATTTGTTTTTTGTTTTTGTTTTTGTTTTTGGAATTTCCCTTTCAAGTCAGGTAGTGTGGATGGATGGATATGTGTATCTATCTCTCTGTGATGTTTTGAGGAATTCTTTGCCCCACAGAAGCACTGAGCTGTTTCATCATAACAATGCTGTGTAGTCTGTGGTATATTTCTCATGAATTACCTGAAACAATTCTTTTCTGACTTGACTGCATATACTTACATAAAATTTGTTTTATTTTATTATGCATAATCTGAAATATTGATTAGCATACATTTAAAACTTTAGATTTATTCATGGGTGATGATGTCATTTTTCAGTGTCAGGTAAATTTCAAAACCATGTTTTTCATAGTTCCCAATTTACTGACCACAGAGTTTTTAGTCACTGTTTTGTATAGGGCCTTCTCTTTGGGCTTTTTCATTTTTATGTCTTCCCTACTCTCCATCCTCACCCCAAGTAGAGCAGGGAGCACCTTCCAGACTTTCTGAAGATTTTACATGCTTCTGTTGTTGGAATCTCTGTAGTTATTTATGAAAGTGTCCTTAGGGACAAGGAAAAGAGGGAGGAATCATATATAAAAATCCCTTTCTCTGTCATTCTTAAGTTGCTGCATAGTTTTGTTTTGTTGTGTTTTGTTTTTTTAATGGTATGGTATATTAGTACAGAGTTTAGGAGGTTAAGTAAGTTTTGGAATTTCTGCATGTAGTTTTTCAAAACAAATTAAGTTGCACAAAATTCAAACTGAATGTTTTCATTAAATTTTTTTTTTAATGTTTGTTTATTTTTGAGAGAGAGAGACAGAGCATGAGCAGGAAAGGGGCAGGGAGAGGGAGACACAGAATCCGAAGTAGGCTCCAGGCTCCAGCTCCGAGCTGTCAGTATAGAGCCCTACCCAGGGCTCGAACCCACTAGCTGTGAGATCATGGCCTGAGCTGAAGTCTGACGCTCAACCGATGGAGCCACCCAGGCACCCCCAAATTCAACGTTTTAAGGATGATATTTTTTAAAGCAAAATCTGAATTAGGTTTTTAATTTTTTGTCCTGAGTATAAAATGAATGCATATATATTAGAAAGGTTGAAATAAGAATCGAATAAAGATAAATTTACTCATAATTCTAAAGAGAAACTGATTCTCCCTCTTTTTAAAACATTTTGTGTTATTCCCTTCAGCTTCTTAATTCTGTATGTGTATTTATGTCACCAAGGTCAAACAGTAAATGCTTTTTTTCTTTTTGAAAAAGTTAATGATTTTTAAATGGCTATTAGAATTTGTTACTTCTAGTAGTCCCCTAGCCTTTGTATCATTTTTGTAAGAACCACACTAGTTGGATACTTGGTTTTCTGAAAATAGAATGGAAAATAATGCATCATAGGGGATTTTTAAAAATAAAAGGGATTTTTAAAGGAATTTTAGAAAAAATTCCTAAGTATATCTCGTCATTTATAACCTAGTTTTTGATTATGTATTATTCACGGTGTCCATATACATTGTTTGGTTCACAGTTTTCCACATCAGTTTAAATCCAGTGACTCTGATTGATGCTACCTCTCAATTTTGATTTGGCATACATAACGACTTTTCAAAATCTCTTTCTTAACTCTATTGCTTGACAGCTACAACTCCTTGTATTTTGAGGTTTTTCATTGTCTATTAATGTTAATTTATTTTTTTATAAGAATAAAACAGTATGCAATAAAACTTTTAAGCACCAAAGAGTACCATGTGGGGATAAAGGTGTGGATATGGCAACAACAGTGCTTGACCGAGAGGCAGAGCACTCAGTGATAATCCAGAGTGCTTGTTCTTTTTTGAGATACAGAAGTCAAAATTCTAATACGCTAAAGACCCTTGGGGGTGGCAAAGAAAATGTAGGCAGTAAAAAATTTGAGGCATGCGTACAATTTAACATGTTTACTAATTTATATTGAACTTGAGTAAATTGACAGTGATTTCCCTATTTTTATTTAAATCAACTGAGTTAAAGGTAATTTTGAGAATTTTACATATTTGATGGATTTAAAAGCAGGATTGCTCTTTATTTCCCTGTTACAAGACCTCTTAAAAAAAAACTATGACCTCGAGGGATTTATGAGTGGCTTCTACTGAAATTATATGCAAATTACAGGGCCTTTTAATCTCAGGAAAGAATCTAGTGGGTTTTTTTAAAATCATTTTTATTTTTTAATTTTTTTTAATGTTTATTTTAGAGAGAGGCAGAGCACAAGCAGGGGAGGGACAGAGAGAGGGAGACAGAATCGAAAGCAGACTTAAGGCTCTGAGCTGTCAGCACAGAGCCCGAAACGGGGTTTGTACTCGTGGACCCAGAGATCATGACCTGAGAAATTGGATGCTCAACCAAGTGAGCCACCCAGGCACCCCAAGAATCTAGTGTTTTTATCAGTTTCTCATAGGTATCAGTGACCTTAAAGGGCTGTGAATCACTGCTCTAGGAAAACATGCAAAAAGTTTTATTTTTTTCTAAAATATACTTTGGAAATAAAGCATAGAAAGTTGAAAACAAAATGACAAAACCTAGAAATTAGAATTCAGAATGGCACAAACATTCTAAGCTTAAGTCAGTTATATATTTATCATAGCTAAATTCATCTTTTCTGAAAGGCTTTTTTTCTGATTTGTTACAGAAATATGTATCAGTTGTAGAAAACTTGGAAAATTAAAAAAAATTAAAATTATCTGTAAACTCATCACCCAAAGCTAACCGAACTAGTAAGCACTTTGAGGCATGTCTTTCACAGTTAGAGTGATGATTTTTTGTGTATTTTTAAATGTTCTTCACATTTGCATCTCATTTTAGAGCAAAAGAACGCTAATGAATGAAGAAACAGGTACCCCGATAACTGACAAGCCTGAAGTCACATGCACATACATGTTTGTTGGTAGACAGAACTCTAGAAACAGTTTCCTCCATCCAGCTTTGTTCTGTATAATCCATTGTACTCTGTTGTCTCATTATTGAGAAGTTAAATTGAGGAAATCTAGCAGAATGTTAGCTGCATCTGTCTCTCTCGGATAATTTTCTTTCATTAACTTTAGAAAAATTACAAGAAATACTTGAAAATTACAAGAAATTTATATTTAGGTTCATTTTTGTATCTGTTTCTAATAAGTTTTTTGATGGACTCATAAAATATAAAGAACATGGAATGTTTCATCAGTGTCTCCTAGTGGCATAAATTTCCTAGGGATAAAGAGTTGAGAAAAAGGAGCATGCCGCCCCATTGCCTGAATTTTGTTGTAAATTTCATTTAATAGTATTTTGCTTTAACCATTTAAAAAAAAGTAATAGTAATTTAATACAGATACATTTTAACTTTAATGTGTCTCCCTTTCCACCCAAATTGCAGATCCTTTACAATGTAGATCCTTCTTTCAAGACTGTTTTCATTGTTTAATATAACTTAACAATTCATTTTAGACTTTTTAAGAGGATACTTTGAAAAAAATCATTATCATTCCTTTCTTTAGTAATGAGAAGACTTTTCTCTTTACCTGTATATAATCTGTGCCTGAATTTAATATTCCTATATTTTCATAATTTTAGAGGTAAAAGCCCAGGCATCCATCAGGCTAGTTGGTCTTTAACAAAGAAGCAATGCAAAGAAATTAAAAAAAAAAAAAAAAAGGCATGCTATATTTGAGTGATGATCCCTGCAGCCTATGGTGTAAGGCTTGGTTTCAGAGGAGAAGTTCACTAAATGGTAAACTGAATTAAAACAAAGATTTTCTTGAATTCTTAACAGGACGTCCTCATGTGGGTATGATGGACTAAAAATCCTTTCTAAATGAGATTATTTAGTTACTTATATTCCAGAATCTTTGGGGTTTGTAATTTCTTAAATTAAAAACTTAAAGTAACTCTGCCCCAAATTAATCCAGATACTAATATGAATGTAAAGCACTTCTCCTTTTTTCCCCTCTAATCATCACTCGATGTTTCCTGCTTTTTTTGATTAGGACGTTAGGTAAAGGGAGAGAGAATGATTGGAGATTAAAACAAACAAACAAACCCTACAGGCTTAATGTTGTCAGTATTTCGGCTGATTCCAACTTCCTACTTTTAGTTGAAAATTAGCAAAATCTTATTTCAATCACTTATTTAAATTTTATTTCCCTTTTTTATTATTTAAAGATGAAGATTGGAGACTTTTAGTTGAAAATTAGCAAAATCTTATTTCAATCACTTATTTAAATTTTATTTCCCTTTTTTATTATTTAAAGATGAAGATTGGAGACTTTTAGTTGAAAATTAGCAAAATCTTATTTCAATCACTGATTTAAATTTTATTTCCCTTTTTTATTTAAAAGTGAAAATTGGAGACTGTCAAACAAGAGGTATAGAACTTTTCTTCTTTACAAAGATTTGTCAGTTGCATTTAAGAAGAGGATTAAAAATAAGGACTCACTCTCATATTCCCTCCATCTCCTTTTTAATATTTTATTATGAAAATCTTCAAACATACAGAAAAACTGAAAGAATTGTATAGGCGAACCTTGATCATATATCTATCCTTATCTCAAGCCATTAATCCCTTTTTCCCTGATGCATTTCAGAGTAAGTCAGTGTACTTCACCTGTAAATACTTGAGCATACACATCGTTTAACTTGCTCTCATGCTTTTCAGTTTTATGAAAATAAGGTGTTTCCAGTGGGATCTATCCTGATCTTCATCCTTAAGGTTAAGGCTAATTTGTAGTTGTACTATGTCCCTTGCTGCTGCTTTTTAAAACAAAAGGTGCTTCTCAAGGCATATGCCACATGATTGGCAAGATTCAAAAGAAGATTGTAAAGTTTCTTATATATGACTTAGAGCAGTGCATTAGTTCTTACTTAATTTTTTAAAAGATTTTTATTTTTAAGTAACCTTTACACCCAACATGGGGCTTGAATTTACAACCCTGAGATCAAGAGTCACATGCTCTACTGACTGAACCAGCCAGGTACCCTGAGTTCTTATTTTCTATAAGGAACATTGCATGAGGATATCTGTTGCAAATTAAATCTTTTTTATTAGATAACTTTTTAAAATTAAGAATCAAAGCCTGAACCTAATCTGTAAGAATCAGATATGAGGAAGACCTCCAGGTCTATATATTATAAGTAAGTAGGCTTCAGTGGTTTATCCCTGATGATATCTGGGTTTTATTTTCCACTTGAAAAAAAAATTAAGCAGTTGACTCTTTTGACTACATATTTTAATATGACCGTGGTGTATAAAAATTGTGTGTTTCTAAGTAGTGAAATAGAAAAAACAAACTTTTCAAATTTTGGTGCAAATAAAGATCCCCTACTTACCTTCTTTAATCATTCTTAGATTCATTTTTGTATTTTCTGCTGCCTAAGCTTTATGATCTTTAATGGGATTATTTAATCTTTGAATATTAGAGGGACTATTTGTAGAATAGACAATCTCTTTGACCAAGGTACTTGATCCCGGATATTTCTACTAAGTGGGACCTTTAGAGAGAGAGTTTCTCAAGCCGTAATTTCTCCTAGAGACAATGCTTGTTGCTTGCCTCTTTCAGAAAGTATTTCTGCATGGGCTGCATTTAAAAATTTTTCTTTTTGTTTTTGTATTTTTAGAAAACAACTCTGAATTTAGAAATAGCAACTCTAATCTTAAACTGTTCTCCAGTATATCTATAGTTTTGTTCTGGAGAGAATCAGTGCTAAGTTTAAAACTGAACTTTTTTATGATTTGGAATATTGACATTGATCTCTCGTCACTGATTCAGTCTACTTTTCTTTTAGTATACAAAAGAGATGTTTTGTTAGGAAGTCTCCTTTTTTCCAGGTGTAGTTACTAAAATAAGACATACTGAATACTAACTTTAATACTAGCTTTTTATTTTTATTTATTTAAAAAATTAAAAAAATGTTTTATTTATTTTTGAGAGCAAGAGAGAGAGTGAGCCTGTGAGCACACGGGGGAGGAGCAGAGAGAGAAGGAGACACAGAATTCGAAGCAGGCTCCAGGGTCCATCGAGCTGTCAGCATAGACTGACGTGGGACTCGAACCCGTGACATGAGATCATGACCTGAGTCGACGTCAGATGCTCAACCTACTGAGCCGCCCAGGAGCCCCTAATACTAGCTTTTTAACACTTGCAGAAACGTTTAGACATCTAAACTGGTGTATAGTCTTTGAGCATCTGCTGAATTACTTATCTAAAACATATACACTGTTAGTGTTTGTTAGATTTAATAATGAGTGTTACTTATGTGCAGGTATTGTACCGAATCAGTTCTTTATAGATAGTATCCCATTTATTGCTCACACCAACCCTGTCTCCAGAAGCCCCCTGAATGGTAACATTTAGCTATATTGTCCTTCAGTAAGTCCTGCTCTTTGTATCAAATTTAGCATAATGAAATTTTACCTTAGTGGATAATAATCTTTCTTGAAAATTTTAAAATTGGTGTTTTTTGTAGTTCATGAAACAAAGATATTGGATATTGGATACTCAACGTAGGTGTTTATTGCTAAACTCTTTATATTTCTTTCTCTTGAACCTGAGAGATAGTTAGGCATTATTCAGGTTTTTACCACCGAAGATGCTAAGACTAGTGTTAATTTGTGTATGTTAAGTAGTGGAGCTGGGATTCCTCCTCTAGTCTGACTTCAAAGCCAAGCTTTTTGTACTATGCAGCCCTGTGCATGAAGCTTTTTTAATCATTTTTATTTTTTATAGAAAAATTTTTCCCGTCAACAAATAGAATAAAGATATTTTATGTTTATAAAAGATTTCGATGGAACATTTTACAAAAGCACTTGAACGCTAGAAAATGAAAAGTCTTGCTTGAAAGAATGCAGGTCAGAAGACCTAGGATAAATTCATTGCTTGCTGCTTTTTCGATTAAGGAGATCTGATTTAAATTATGGTTTTTCCATCTTCCTTCTACTTTCTTTTTTGAATGAGGAAAATGTTGATGAGTGACATTTACTATAGGAATATTTTTAGGATAAATAACATAGTATATAAGTGAAATTCCTTGATATTTTTCTATCTAAATGAGACAATTTTTATTAATTATGCTCCTCTTGCTTTATGGGTGCTGAGGAGTAAACTGAAATCAATTCCATGATGTTTTTAGAGCACTTATTTTTATTATCTGGAGAGCGATTATCTATGTTGCAATTTATTCTAATTTCAGTTTGGCAATATCTACATGTTTTTAAAAATTACTTGCTGAGTTGGTGAGTTTTTGTTATTTTTTTGTAAATTGAAAACACCCTTTTGCTTTAAAATTTTTCAGTACCTTCACTGGTTTAGCCTGCAGCCTACACCCTAGCAAAGAACCCTTAGAAAGCCTAATTTTGAGAGAAGGTTTGAAAACAAGCATCTGCATGAAGGACTGTTCATTTCCAACAGGTGTAAGAACTGGGTTCATAGTGTGAAAACATATGACCATCTCTGCTCCTATATCTTTAGGTTTTTTGAAATTAATTTATTAGGTAGCTCTGTCTTGATTTAACATGAAACAGGCTCTAAAGCCAAATCGAAATGCTGTTTTGTATTACCTCTGCCTAGTTTTTCTAACTCCTGGTTGATTCTCCTTCACCTTACTCACGTTAGTATGAATAACTAAAGGGTTATTAGACATTTTTCAGCTTTAAGTTTTCTGATGACTGAAGCATCTGATCAAATTTTGTGTTCATGATTTCTGCTCTGCACCCAGAGCTTATTCACTCAAGAGTTTTATTAAATCCCTTCTTCCTTCATTTTAAGCCCCTCTTTCCCTCTGAACATCAAGCCCTCCCTCAGTAGTATCTGCCTTGTTTACAAATTTTATTTAGTTCAGATGATCTTTTACCTTACGAAACACTAATTCTCAAGGTGTGAGTTCTGATTCTAAAACCAAAGTCTTTGAATGTTAATTCTTTGATAGCTATATGATTGAATAATGCCACTGCTAAGCTTGGTAAACATAGGATTTTAAAATAGAAAAATACTTTAATATTTAAATTTTTAAAATTGGGTTTTGATTAGTTTGTCTTTTGATAGGTAGTCTACTTGTGGAATTGTTAATTTGTGTATTCATTTAGTATCTGGTATTTTTTCATCAACAGGAAGAAGGTAGATAATGACTATAATGCCCTTCAAGAAAGACTCAGTACCTTGCCTGATAAGTTGTCTTATAATATCATGGTATGTTTGGTGTGTTGCTTTTAAAGTAGTACGTCGTTTCTTATAAAGATACTATGTAAAGTAAGAAGATGTTTCTTTACTTTACGTGTATTGATTCACAAACTGACAAGCTAATAGTATCCGTAGTAACTACCATAGCAAGGAATATTTGTTTTGTTTTCCTTTAAAATAATCCACTAATTGTTGTAATAGTTGGTATTTACTTCTTTTCTTTTTTTCAGATTTATATTAAATTATCACATTTTGGTGACACAAATGGCACAAATGTTAGCACAAAATTTGACAAATTTGGTATGCAAATTTACTTGTGTTAGAAAACTGTAATTAAGACAGAAATATGGCACTTAGTCGTTTCCTGTTAGCCAGAGCAGGAATAGACCATAATGTTGTATAATTCACAGAATTACATCCTAGAACATTGATTTTATATAAAAAGGTACTGCTAATTTTTGTCTGAATGATCTTCATATCAACATAGTGATCTATTCGTGAGCCCTGGATTAGATTCTTTCATTGCGTGAATATTCTTTTTCATGAAGACTTTGTTCTTAATTACACTAGCCCAAATATTTTAAATGTATTGTTCTTTATTATACTAGCCCGATTATTTTGTAAAATTTGTAGACTCATTAAAGCTATTTGTTAATTCCAACTTTGTTTAAAAATGGCTATTTTTTTGGAATTAATTTTCAGTTTTTTAATCAAAGATATTATTTATTAACTTAATATTTCATTATTAGTTTGGTTTCATTTAGATTTATGAATGAACATAAACATTCAGGGACCATGCTAATTTCTCTGAAAGCTGTATGTAAACGTGCAGATTGCATTTTCAGTTTTAACATTGATTTATTAACCTAAAGCAATTTTGTATATGTTTTCTAGTTGAACTTTAATGTTAAATTTCTATGAAGTTGACATTTTTTCGTAGTGTCAGCACAGAGCTTTTAAAACGAAGTATTTCATAAAATGTATTTTTTAGGGTTTTAATTTTTTTGTCTCTCTCTCTCTCCCTTATCCTCCCTCCTTCCCTCTCTCTCGTTTTCTCTCTCTTTCTCTCTTTCTTTCACCAATAGGTACCATTTGGCCCCTTTGCCTTCATGCCAGGAAAACTTGTCCATACTAATGAAGTCACCGTTTTACTTGGGGACAATTGGTTTGCAAAGTGCTCAGCAAAGCAGGCTGTGGGCTTAGTCGAGCATCGGAAGGAACGTATGTACCAGTTATAAATGATGTATCTCCTGGATGTTTATCAGTTCACAAAGTGCCAAGTATTGTCCATGAGTTACTAGTCCATACTATTTGTGATTCCGTTGAATTGTAGGTAGTTTGAGTAGAACCAACATTTGAGAATGTAAGCTGGAGAATGGAACATCTATCTGAGTTGGAAGTGTCACTCACATTAGTGTGTTTTCAGAAATTACAAAGTGTAAAAGTCCTTAATATGTGGTTTTATAAGTAGAAGTTGGGAAGACATAAGACTTGGGGTCATTTTACATTTTATAATTTGTTTCAGGTGCTTTCATAAACTTACTTTTGCTTTTAATTCTTTAGCACATGGAAGGAATTTACTTTTTACTTGTTGAACTAAGAGAGATACCTGTTTGCAAAAGTAACTATGTAAAGTAAGAAGATGTTTCTTTGCTTTATGCGTATTGATTCACAAATTGACAAGCTAATAGTATCCGAAGTAACTATCATAGCAAGGAAAGTTTGTTTTGTTTTACTTTAAAGTAAATCCACTAATTGTTGTCTTTAGGTAGAAACAGTTTTTAAACATGCTTTTTGGTTTAGAAGAGGTCGTATTTTCGTCTTACAGAGGAATCCAGGTGTGGAGAAGTTGCTACCAAAACAGTGCCCTTATACTTGTTCAGTAATTTGAGGCCTCTGCTTTGTTCTGTTGAGGTGGTTCTTTAAGTTTTGTTTATCTATATACTGTTTGTTGGTGTATACAAATGCACATACACATGTTGTAATTGGATGGGTTTGGCTTTAGTTTTAGCTTAGTTGCATTTTAAAATTAAGTTTAATATCTATGTTTTTATTTCTATAAAGCTTAAATTGATAGTGTAATATCACCCCTGCCTGCTTTTTAACCTTCTAGTTAAATGTGTGTTTGAAAATAAATTTTTGAGGATTCTTCTGTATAAATGAGGTCATATAGATAAAAAGTGGCTGAGTTTTCTAAAGCTGAAATTATTCCTCTTAGACTTGTGAGTGGGTACTAGTTAGAAAACTCATTTACTTAGTAGTGAAATTGTGGGATCTATATTTGGATAGTCTAATTGCAAATCAACTCCTATAAGTTTATAATTGATAACATTTTTTGATCTTTTGTGACGCTAATCAGAATCTTATTGTTAGGCCTGTATGTAATTTCTAGCAATGGTAATTCTTTTGGCATTACTGCATGAAAACAAGTCACGTACATTAGAGGAAAAAGAATGAGCATAATTCTTTCTTAAAGGCTTTCTTAGTGGGGAAAGCATTCTTATTTACTGGGGTACCTCTGCTGATATGAAATCAGTTCATAGTCTGTTGGAAGTTTGTTCATTCTGATTATCATAGGGATATTTTAGCAAAGAAATCTTTAGAATCAGTTATGACTTCATATATTAATGGGAGGATGCTTCTAGTAGAATAGAGCTCTAGAATAGAGAAGTATTGTTTGTTAAATCATTTTCCATCGTTAAATATGGTTTTGGGAAACGACCAAACATGACTTTTGGGATCAGTGTTGATCTAAAATAATTTTCAGAATACATACTTACACATTACGTCTGAGGACCTATTATAAATACTGAAAAGTTGTTTCATTCACACGGTTTTATACTCATTTTAATAACTAAAGAAAATGTTTAGATATATTGTTATACCTAATGTTTATTAAGAAAAGGTACTTTATTTTTCTTATGGAAGAAGAAATATAACAAGTTAAACATACAGTCACCTACCTCACTGTTGGTAGGGTAATTGGAGAAGGTGCAGGGAGGTCTTTGAATATTTAAAAAGTAGTCAAAATGAAGGACAAAAATGGACTTACAAAAGGATTCAGAGGAGGTGTCTCTACAGGAGATGATTTTTAAGAGTGTCCCATTCTTTCGTGCTCACATCTTGCATTTTTGCCATTTTACATGAACATGACCAGCCTTTTAAATTTTTTTTTTAAAAATTTTAAGATTATCAGAGTGAAATTGACTTTTTAGTTGGTATACTGTTCCGTGAGTCACAATACAAGTAAGGATTTATTTAACCATTGCCACTATCAGAATATAGAATAGGATACAGGGTATGCTAGTCAGGTCACAGGATCACACAGGACTTCCTCCTGCTTTCCCTCCGTAGTCATACCCTGCCTCTGTAAGGCCTGACAATCACCGATGTGTCTCTAGTACTACTAATTTTACTTTTTCCAGATGTGGTAACCTTCTGAGACTGACTTCTTTCACTCACCATAATGCCTCGCTTAAGTTGTGCTGTGTATGAAAAGGTCATTCTTTTTTACTGCTGAGTATTTTTCCATTATATTCACGTACCACAGTTTTTCTGTTCATCCGTTAGAGGACTTGGTTTGCTTTCATTTTCTGGAATTATGAATAGAGCTGCTATGAACCTTTGTGTTTTCGTTACTGTAAGATTTCATTGCTGCTGATAAAACACCTACAAGTGAGGTTGCTAGGTTAGTTACGGTGTGTTCAATTTTTAAGAAACTTTCATACTCTTTTCCAAAGAAGCTGTATTGTTTTCCATTCCCCTAGTTGCAGCAGATATGAAAGCTCTAGTAGCTTTGCATCCTCACCAGCACTTGGTATTGTTAGTTTTAAAAATTTAATCCATTTCAGTAGATTTAAAGCTTTGCATTTCCCTAATGGCTAATGATGTTGAGCATTGATTTATGCTCTTACCTGTCATTTACGTCTCCTATTTGATCTGTTGAAGTCTTTTGCCCATTTTTAAAAATTTGGTTGTATTTTTCTTAGTCTTGAGTTTTGAGAATTGAAAATTCTTCATATATTCTGGATGCAAGTTGTTGGTAAATATGTGATTTGCAAATATTTTCTCCCAGGATGCGTCTTGTCTTTTTATTTCCTCAACAGTTTATTTCCAGAGCAAAAGATTTTAGTTTTGAAGTCTATTTTTTTCTTTTATGAATGATGTGTTTGGTGTCCTATCTAGAATGCTTTACCTAATCTCAGTTCATGAAGATTTTCTGTTTTCTTCTATAAAATGTTTATAGTTGAACATTTTATACTTGCATCTGTGATCTGTTTTAAGTTAATTTATGTATAAGGTGTGAGGTTCAAGTCTCAGTCTTTTTACATACAGATATCTGGTTAGAACATCATTTGTTTTAAGTCCTTTCTCCATTCAGTTGCCTTTGTACTTTTGTCAAAAATGAATTGGTAATCCAGATCACAAAAGGATACCATTAGAATAAGCTATATGTAAAAAGAAAGACAATAACTTGTATTGGCAAGGATACAGAAAATTTCAAACCTGATATGTTGCTGGTGGGAATGTAAATTGGTGTAGCCACTTTGGAAAACAGTTTGGAATTTTTCATAAAGTTAAACATTGAGTTTACCATATAGTTCTTTTCCACACCTAGGCAGTATTATACCCAAGAGAAAATAAAAATATATGTCTGCACGAAAACTTGTATGTGAATGTTAGTAGCATTATTCATAATAGCCAAAAGGTGTAAACAGCCCAAATGTCTGTCATCTAGCGAATGGATAAATAAAACGTGAATGTTGTTTGGGAAGAAAAAGAAATGTGCCTTGAAAACAACACGGTAAATGAAAAAAGCCAGCTACAAAAGACTACATATTATATGATTCCACTTATATACGAAATATGTAGAGTAGGCAGTTTATAAAACAAAAACTCTATTAGTGGTTACTTAGGGCTAGGAAGGTATGAGGGAGATTGAAGAGGGACTTAATTCCTTTGAAAAAGGATTTCTTTGAAAAATAAGTATTCCTTCTCCTTTTCCTCAGCGTCCACTTGGCCCACGCGGAGGCATTACTGTTATCAGTATCTTACCATTTTGTGTGTTCACATCTTAAGACTTATGCATTCCTAATCCATTATATACACACCTATAGCATGTTTTTTTGGTCATTTTTTTTTACATCTTGCTGTCTTTTTTAATGGCCGCGGAGCATTGTATGGGTATAACACAATTTATTTAGCTATTCTCTTTTTGATCATAATGATAAATAATAAGATTGTTATCTCCCACTCTACTGACTTCCTTCTTTCTCTCCCTTTCCCTCTTTCTCCCTCTCCTTTTCTCCCTCTCTTTGTTTCCTTCTGTTTATTGTGGTAAAATATGCATAAAATTTATCATTATAACCATTTTTAGAGGTACAGGTAGGTGGCATTAAGTTTATGGTGGTTGTTTAACCATAACCACTATCCATCTCAAGAACTTTTTCATCTTCCCAAACTGAAACTCTGTATTGTAAACAACAAGTCTCCATTCCTCCCTCCCAAGTAGCACCTGGTAACTGATATTCTACTTTTTCTGTCTATGAAATTTGTTTATTCTAGCTACCTCATATAAGTAGAATCATAATATTTGCCTTTTAGTGACTAGCTCATTTCACTGAGCATAATGTTTTCAGGATTCATCCATGTTGTAGAATGCATCAGAATTTCCTTCCTTTTTAAGGTTGAATAATATTGTATTGTTTGTATATACATATTGTTTATCCATTCTTATGTCAGTGGTCACATGGTTTGTTTTACCTTTTGGTTTTTGTGAATAATGCTGTTGTGAACATGGGTATACAAATACCTGTTCAGTTCCCTGCTTTTGACAATTTGGGGTATATATTCAAAAGTGGAATTGCTTGGTTGTATGGTAATTCTGTCTTTTCAGGAACAACTGTATTATCTTCCACAGTGGTTGAGCCATTTTGCATTACTGCAGTGTACAAAAGAATCCAGTTTTTCCACATCCTTGCCAACTCTTCGTTTACTATTTCTTTGGTAATAGCCATCCTATTTGGATTTCTCTAATGACCAAGGATGTTTGTTGAGCATTTTTCACTTGCTTATTGGCCATTTGTAGAAAAAATCTTTGGAGAAATGTCAATTCAAGTCCTTTGCCCATTTTTAAGTTGGGTTCTCTTTTTGTTGTTGAGTTATAAGAGTTCTTTATATATTCTGAACAGTAGTCCCTTATCGGATATATGATTTATCAGATATATGATATTTTCTCTCATTCTGTGGTTTGCCTTTTCACTATATGGATGATGTCCTTTGATGCACAGAAGTTTTAAATTTTGATGAAGTCCAGTTTGTCTATTTTTTTTCCTTTTGTTGCTTTTATTTTTAGTGCCATATCCAAGAAATCATTGCCAAATCCAGTGTCATGAAGCTTTCCCCCTATGTTTTATTCTAAGAATTTCATAGTTTCAGCTCTTCGTTTTAGGTCTTTCATCCATTTTTGCTTAATTTTTGTATATTGTGTAAAGTAAGGGTCCAACTTCATTCTTTTGCATGTGGCTATCCAGTTTTCCCAATAGCGTTTGTTGAAAAGACTGTCTTTACCCCCATTGAATGGTTGACCCTGTTGTTGAAAATTGTTTAGAAATACATGGGAGGATTTATTCTGTTTCTGCAAAAATGTTGGGATTTTGATAGGTATTGCATTGAATTTGTAGACGGCTTTGGGTAAAGTGACATCTTAACAATATTAAGCCCTGTAATCTATGAACACGGGGTGTCTTACCATTATTTGTGTCTTCCTTAAGTATGTTCTTTCAGCAACATATTTGTAGTTTTTAGTGTGTAAGTCTTGTGCCGTCTAGGCTGAACTTATTACTAAATATCTTTTTAATGCTATCATAAATGGAAATTATTTTCCTAATTTCCTTTTCAGATTGTTCATTGCTAGTGTACAGAAATGCAACTTATTTTTGAGTGTTAATTTTTGTATCTTGCAACTTTGCTGAATTTATTAGCTTTTTAACAGAGTGTGTGTGTGTTTGTAATGTTTTGGGTTTTTTACATACAAGATCTTATCTGTCAATAGAGGTAATTTTACATATTCTTTTCCAATTTGGTTGCTTTTTATTTCTTAATTGCTCTCACTAGAACTTTTAGTACTGTGTAGATAAGATAGTAGACATCCTCATCTTGTTCCTGATCTTAGAGGAAAAATTTTCGGTCTTTCTCTATTGAGTATGATGTAAATTTGGGTTTTCATATATGGTTTTTATCATGTTTAAGTTACCTTCTATTTCTAGTTTATTGAGTGTTTTTAATTGTGAAGTAGTGTTGGATTTTGTAAAAGGCTTTCTCTGCATCAGTTTAGTTTCAGGTGTACAACATAAAGGTTTGACTACGTATGTTGTGAAATGGTTACCACAATAAGCTTTAGTTAACATCTATCACCTTATATACATATAGTAAAAGTAAATGGACAAAAATATTTTCTTATTACTTTTAATGACTTAGGATTTACTGTCTTACAACTTTCATATATATCCTACAGCAGTGGTAACTATAGTTATCATATTGTACATTACATTCCTAGTTTATTTATCTTATAACTGGAGTTTGTACATTGGGACCACCTTCCTCCAATTCTCCCGGCCCCCCATTTGTTAGTATTTTGTTGAGGATTTTTTGCATGTCTACTCATAAGGGATATTAGCTTGTAGTTCTCTTTTAATGTCTTTGGTTGGGTTTATAGAATGTGTTCCTTCGTCTTCAATATTTTGAAAGAGTTTGAGAATAGATGTCATTTTTTTTTCCTGAATGCTTGGTAGAATTAATCTAAGTATGAGGCCTTCTGTTCCTGGGCTTTTCATTGTTGGAGGTTTGTGATTACTGATTCAATCTCCTTACTTGTTACAGGTCTATTCAGATTTTCTATTCCTTACATCATTTTTAGTAGTGCATTTCTTTCTAAGAATTTGTCCATCTAGGTCATCCAGTTTGTTGGCATTCAGTTGTTTGTAGTATCCTCTTGTAATCCTGTTTACTTCTGTAAAATAAATACAATTGTCTCCACTTTTGTTTCAGATTTTAGAGATTTGAGTCTTTCTCTTTTTGTTTTTGTTTTTGTTTTTTTTTTTTTGGTCCGTCTAGGTAAAAACTTGTCAATTTCGTTGGTCTTTTCAAAAAACCAACTTTTAGTTTTGTTGATTTTTCTCTATTGTTTTTGTTTTTGTTTTAATTTTTTTTTTTAATGTTTATTTAGTTTTTGAGACAGAGAGAGACAGAGCATGAGTGGGGGAGGGGCAGAGAGAGGGAGACACAGAATGTGAAGCAGGCTCCAGGCTCTGAGCTGACAGCACAGAGCCTGATGCGGGGCTCGAACTCACAGACTGTGAGATCATGACCTGAGCCGAAGTCGGATGCTCAACCGACTGAGCCACCCAGGCGCCCCTCTCTATTGTTTTTGTATTCTCAGTTTATTTCCATTCTAATCTTAGTTGTTCCTTCCATCTACTAGCTTTCAGTTTAGTTTAGTTCAGTTCAGTTTTCAAGTTCCTTTTAAAGCATACAGTTAGGCTATGATTTGAGATCTTTTTTTTTTTTTTTTTTTAATTTAAATGTAAGTGTTTGCAGTTATAAATTACTTTCTTAGCAGTGCTTTCACTGCATCCTGTAAGTTTGGTTATATTATCTATTTTCATTGGTTTCAGGGAATTTTCTAATTTCTTTTGTGATTTCTTCCTTGACCCATTAATTCATGTTCTCTTAAATTTCCTTGAATTTGTGAATTTTTCACTTTTCTTTCTGTTACTGATTTCTAGTTTCATTGCATTGTGTTTGGAAAAAATACTTTGTATAATTTCAATATTTTATTTTATTTCTTTTAAAGTTTATTTTTTTGAGAGAGAGGAGGAGGGGTAGAATAAAGGAGACAGAGTATCTGAAGCAGGCTCTGCGCTGACAGTAGAGAGCCTGATTTGGAGCTCAAACTCATGAACTGTGAGATCATGACCTGAGCCAAAGTCACGCACTTAACTGACTGAGCCACCCAGGCACCCTATTTTATATTTTTTAAAATTTTAGTGCATTATTGGGTTCAGGAGTAGAATTCAGTGATTCATCACTTACATAAAACACCCAGTGTTCATCACAAGTGCTCTCCTTGGCACCCATCACCCATTTAGCCCATCTTCCGCCCACCTCCCTCCATCAACCCTTAGTTTGTTCTCTACCATTAAGAGTCTCTTGTGGTTTCCCTCTCTTCTCTAACCCCCCCGCCCCCGCCCTTCCCATATATTCATCTGTTTTGTTTCTTAAATTCCACGTATGAGTAAAATCATACGGTATTTGTCTTTCTCTGATTGACTTACTTCATGTAGCATAATACTTTCTAGCTCCATCCATGTGATTGCAAATGGCAAAATTTCATTGTTTTTGATAGATGAGTAATGTACCATATCTTCTTTATCCATTCATCAGTTGATAGACATTTGGGCTCTCCATAGTTTGGCTATTGTTGTTACTGCTGCCAGAAACATTGGGGTGCATGTACCCCTTTGAATCTGTATTTTTGTATCATCTGGGTAATGGTTTCAAAATTTTAAAGACTTGTTTTGTGGCCTATCATATGGTCTTTCTTGGAAATGTCCCATGTTCTCCTTAGAAGAATATGTATTCTGTTGGATAGAGTGTTCTGTACATATATGTTAGGTCCAGTTGGTCTATAGTTTTGTTCAGGTCCTCTATTATTGTTCTTATTTCTTGTTCAGTCCTTTATTTTAAGTAGAGTATTGACGTCTCCAACTTTTATTGGAGGACTAACTATTTTTCCCCTGGATTCTGTTACTTTTAGCTTCATATATTTGATGCTATGTTGTTAGGTGTGTATATGTCTATAACTGTTCTATTTTCTTGATAGATTGAAATTTTTATCAATATAATATATCCTTTGTCTCATATTAGTACTGCCACTCCAGTTCTCTTTTGGTTATTGTTTGCATAGAATATTTTTTTTTTTTTTTTAACTTCATAAAGCACATGTATTATTTCATGAATACTTATTTGGCAAACATCTTCTCAACCACTACCCACATCAAGAAATAGAACTTTGGCAGCCACTTCGGAAACCTCTCCATGACCCCATACCCAGAAAATTTTCTCTCTTCCCACTAAAGTAACTGAATTTTATAAAAATTGTTTCCATGCATCTTTCTAATTCTATCACTTAAGTGTACATCCCTAAACATTATACTCTTACCTGTTTTTTAAAATTTATTTGCTATGTCTTTTATTTTGTCTTTTTTTTTTTTTTTAGAATATCTTTTCCATCCTTTTACTTTCAACCTGTTTTGACTTTCTTGTTGACCACATATAATTGGATTCTGTTTTTTGTTGTTGTTGTTGTTTAAATCCATTCTGCCAAGCCTTACCTTCTGTTGGATTTATAATCACTACTTGTAGGGCAGAGTTTACTTTTGTCACTTTTAAAATTGTTTTCTCTGTCTTAGAGCTTTAGTGTCTCATTTTCCTTCATTATTGCCTTCCTTTGTGTTTAGTTGATTTTTTTGTAGTATTTTGATTCCCTTCCCACTTCCTTTATTAATATTTTATAGATATATTTTTTGTGCTTAGTATAGATATTACATATAACATCCTAAGGTTATAATAATTTTGAACTGATTTCAACTTACCTTCAATCACATATAAAAACTCCATTTCTGTATCACTCTTTCTCCCTCTTTAAATTATTGATGCCACATACTACATCTTTATATATTATGTACCTGTTAACATAGATTTGTAATGATTTTTTATGCATTTTTCTATATATCCTGTAGGATATATGGAGTTACAAACCATAATGACAGTAGTGCTGGTTTTTATTTTTGCCCATGTTTACCTTTAGTGGAAATTTTTTTAGCTTCATATGGCCTCAAGTTACTGTCTTAACATTTCTTGTAGGGCAGGTCTAGTGATAACGATCTCTTTCAGCTTTTGTTTATCTGGAAGTGTCTTAATTTCTTTCTTATTTTTGAAGGACAGTTGCAGGATATAGGATTCTCATTTGATAGTTGCTTTTTGTTTTTCCTCAGTGCTTTAAATATTTCAGCCCACTGCTTTCCAGCCTTCAAGGTTTCTGCTGAGAAATCTGCTTATATTCTCATTTGAGGATCCCTTATATGTAATAAATTGCTCATGTCTTGCTGCTTTCAAGATTCTTTATCTTTCAAAAGTGTGATTTTCTGTCTTGCTGTGGGTCTCCAGGTTTATTCTTGGAGTAACTTGAGCTTTTTGGATTTGTAGGTTCATGTCTTTTGTCAAATTTGGGAACTTTTGGCCATTGTTTCTTCTAATAATCTCTTTGCTACTTTTTTTCCTTTTGGGACTCCCTTAATATGTACATTGGTCCATTTGATAATATCTCATATCCTCTTCAGGCTTAGTTCACTTTTTTCCATTGTTTTCTCTTTCTGTTCCTTAGGCTTGATTATTTCAAATGTCTAGTCTTCAAGTTCACTCATTGTTTCTTTTGCTCACTCAAATATGCTGTTGAATCCCTGTGGTGAATTTTACAATTTAGTTATTAAATATTTCCACTGCAGCATTTCTGTGTGGTTTGTTTTTGTAATTTCTGTCTCTTTATACTCTCATTTTGCTCATGAATTATTCTCTTTATTTCCTTTAGTTCTTTATGTGTTTCCTTTTAGCTCTTTGCGTTTTTCTTTAGTACACCTGATGCCGTTGTTTCCTTAGGGATGGTTTCTGGAGAGATACTTTATTCTTTTGAATGGACCATATTTTTTTTGTTTATTGTATTCCTTTTGGTTTTTGATTAAATTTTTAATTTTTGATGGACATTTGAAAAAACTGTCATCTTTTCCAGTCTTCGCAGACAGATGAGAATTTTCAGAATAAGGTAGATATGCCCTGAGCCTTCTTATAAACCCAAAATGAAAGGTTATGTAACGTGTTTCCTGTGTTTTCTGAGCATGTGTTTTTCTTGGAACTGTGTGGGGATTTTTTAAGTATCCTGTTTACAAAGCTGCTTTTGAATGTTTTAATTTACAAAGATTCTCACCTCTGTTTCTCTTTGCGGTCTCAAATTGTTTGTTGTATGGCTCTATTCCTAATCTCTTGTGCCAGGTGCCTGCGGATCTGTAGTTTTCCTGCAGCCTCCATGCAGCTTTCATGATCAGTGCCAGCTAATTTCCCCCCGCTGAGGTCTGGTTTAGGTGAGACAGATACTACCAGTTCTTTAGTCAGCCCCTAGACAGATTAGAGTGTTGCAAATAATGTCTGGTCTATTCTCTGTGGTCCAAGGGAAGGAATAGGGATCTGAGTTGCCATATTCTCCAGACCAAAGCTGCTTCACACTGGGGAAGAGGGTAGCTAAAAGCAAGTAAAAATGCCATGAAATATCCTGCTGTTTTGATTGTGACTTTTTCTTGGTTGAGTGTTTCCTTGGTTGTTGTAAACCTTTGACTATTTTCCAGAGCTCCTCTAGTTAGTTTCTGACTGTTCTTGGATGTTTTTTGGTTGCAGTGGGCTGGGGAGAAAAGGACTTAGAGCTTTTCGTTCTGTAATTTTGTTCCTTATTGTTGTTTTAAGGGAAGATTTTATTTTCCTTTGGGCATGGGAAATTTTTGAGCATGTTTGTAATAAGCATACTGAGTGATTAATGGTTTAAGAGAAAGAAATGATACAAGTTCCTAGATGTGATGGGATTAAATATACAGAAAATGTAGCTTTGGAAAATATCAATGAAAAAGAGAAAGTAGCAAAGATAGATGAAGAATATTTGTGTTAGTGAAGTCAAAGGTTCAAGTTTTCATAGAAATAAAGTCAAGTTTATTTGGAAGTGTGAGAGTTTAGAGGGTTGGGAAGTATGTGGAATATATGTTGTGGGAAATGTGATATGGCCATCAGCAATTTTATGATTTATCTTATGTGTATTCTTGCATATCTTCCATGAGGCATACATGCTTTTACATATTTTCATTGATATTTTGTTATAATTTATGATTTTGGTTTTATAACTTATGATTTGATTTTATATAATACTTAAGTATATACTTATGACTTGTGTTTTATCTATATAATAAATGTATATAGCTTTAAAACATCATGTGTTTTCTGAAAACATAATTTCTGAAAACTGGGTCTTGCCCAGTCCCCCTTAGCTCCCATTTCCCATTCCCCAGAGGTAATTACTTTCAGTCTCTTGACTAATCTTTTGCTCTTTTCTTCTTATCCATATTTCCCAAGTTATTTGCACATTCTATTTTCTTAGCTCCCACCCTATAATTAAAGAATGGCATTTAGATCATTTACATGCTCTTTTCCCTGTTGCTGCTCCCCAAATCTTGTTAATATTATTTTCTCATAATTTTTGTTAAATCATTGTTTGTGCTTAGATATAATTCCATTTCCATTCTTGTATAGCTTTTCATTTGAAGTTAACTGCTTTTTGTTTTTTACATAATGACATGTGTCTTTCATTAATTCACTCAAACACTTTGATTTTATTCATAAGAGATCTCTGTACTGGAGTTCTTCATAGTCTTGCTTTAATTTGGCCTGGCTTCTATCTTGGAAACAAAACAAAATAGCCATCTTTCTGGTGTCTTCCTGTACCATTATACCATGTCTTTGCCTCCTATTTATTCCTTGTCTCTTGGTTCCCATGGCATCTCTTTTCAGGTTTTATTCATTTTGTTGGTGTATATAGCCTTTAGTAACTTTCTGGGAGGGTGTGTGGAAGATACATTTTTTGAAATTTTGCATGTCTGAAAATATTGTTTATACTCCAACTTTTTGTAACCAGACTGTTAGAACTCAAGGTTTTTTTTAACAATTTTTCCTTCAGAAATTTGAAGATATTATTGTTACTCTTTGTCTTATGTATTGCTTTTGCAAAATCTGAAGTCATTTTCCTTCTGTATGTAATTGCTTTGTTTTTGTTTTTAGAAGCTTTAGGTTTCTGTCTTCATTCCTCATGATCTGAAATGCCACAGTGATATATACCTCATTGTGTTTCTTTTAAAATTTGTTTTCGAGGTATTTGATGGGGTTCTTCCAGTGTGAAGATGCATGTCCTGCAATTCTGAATAAGTTTTAATATTATTTAATAGTTTCCTTCTCTTGTTATTCATCTCTTTGTTACAAGTTTTGAAGTGATTTCTTTTTGTCTTTGGATTCATGGATTTTTAAAAAATTTCTGTACATTTTAATTCCTAGGAGCTCTGTATTTTTGTTTGCCTTGTTGTTATTTTTTGCATGTTCCTTTGGTATAGCATACTGTTCTTGTTTCACGAGTACAGTGTTGGTTTTTTTGGATTTTAAAGTTTTCTTCATGCATTGCCTTTGTTTCCTCTACAGTGCTTTTATTTTTATTTTTATTTATTTTCTTTTTTACTTTTCTTCTTCCTGTATTCCGTCCCTCCCTTCGTTCCTTCCTCTTTGACATTAATAGTGAAGACTCGTCAGATATTTGGTGATTCTTGGCTAACCATTTATACTTAAGAGGTAAGCACTATTAGGAAGGTATGTGCATGGGTAGAGTTTGATTATTAGGCCTTTTTGTAGGGAGTTAAGGTGGCACACTGATTTTGTTTCATTAAGGAATCTACAAAAATCAGCAGTTTTGGGCTTAATCAGCATCCTACAGAAGAATTTTCTCATCTTTATCCTAGTGTTTTGGGAGCCAGGCTAGATGTTTCAGGGTTCAGTATGTACATTGTTTTCGGTAAGACTTCTCCTATTTTCTTCTTTGTTCATCACCCCCTCCCCCATAATCTCTGCAAACCACTTTAGGCTGTAAATCCTTTGTTTAGTCAAGAAAGGGGAAATTACCGGCTATGCTTTGTGAGGTTGGGGTTTAGAATCTAACCGTTCTGTTCAAACTTTCGTCCAGATCTTTGTTTTCAGCTCACCCTTTCATTCAGAAATATTTCCAAG